>CAWUFW010008553.1:552534-875184 GCA_963921515.1 Calotriton arnoldi
TCGCTTCGTCCTCGTCGCTTCGCGTCGTCCTCGTCGGTGCTGTGTTCGTCTCGTAGCCGTGGATCGTGTTGTGGCGCGATTCGGAGCTTATGTGCGCCTCTCCCGGATGCTTTGACGTGCCGTGCGTAGCGACGGGTTCGGCGCGTACGGAAAGCGCATCGTACTTGTCCGGCCGGACGGGGCTGCATTTTCCCTTCCGTGCGACTCGATTCGGCGTTTCCGGATTCGCCTCGGTCGGAGAACAGGACCTGGTTTGGGTGAGTACGGCTCGGCCGGGAATTTTTGCTGTTGTGCGCATCGTACTTGCTCGTTCGGTGTGCTGTACGGATCGGTCGGGAAACTGGCTTTCGCATGGCTTTTTTCCCGACCGAATAGTATTGGGTGCGCCTCCGACCGAGATCGGAATCGGCCCCTAAATGTGTTATGAAACAACAAAAAATGAAAGTGGTATATATGACCGCTTGAATGCACCTCTGACATTAAAAACACTAAAAAAGTAAAACGTTACAGTGTCAAATACAAGCCTGTATTATCTAAACCAGTGACTGCATTACATCTATTGCCCTGGGATACAAAGGGTGTGTGGGCATGTTTGTGCACCCTGGGGCACTGCCATATTACAGAAGCGGTCACAGAAGCTTGTGTGCCCCTTCTGTTATAGAGATAGTGCCAGAGATATCTCAGGGTGACTACCCTCATATGTTTGGGGTGTAGCCCCAAGCAAATGAGGGATACACTTTGCCTCTGTGCCCATGCAATATTATGAACATGGGTGCAGGAGCAAAAAGTTTGTCAGAAGGCACACTGACTGTGAGATTAAAGAGGTGGCACATGCTCATTGCACCCAACCCCCACTCTGGAGAGGGACAGGGGGTCTCATTGACCCATCAGACATGCACCTGAAGGTGAGTCACTGCACCTTCCTGAAGGGGAATCTCTGTCTCCCATTGAAGTGCAGATAGGTATCTTCTGCATAGTGAAATATGGAGCGGCTGCTTCAAACAGCTACTCAGTCTTTCACTAATGTGCTACGCCCATGGCAGATGCAAGTTTGTGGCTGCCATAGGGACAGCACATTTATTCTAACAGAGTGCACCTTACCTGTTTGCACCTGGCACACCAGGTGCACCAATGCACAAACAGGGACAGTGCACCAATTACATAATATGAGCACATGTGTTCTTCTTTTGATGGTATATTTTTATTGTAAGAGCTGGTGTTACCCTGCGTACAGTGCTTAATCAGAGCTGTGGATGCCAATGGGAGTCACTTGCACTCATTTTTGGGACCAGAACCTATTTATCTGCATCAGATATTTACCAATGCAAGACAGGGAAAAACACACAAAGGGGAAAGATAGAGGAAGAGAAAGACATGAAAACTGTCATAAAGGGAGAAAGCAGGAACATGAAAGAGTGATATTAAGGGGCAGGGAGTATCTGGTACTGGATTAAAACAGCATGAGGTGTAATCAAGCTTACACAGCCTTGGTACTCAGCGCACAAACATTAAAGTGCACCAGCTGTGGGCTTTTGAGCAGAGCTTTGTGCACCAGCATTCATTCGTTTACAAATTAAGCACTGCATGTGTAGTTTGTAGTTTAACATCTAATATTTAATTGTAGAGGATGAGCTTTAAATGTTTATGCAACAAAGATGTTTTTAGTTGTTGGAAGCAAGAATGCACCAGAGAGGGAATAGCATGGATGGAGGGTAACTAAAACAAATTTCCAAAGTCATTTGTATATAATGCACTGTCCACACCTGGTTTGTGTGCATGTGTTTTTTGGTACAAACTAAGCACACAAGAAGCACTGTTTGTTCTATTTTCCTTAACATAAATGAGGCCATGCAGCCGTTTGTCTAATACCATTTTCTCAGTAAAGGTTCACTTAGGGCCAGATGTATCAAACTTCGAATTATTCATCTGTTTGCGATCCTCCCAAAAATATTTCGTATGTGTCAAACCAAAACTGAGATTTGGTAGCACGTTACTGAATCGCAATTGTGGTTTCTGGCCAAATATCGATTTGGTATTTGAAAGGGGCATCCTTTCAAATACCAAATCAGAATGATATGTATTAATTTTTTGCAACCGAATTCCAGTCACAAAACATTAATAATTTGCTGACTACAGAAGTGTAGTGGTAATGCATTCACAAATGGGAAGAGGCCCCCTTTGAATCTCTTCCCCTTTGTGAATGCAAAAAAAAAAGTTTGTTTAAGAGAAGGCAGTGGTCCACGGGACCACTGCGTCTTTTAAACAAACAAAAGAAAAAGAAGAACATTTTCTTTTTAAACGCATCCTGTTTTCCTATAATGATAACGGTTTGTATTTAAAAAAGACAGCTTTAGTTAAAAGCAATAACAGACATGGTGGTCTGCTGATCTCAGGCTAAAATTTTCTGTGAAAGGAAACATAAGGGGTTAGGGTCGGGGGCTCTGACCCCATGTTTCAGACATGTAAGTGTTAGTGACACAAGTTATGTGTCTAAAATTGATTTTTTTAATCATGCAAGAAATATGCGATGATGCCACGATGGACAGCACAGCCCTTGTGTACTGTCGCGGGACGTCACGAATATCGCGGCAACACCGCGAATATTGGTGAAAATATAAAAAATATATCATTGAATCATTAATACACATTGTATTATTTTGAGATTCTGATAAATGGTTTTATAGAGTTATTAAGTTAGTGATTTATCTAGTGTGATGGTTTGAATTAATTATATAGTTATAATTTTTTTTGTTGTGGTGGCTATTGAATTCCTGCTTTTGCTTTACGCTTTTACGACATATCCACGGGATCACGATTAACGACGTCATCGTGATCTCCGGCCTCACTGAAAAACGGAATATAGGTTTTAGAGATGCTTGTTCTAGAAATACACTGGAAAAACATGAGTTTACAGTAATAAACCCCTAGTGTGTAAAATACTGTAATATGTGTGCATATATGTGTTTTTCACTTTATGCAACAGGTGAGATCTTCGCGGTTAACGACGTTGTCGTGACACAACGAATATCCGCGAAAACGGAAAATGGGTCTTAAAGATGGCTTTTAAAGAAACTTAGTACAAAAACATTAGTCTAATCATGTTTTTAAAGAAACATGTATATAGTAATATGTGCAGAGCAATGTTTAGAATGGATTTTTAAGTTAATATTTTTGGATGTGCTGGTGGCCGTTGAATGCCTACTTTTGTTTTACGATTTCACAATGTATTCGCAGCGATCACGACGTCATCGCGAAGATACCCCATACACTAAAAAAGGGATTTTTATAAAAAAATAGCAATATTTCATGTACTAAGGTCGCTCTAAAAAGAGCCTTTGTGTTGATTGTGTGTATATGACAGCTACACACAAGACCGGATGCAGAGTTTCAGGTTACTTAGAAACACCATGTTGCCTTTGTCTGTAAAGTGCAATCCATCATTTCTATAAATTCCATTCATGTCAAAACACATATTGTTGTTTTAGATAAAGTCTGTGCAATTTTATAAACATGTTTCCTCGCTTTGTCAATCTGTGGACAGAATTGATTTGACCACTTCCATTTCTGTCTTTGTCATATATTAGAGTACACCAAGACAGTGAGCAGGAAAAGTGACAACAGTTCTGCAAAGTTATCTTTCATTAGGATTACCAGACCTACCACAGCCAATGTGCCTAGGTCATTGCCACCACAGTGCACAATAATGAGGTGAGGAGCTGGGCAATCCACAATGGTTTTAACCAAATCCAGCAACTGATGAAACTTTAACTCTCTCTGGCCGAACCAAATAATCTCCACATTTGGCAAACCCAAGTCCCTGTCAATACCTCTGTTTATTGCAGCCTCTTTAGCCGAATAGACATAGGTGCGGCCCACAATCCACACTCTAAGCATTTTGAAGTGAATGAGCAATAGCAGTCAGGAGAAGTCTGCAGCTGAATGAGGTAGTTTTCCAAATGAAAAGCTGTTAAAATTGAAGTGTTTAAAAAATATATATATATTTCATTGAATGCTGTCAGCATGAAAGTGAATAAAATTAGGTAGTGGGTAGGGTGCCTTAGCAAAAAGTCTTAATATTGGCTGTTGTTTAAAAAAGAAATGTAATAAAGACATGGATATGCTTTTGAATCTGTGGAGTAAAGCACACCTGCTGTATTTTATTTGGAAGTAGCATGTTCCTTCTAGAATGGGCTGTGAACTTGTCACCTCCTGATTCCACTGGGTTGCTAGGTACACTGAGCTAAGAGTGTATTGGGAAGAAGGGTGTTAAAGAGACAGGACATTTTTTTAAAGTTAAGGAGTGATAACACAATTTAAGTAATGGCAACCTTTAATTTCCAACTCAGGACTGTGCAATAAACTGATGCTCAGCATTTAAATTTATAGGTAGGGAAAGGGTTGACAAATGCTAACCATTCACAAGTGGAGATGCAGTAGTCTAAAATGAAAGACATGATTTCATTTGCTGCCATTCTCATGATGATAGAGTGGAAAGTTGAAGAAGTTGCAATTTTAGAGTTGCTTTCTATGAGTGGTGTACCATTCTTGTGCTTAGATTTACAAATCTTAACAGTGTCAAAACTATCCAGAAAGAGCTAAAACAACAATATAATCTCACTAGTATGTATATAGCTTTTTAATTATTTAAATAATGTGCATTAGAACTGAAGATGTATATGTGAGTTTCATTAAAAAGAGTGATGTGAAAAAAATATATCAAATAAAGTGTCTGGGAGCAGGTATGTGTTTAAGATGTTAGTACTGTTGAAAATTACCATGAGCAATGCCTTTAAAAATGACAACGTTTTAAATGTCTAAGCATTATGTGCAGAATAGATACATCTATATTATTAGCATTCTGGGAGTTGTGGTAGTTTTAGTCACATTATTAAACAGGAGTAGTGTAGTCAGAAATAAAAGATAAGAAAATGTGCTGCTCCTGTATATAAATTATAAAGAATTAATACATGTTAGGTATGTATTAGGAACTGTTTGTCAATGTGTTTTTTAACTTATATGACCTGTTTGCATATACTTAAATGGTGAGGTATGGTTTTTGTGGTTGCAGATAGTTATATGTATGATGAGACTCTTGAGTTTACTTAAAGATGCAAAGAACTATATATTTTTGGAAAGATGGCCTGCAGGTATATATCTATTATGAAATCACATGTATGTTTACATTGTGATCTATGTTCTCTAAGGCTGTTGAAAATTTCATGTAAATGGTGAGGGTGGTGTATTTCTTTAAACATTCTATGTTTAAAATTGAGGAGGGTTAAAATAGTGCAGAATGTATCTTGAGAGTTCTTGTGCTAGCTTCACTTGGTGTGTAACTTTTTTTGAGAAATGCTGAATATGTGTTTTAAAGACACAAGAAATATTTGTGAAATGATGTAGGTATGCCATTAAGAACAGATTTTGTGCTTTGAAAAAGTGAGAATTGTTGTTTTCAGTTTTAGAAATGTACTGATGCATGTGTGCACTGAGTAACAGAGCAATGTATGCTCTTAGAGAGCCATGTATGCAATTATATATCAACTTATTCAATCACCCAGGCACTATACATGCACTCTTCCAGTCATGCAGGCACTAATTATGTACTCATTGAACTATGCAGGCAACACCCATGCGTTCATCCAATCACCCAGATAGTAGCAATATAGTCATGTGAACAGACAGGCAGATATGGAACCACCGATGTATTTCATACATACACAGGGAATCATGCAGGCACTACTTATATTCTGGAAGGAATCACCTAGGTACTATCTATGCATTCATCCAGGGAATATTGCTGTACTCAACCAGAAACATGTATTTACAAGTTTTAGTGAGGAATACGTACTTTTTAAGAACCCTATGGTGAAGTATATATGTAACCTGTCTCACACTGTTTGCATGTACTCAGAAGAATTAGTGAGCTATATGTTGTGATACAGATAAATGTGCAGATTTTATATGCAGTGTTTCTCAAAATTCAAATGTAACACATCTAAGTAGAAAAGTATTGAAACACTGAATGTACCAGTGACACAGTGGTAGAGAGGCACAGAAATAACTCTTATATTGTGTTTTGGGATTTACAATATTGAGACACTGTGGTTACTTTTACACTTTGGTTGATGTTTATTTTAAAATTGAGTACATAAGGGATAAAGTTGTCTTTTAGTGTGTATAAGTAGGAACTGAGATATGGTGCAGCTGTGTTGTAGGAGAGGGTGCTATAATATTTATTGGTAACTAATAAATCAAGTTTTGTGTTTTGATTTGGGTTTGGTACATTGAAGTAAGTGCTTGTAGTTATGTAGGTAGTTTTATTTGTAATTTAAAACTGCAACATTACTTAAAAACCATTTTCTTGTTTATTATGTGTAAGCCAGTAGTAAAGTAGTTGGTACATTACCTAGAAAGAAGATTCAAATATAGTTTTTTTTTTTTTACAGAACAATATCTGCATAGTTACAGACAGAATGCCTACAAAAGCTCGGAGGAAAAAGGAGTAGAATCAACTACAATATCTATGCAGAACTGAGACTCAAAAGGGGCAAAATGAAGAAAATGCGGTGAACGAAAAAAGAGTTATTGGTAAGAGGACAAAGCCATTTCTTAAAAATATATGTGGACATTTCCAAAGATTATGATATAATGAAAATAAAATTCAAACTATGAGAAAAATTAACAATGGACAAAATCTATATAACAAGAACAGGAAAGAATATAACAAAGATGGACACACCTTAACCAGGAGACAGAAGCAGTTTAAGGAAATCAGAGCCAGGATGTTTCGTAGTAGAGTAGTTATTAATCTAATGAAAAATATGAAGAAGTATAGAAGAAGGAGACATGCATTAAAACAGAAAGAACACGTTGAGAGAGTAGTTGATAAGGCCTTTGTCTTGAAGGTAAAGCTTTTTATTTTGATTATAAATAGAATGAAGACTTGACAAAATGGTGATGTCCATGAAGAGACAAAACCAGAAAAAAGATAAGTGAATAAAAGTAACTTTTGTACATTTTTTAGCGAAGAATGCATACATACTTCTAGTAGAGAGTCTTTCTTTAATGAAGAAAACTATCTCCAGGATAATAGATTAGTTCATGCTATTGATTACAGAGGACAAAATTATGAAATGAAGAATGGCACTCCTATAGCGAAAGAGGTTATGGTACGTACAAATGTAGATCAAGTTATTGAAGTAAAGGTACAAAGAAGGTGGAGTAAGGTACCTGGATAGAAATGGAACTGTAGTAGTGTTTGTAGTATTTGACAGCAATTCATTGATATATTAAGGGAATTTCAACATATCTTTCCAAAGTGAAGTTTAAAACACAAAATAAGTACTTTACAAGCATTGGATCCTTGCAAGATTAGAAAGCATACAAATTTGCAGGGACACTCACTAGATTGTTTTTAAACAAAGTGTGTCAAAGTACGTGTCATCATTTCAGGAATATGGTTTTAAAAGTTGTTTCTGTTCGTTCATGAGTTCCTTACAAATACAAAGTAGGTGCAGCATGTCCTCCTGTGCTACGCCACATAAGAGGCATGTGGAGTCAGTTTGAGCTTTCAGCCAATGTTGAAAGTGCTTTGTGCATGGAAGCAGGCCTGGTACATATTTTAAAAATTGAATTTTGATAGTTTTAGCGTACCCCAAAGCTAAATTGTCGATGCAGCGGGGATTGAGTATGTGTTCAGAGTCATCCAGCCGTGAGCCCTTTTTGACAGGGAAGCTTTGTCCTCAATCATGATAGGAGTTTGACTGCTTTCCACACTAGCTTTTTAAATATGCAATTGTTGGTAGGTGTTTCCCAGAGTTGATTTAGCCCTATGTTGATCAGACTTGTTTTAAAATATTTTGGAGCAGGTGATGAAGTCCGCTGTTGCAGTTCTAACCACGAATGACAGTTGAGAGTTCCTGGCGCAGATTTCTGGACTTTGTCCCAAAAGATGATATACGCTCCTTGCCTTGCCAGGGTCTATTTTTGGACTCTGAACTCTAACCTGATCTGTGCTGGTGAGGTATGTTTTGGCAGGCCGAAGATAATTCGGTACGCTGTTGTGACCATGCTGTCCACTAATTTAGAATCCCTGCCCCTCTGTGCCACGCTGCCATAGGTTATTGTTGGTAGGAGTTTTGCCCGTATGACTTGGGCAAAGGGAAGAAGCGATGAGCCACTCAGTTTGGAGTTAAGATTTCTTAGTGAAACTGCCAGGGCAATGCCCTTCCTTTTGTTTAAGGTCTTTTGGGCAGTGAAGTGGCCACCTTTGTCAATAACCACTCCTAAGTATTTGTATTCAGGTACAGATTCAATACGTATGCTCCCCCAGAACCAGGCCGGTGGCTTCTGTGAGTTCTTCTTGATTGTCATAGTCTTGGTTTTTTCTAAGTTGATACTTAGGCCGTTGGCCTCAGAGTATTCCTGTGCGGTGGTTAGAAGATGCTGTGAACCCACCTGCGTCTGGCCGATTAAGACTAAGTGGTCTGCGTAAAGAAGGCATGGCAGTGAAAAGCCCCCTAATCTTGGGGCTTGTGAGTTGCTGGCATTTGGTGTCGTAATGAGGTCTGCTAGGAACAGGTTAAACAGAGTCTGAGCCAATACACCACCTTGCTTGAGCCCCTTCGATGTTGGTATTCGTCTTGAGAGGGACGATCCATCTCCCAGCTTTATTTGGATCTTTGCGTCTGTGTGCAGGTTGATTAGCAAGTTCAGCAGTGGCTATGGTATTCCCCATTTGGCCAGTTTCAATTTACATTGTCAAAGGCAGTTCTGTAGTTGATAAGGCATAGGTGTATCAACATTTTTGTTGTTTCCGCCTTGTCAATCAACAAAGCCATGGTCATGATCTTTGCCACTGTTCCTACAGATTTTGAGAAGCCAGTCTGATTTAGGGGAATAATTGATTTTCCTTTGGCCCAGGAATGGAGCTCTTCTAGGAGTATTCCTGCAAAAATGTTTGCCTTATTGTCCAAGAGAGCTACTAAACGGTAATTTTTGGCAGGGTTTTGTCCCCTGACTTAAAGATTGGGGAAATTACTGAGGCCCTCCAGGAGGGAGGTAGTAGGCCAGTCTGCGTTATTTCAGTGAAGAGAGGGCTGAGTGCTTTAGCCCAGTAATCTGCATCTTGTTTGTAAAGGACCGGCGGGATACCGTTGGGGCCCGGGACCCCGTCTCTCCTTCCCTTTCCTAATTACCAATTGATTTCTTTAGTGTAGTCAGTTGTGTTTAGGGTACCTGGCATATTGCCCTCTGCTGCTTGTGGTACTAAAGTGCTCCCTTCTTCCTGCCGGATGTCAGAGGAGGCTACTCCCAGGGTTCCTAAGGACCTTGATCCTGTAAACAGTGAGTTGTGATCTTGATGGAAATGGTTTCCGAGGTAATTTGCCCAATCTTCTTCTGATATGTTGGATGATAATCCCTCGTGTACAGGACGAGTAAGTTGATTTATTGTCCCCCAGAATCTTGCACTCTCGCTCTGCTTGATGTCGGCCTGTAGTTTCGCCCAGACTGCTTCCTCAGAGGCTCTCTTAGCCACCCAGATTACTCGTTTTAGCTGAGCTTTCTGCTGTCGTAATAGAACTGAGTGCATTATGTCGGTTGGATTGCGTCAAAGGTGCCTCAGCGTATGGTAGATTGTGTTTTTATAAGCCTTATCTTATTTTTTTGTGCTTTTGAAATATTGTTCACACTGTTGTAGCTGGAGTGTGCTCTTTGTTTGATCGGGGGCAAAGGACTCTTCCACTGTAGTTGTAAAGTTCTCCCGTTTCTCCTTTTCGTTCCTCCCTGCCCGTGCTTCAAATAGGAGTACTGAAGTTTTCAAAAACTACCACATGATGCTTGCACAAATTAGATTTTCCTATAGTTAATTGTAAAGTTCTCTCCTTGTAAGGTATGAGATTGCTCAAACTTAGGCATGTTCATTCGGAGTGTGATTTCTTGTGGGCGGTGATCGCTGTCCGCTTTGTCGCCCATGCGGAATGAAACAATTTGAATGAATAAAATAAGTGAAACAAAAGTATAATCTAATATCGAATTTTTGGTTGGAGAACAGTGAGTAATTGCAGGAGGGTTGTTGCCCTTGGTTCTGCCATTTACTGCTCTAAAATTGAGGGTTTCAAGGTTCTCTAAAAGACACTGGCCGATTTTTGTTGGATGACCCAATGGGCTCTTCCCCTGCAATGGAATGTTCCATATCGAGTTTTGAGAGGACACTTCGTAAGCAGTCGAGAAACCTATTCGATGTAAATTAAGATCCCCGATACAAATCATAATTTGTTGTGTTTACCTCACTTATGCATGACTCTAAGAAGTCTGTCAATTGTTTTGCTGCCTTGGTTTTTCTTTTTGGATGTATAAAGGTGTTTATTATTACAATGTCCTTACTTCCAATAGCCGATGACGCCCTTGGTGCGGATATTTTTACTGCGATAGTTTCTGACAATGTCGGGCCATTGTGCATGCTGAGGTTATACTTATGTTTGTGACATAAATTGCAAGGCCACCCTGCAAATGCCCGTATCATGCCCCCCTAACCGCTGGTGTAAAAAAGCGTAGGTATCCCTGGAAGTGTGGCGGATCAGTCAGCCACGTTTCCTGCAGTGCGATGATTTGGAATGTCCTTTGGTAGTTGATAAAGTCCGAGTCTGACATCTTACTGGACAATCTGTTGATGTTCCATGAGCATATCCGCAATAGATTGGTTTCTCCTGTTAGGGGGGTTGATGGCTGCCTTGTCAATTGTTCCTTGCTTGGTTATTGATTGTCTTTCAGAACCATCTCAGGTCCTCATGTCAGTCCCCTGGGTATACAGATTCCAGGCGAGTTCCATTTGTTTCTTGCAAATGCTCCTTCATATTTGGAGAGCGCCCTCTTGCTCCTTTTAATACGGATCTTAGAGTGTGTTTTTGGGCTGCCAATACTTTGTCCTTGTGCTCCAAAGTCAGCAGGACTGGATAGCCTGGTTCGATAACGGGGATGATGTTTATCCCCCAGCCTTTGAATACGGGGCTTTCTGAGAGTACTCTTTGTGCGACAGATGACTGTCTCCATGTGGTCTTTGTGTCCTCTCCCCCCTGTGGGTCTTTGCGGTGAATAAATTCTACTGAGTCCAAGTCTGTAGTAGTTAAGTCTGTTAGAGTTGGTATGGGTGATATCAGGCGGAGTATATTTCCTCGATTCAGTGTATCCTGTGGGCCTCTTGATTTGTATTCTGGTATAAACAAAAGGGTGTTTCCACCCATGTTTGGGTTGCCAGCCATGGGTGTCACATGCCGGTTGGTAGTCGAGTGATGGTTGTTTCCAACGTCAGCCCTGCATCCTTCACTGTGGTTATTGTTTGCATTAAGTCCAATGTTGATCAATTGATCATTTTTTCCTGTTGAGAGAGTCCTAAGTCTGGGCCAGCCTTGCTTTGGTGGAATCAAGGCTTCTGGCCTCTCATCCCTGCTTGAAGATGTAACAAGTTTAGTTGAAAGTTTGGTTTCCATTATGGGATGAGGCTCCCTAGGGTCTGAGTAGAGAATATACTAGCTGACAGAGGTGGCCATGGTGGCCTTGGTGGCCTTGACTGTTTGATAGTCTGGTGGTGCTGCTGTTTAAGTCTTTGGTAGGCAGTACAATGCGTTTGATTCCGCCGGTGTTCTACTGGTGATTTGGCCTGAAGCTTCTGCATCTTGTTCAGAGTTGTTGTGGTTGAGTGGATATTTGACTTCGTCCCCAATCTGCTTTGGTTGCCACAGCATCTTTAAAGTGGTGGTTTGTTCCTTACATTTTTGGTTTGCTCCCTATTTGACGGACATGAGGTATTTATTTCACGCATCTTCTGCAGTTGTGATTTGTTGATTTGTATGTTCTAGCGTCTGTGGTGATGTCAGCCTGAATGGGAATGTGGAGTCTTTCTGGATTAGACTGGGCTTTTGGTTTCGACCTTTCCTCCTTTGAGCTCGTCTTTGTTTTGCATCTATTTTTGTTCCCTGAGAGTCTGGATCTGTCATGGGTCTCAGCAAGGGGCCGATGGCCGGTTCCTGTGTTATTGCTTCATTGCATTCGTTAGTTTGTTCACGGTTTGTTGCTGTTTTAGGGGGATGAAGCTTTGGACCTGGGCTCCCTATGTGATGTGTTCTCACGCTATCTTGTATTTCTGTAGAGAGTTGCTCCTCTGGCTGAGGCATAGTTGGTCTCTGGGCTGCATTTTTGAATTGCGTGCACAGCTTGCTCAGCATTGAGGGAGGGAGGCTAATTTGTCGATGATTAGGCCGCACCCGCAGCTTAAATTGCTGTCTTGAGTATTTCCCTGTGCGTTTGGAGCAATGAGTTTAGGGCTCCTAGCTTCCCATCGATCGCTACCACTAAAACCGCCAGGGTGTTCAGTAAGGTTAACTGAGTGTCCATTTTGGCTGATTGATACTGGAGGGCTTCCACCAGGAGATGCACTGTTTTGAGCAAACTTACCCAAGCGCTTTCGGAATTTAGTTTTTGCGCCACCTTAGTTGGGCTTCTTGGGCTTGTCCCCAAAATTGGGTCATCAATCTCCTGTTCACCTCTTGCCTCCTGGTGCTCCTGTGCTTTGTGGTTTTGCAGAGTGTCACTTGTGGGCTCTGCTGGCGAATCACTTGCGTAAGTCGCCAGCAGTTCCTCCCATTCCTTCGTGTCGAGGTTTGAGTGATCTTCAAAGTCTCCAGTCTTGAGTCTTACTATTTGTTCTAATCTGGTCAGTGTTGGTGGATTTTGGAGTTCTATATTGAGTTATTTAGGCGTTAAGATGGGATTAAGCTGAACTTCATTAAAGGAAGACCAAGTTGGCTTTTGTGTCAGTGGGCTACCCAGCTCTGTTATTGTTAACTCCTCATTTGTAATACATTTAGTCCTCATGTTGCTGCTAAGGGGGCCCTTACCGGGCGTCTCTGTTTTTCCGGCCCCCTCAGGGGAGGATGACCTCGCCGTTACCAGTCCTTGATTGCGGGTTAATGTCATTTCTGCCATAACCAGCTTGACATGATTCAGGGGGGTTCTGCAGCGAGGGTGTAGCTTGATGCTGGGAGCCTGGTCCAAAAGCTGCTGCAGTAAATTGATTAGCCTCAGGTCCAAGTTGGATTTCCGGGTCGAGTCTGGTGCTAGACCTGGGATCCGATCCCTGCCCGCTACCGCTGTTGTCCTTCAGTAGAAACGGTTCAAGTGGTGTCAGAATTAAGGGTGGGTGGAGCTAGCATAGTGCCTCTACACGGAGCTCCACGGAGTTTGAAAAAAACTCAGTGGAGCTCTGCTTCGCTCCACTTCGCTCCACTTCGCTCCACTTCGCTCCGCTCCCAAATTATTTAAAAATAAAAAAGAAGGCACTTACCTGCGTGTCTGCCGCATCCCCTGCATGGCCGCTCTCCTTCCTGCTCTGCGCGTCCTTCTTCAATAAAAAACCCCTACGTTGTATGTCTTGCGCCGTGTGCATGAGCAATCTGGGAGGGGAGAGCGAGCGGCTAACTCCGCTCCACCACTGAGGTAGAGTTTTGCCTACCTCTGCATTCGCAACGGAGCGCGGACTAGGCAAATCTCCACAAACTCCACTGGTGGAGCGGAGTTACCCACTCAGGGTTATTTTGAAGGCCCTGGGCTGCAGGTGTAGTAAAGAGGAGAGTGTCTCCCACGTTTTTCAAGCACTGGAATTTAGTGTAGATCTTAGGCTGGGCGAATGTAGGACAGCTCTTCGAGGCTTTTTCCCCTTTTTGTTGATTGCCTGTGGTGGGTACTATTTCTATTATAGAGCAGTCTGATTCAGGATCTGGTCTGATTTTGGGATGAGGTTCTGCCATAATGCCCTGAGGCAACTGAGGTCTTGTTTTGTGCTTGTTTGTTTTTGTTCTGAGCAAGGGTCCTCCCCGTACCCTGCTAAATTTAATTGTTCTTGGCTTCCCCGTTTTCCCTGGTTCCTTGCCTCTCCTGGTCCCCTCTCCTCCTGTGCCGATCTATATCAGTCTCTGGTTATGATGCAGGTAGTTCTACGGCCAAATGTGGTGTGTGAAGCTAGTGATGCGAATTAGCGAGTTAGTGTGCAGTGGGTGGCTGGCTCCTCTCCCCCTGTGTGCCTTCCCTGGCTCTCCTTTCTCCCCTGGTCTCCTATTTTGCCCTTTTGCCCTTTTTCCCAGTCTGCCAGACTCCCTTCAGGCCCCCTCAGATCCTCTCTTTCCATTGGGTGCCAACTAGTAGCTATCTGTAACTGCTGGTGGCTGCTGGGTGAGGGCCAATACGTTGTGCTACCCTTTATGGTAGGAGTCGGGACGGCAGCTGTAGAATGGGTAATAGCGGGTTACAGTTACTTTAAGGCAGACCTGGTTTTGTAGTCTGGAGCATATAGTTAGAGCATATAGGTCAGCTTGTGGTTTGGCCCAGTCCCCTGGCTCTTCTAACTCGTGCTCATGGGGGCACCAAATGCTGATAAAAATACCGTCTTGGCACAGCTGCTAATTTTGCGTCGGGACAGGCTGAGGCTGAGCATTTGGATCAGCTCCACTGGCTCCCTGGCTCTGCTGGCTCCCTCGGACCCTCAGTCAGTCTTGGTCTGCCCTAGTTGCCCCTAGCCATTCGGATGGCTGTCTGCCCAGCAGTTTGTTTGATGGGGCAGTGGGGCAGGGCGTGACGGGGAGGACGGTGCTGCTCTGGGGCAGGAAAGATGTAGAGGCGTGGGGGCATAAGAGGGTGTAGGAGGGTGTTGGCGGGAGTAGGGAGTTGCCTTTCCCTATGTGGCCCAGGCTTCCTACCCCTCTGCAGCTCCCGCTGCCTACACCCCACCCACTGTTGTTTTTGCTGGTCTGGCCTGGCTCTGGGGCTCTGGGGCCCTGGAAGCCCAGGGGCCAGGTTAGCAGGGCACTCAGGGTGAGTCTGCAAGCTGCACCCAAACCTAGTTGGGCCGCTTCTGCAGATCCGCCCGGGCTCACGCTCTGCAGACGCCCACTATTGGCGGCTGCGCTCGCCGCTCCTCAGGATTCGCCTTACCGCTGCGTGATCGTAGCGTTGCGCCGAGTGTTGTGGTGGCCGCAGCATAGGCGGCCATGATCCAGGATCAGGGATCAGCTACTGTTTTCCCGTAGAAGCCCCCTGGGTGAGGGGGTCAGCAGCACAGAGAGCATCAGCCTCTTTGCTTCGCTTCCTTACTGTGCATCCGTGCGCCAGTGCGTGTGTGCAATGTCAGACCTCCACAGTCTGCAGTTCTTCAAGGACAAGAATAATGAAAAAGTAAATAATGATTGGCAAACGTTAGCTGTGCATTTATTTGTAGAGGAATGCTTTAACTTGTCCATTTGGCAAGTTATATGTAAGTAATGTTACAATAAATTAGAAGATAATAAAATGCCTGCTAATGTAGAAAAACTATGAAGGGCCAAAAATAAATGAAACATCAACATTTATTATTCTTTGCAGCATTGCGAAGGGCTGTTATGGACTGCTCTCCAGCACTCACTATAGCTCCACAATCCATGCAGTATGATGCAATCCAGGAAAACTGTAGAGCCAAATCTTGAAGTTGAGATTGGACCTCTGAAGGGACTCTCTGCCCCCTTGTTGTTGTGGCTGCTAATGGAAGTTGAGGGTCCTTCACCCTTGCAGTGCCTTCTTGCTGCTTTATTGCTATGATATGTTTTTAGATGATAAAGCATGGACGTATTCCCGCAATAATTTTTTTATTTGTATCCCTTGACTGTCTTGTGACATAATGTGCATTGTGCAAATCTGATCAATATGAAATCCTCTCAAAGAATATTCAACATAGATAAATGGACGTGTTCTTCTTATTTTTTAGTTAAAAAGTGTATTATCCCATGATTTTCCTTTATTTCCCTGTGACATGATCTTCGCAACGATCACCCCTTTTTTGTCGAAATAGAGAAAAAGGTTTAAAACCAGCAGAGTTTTCAAAATGAGTTTGGGTAACAATGGGTAGTTTGATGGGTGATTGGTAATTATGTTATATTCGTGAGTTTAGATGTTGAAAGTAATTTTTTTAAACTGTTGTTTTTTACAAATGTGTTGTTAAAATGAAGTTAAAAAAATATGTTACTAAAGAGCTAGATTCAAACTTTGTGTAAAATATGTCTATATATCTGATTTACACTAGTGACTACTGTTGTCATTACAACATCCGGTATTGCTGTGAAGAAGTAAAATGCATATTTGATGTAGTTCTTTCGACAAATGAATACAAAGGGGAAGGTTAAATTAGTATCTTACTAAATAGCTACAATGAAACTTTATGTAAAATATGTCTATATATGTGGTTTCCACTTTGTTAAAAGTGTATCCTTGGCAATTGCACTCATAGAATCACACAGGCACTACCTATGCAATTATACAATCACCCAGGCACTACTCATGCAATCACTTAATTACCCAGTTATTACACACTCACTCACAGAGCCATACAGCCAGTCACACACCCAGTCACCAACCTATTCAGCGACTCACACACCCACTGTCAAAGTTTACAGGTAACATTTAGGAAATAAAATTCACTAGAAAAAAACCAAAGGTTACATGGATGTTATAGTTAGGAAATATAATTTTTTTTAAATCTTAGAAATTCACTGAAAAAAACAAAGGTTAAAAGAGACGTTATAGTATGGTTCAAGTTTCACATGTAGAAAACCAGTGAAATTCAGCAGTTATAGTTAGCTAAACTAACTATAACTCGAACCCCCCAATAGCTGTCTGATTGCCTCTATAGGTGAGTGAATAGGTGTGTGAGTAGCTCTATGAGTGACTGACAGTCTGTGAGTGGCTGTATGGCTGCATGCGTGAGTATATCAGTGGCTGTATTAGTGAGTGAGTTTGTGTACAAGTGCCTGTATGGGTAACTAAGTGGATGTGTGTGTAGACCTATGAATCAGTGAGTGGGTGTGTAAGTACTGGTATGGGTGTGTCAATGGTTTTGAGAATGGTAGTGTGGAAGTTGGAGTGGGAGTATGAAGGGTTAAATTGGGTTGTGAGTGGGTGCATCAGAGAGTCTGTGGATAATGTCATCAGTGATGTCATTAGTTCTGTCATTTGGGATGACATCAGTGATGTCATTAGTGATGTCACTGACCATGTCACGAGTGATGTAATATTTGAGGTCATAAGCAGTTCATTGCGGGGGCGCGAGTTATAATTAGCTCAGCTAACTATAACTGCTAAATTTCAAACCTTTGGTTTTTGTCAATGAATATATATATATTTATATATATATATATATATATATATATATATATTTACTGAAAAAAACCAAAGGTTACATAGATATATACATATATATATATTCACTGACAAAACCAAAGGTTACAGGGACGTTATAGTTAAGAAATAGAATGAAAAAACCTTCAAAATTCACTGAAAATAACAAATGTTACAGGGACGTTATAGTTAGGCTCACATTTCAATTGCACAAAACCAGAGAAATTCAGCAGTTATAGTTAGCCGCGATAACTATAACTTATGCGCCCACAATGCACTGCTTCTGACCTCACATATTACATCACTCATGACAAAGTCAGTGATATCTCTGATGACATCTCAAATTACATCACTGATGACATCTCAAATTACATCACTGATGGCATCATCCACAGAACAACTCAGATACTCACTTACACCCCCATACAGCTCATACCCCCACTCCCACACAACCACTGACATACCCATTCATAAACCCATCCAAACACTCACACCTACTCACTGATCCATAGTGCCACTCACACATCAACTCACACATACACCCACTAACACAACTACTAACTCACATATACAGCTACTCATGCACCTACTCACTGACCAATACAGCCACTCACACATCGTGCCAGAATAAATCCTGTCCTGCGTATTTATCCAAGAAGATGCCACCATTTTGTGCAACACCTCTACCGACCTAGAGTATTTTCTACTGGCTAATTAGTATGTACTTCCTCATTTAGTAAATGTATAGTGCATCTCCTACACTACAGCTGCATAAAGCACCCCAAGAAAATGTCTCCAGTGACCTTGTGTGTCAGTAATTCTGCCAATATGATTGTTCCTCGAGCATCTTCTACAGATAACTTTATAAGGTGGAACTGCAGAGAAAACACACTCGGATGATTTGTACTTTACAGAAGTAAGTGCTTCTTTGTTTGGTAGAGATAAGATCATATTCCTAGGCATCAAGAACCTGTCTCCAAAATCGTCAAAAATCACGCTGGGGGGAACTTTTAATAAGCTGCCCATCATCCTGAGAAAGGGTGGGAAGACAGTGCATACCACTTATGTCTGTGAGGCAGCGCAAAAGTGAGAGGTTTCTAGGCAAGTTTACATACGTCTAGTTTTTAAAAGTTTAGAACACGATCTCTTGTCTCAGCAGCAGATGACAAGAAAGAACCTCCTCATCACAGACACTATTTAAGATATTGCACTCGAGAAAAGCAAGGATGCAAATACCTCCATCGCGGATTACTTATAACTTTTCATGGTGGAAAAGTAGAGAAAACCCAAATGGATGATTTGTACTTTACAGAAGTAAGTGTTTCTTTGTTCAGTAGAGATGCAATCCTATTCATAAGCATAAAGACCCCGTCTCCAAAATTGGTGGGAAACGCACTCTGGGACAATTTTTTTAATAGGGGAGGGGTGATGTGGCCCCCATCCCTGGGCTGATTTTGACCACAGGGATCCCATCCCCTGGGGCCCAGCCAAGTCACCTGTGTCCCTAGGGTACCCAGTATGCAATGGGACCACAAGGAAAGCCTCAAGGCCCCTGCGGTCCCAGCCGGCTCCCTACCTCCTGGGGGAGCTGGCATTGCTCTTGCATGCAAGGAGATGGTAGAAATGTAGCTTCCTGCATGCGGAGCAATGTTTTCATCTGTTTCCCTGCACGCATATTTGCATGCAGGTAAACAGATGAAAACTCTGCTTTCAGCAAGCCGCAGCTGTTTAACAGCTCCCGCTTGCAGAAAGCAGAGTTATGCTTGCTTTTGCTTGGAGGGAGCTGTTAGCTCCCAGCAAGCAAAAGCAAACAGCTGCCTCCAGAGGGTGGACACCTCAGGAGGTAGCAGGGGTACACCCTGGGAGGTCGCTGTCCCCAGAGCCATCCATGGCCACCCCGTATGGATGATTCAATAGGTGCATGACTGGCTGTATAAGTGAGTGATTAGGTGTCTCAGTGAATGTATGGGTGAGTGACTGGTTGTGTGAATGTTTGTATCAGTCTGCCAGTTGGTGTCTAAGTGGCTGTATGGGTGTGTGAACGTATATGTGAGTGGCTGTATGGGTGATTCATTGGTTTTCTGAGTACCTGTAGGGGTGTCTGAGTGCCTGTGTATGTGAGGGTGTATGTGACTGCCTGTATCGATGAGTGAGTGTGAGTGTGTGTAGGGCTGTATAGGTGAATGAGTGTGTTTAGCTCTGTGGGTGAGTGGATGTGCTAGTGGTTTATGGGTGAGTAACTGGGTATGTGAAAGGTAATATGGGTGAGTGATGGGGTATATGAGTGACTGTATGGGTGAGTGAGTGAGTGAACATGAGAGTGTCTGTATGGGTGAGTGTGTGCTTGTGTCAGTGACTGTATAGGTGAGAGAGTATGTATTAGTATCTGTATGAGTAAGTATATGGGGGTTGTGTGTGTAACTGTTTGGGTGAGTAAATGGCTGTGTGATTGACTGTTTGGGTGAGTGAATAGGTGTGTGAATAACTCCATGAGTGACTGACTCAGTGTTATGAGTGGCTGTATGGTTGTATGAGTGGATATGTCAGTGACAGTATTAGTGAGTGAGTGGGTGTATGAATGGTTGTATGGGTGAGTGAGTGGATGTGTGTATAGATCTATGAATCAGTGAGTGGGTGTGTAAGCACTGTTATGGGTCTGTGAATGGGTTTCTGAGTGGTTTTGTGGGAGTGGGTGTATGAAAGGTTCTATGGGGTGTGAGTGAATGTGTAGTGATTTTGTGGATGATGTCATCAGTGATGTCATTTGAGATGTCATCAGTAAAGTCATGAGTGATGTCACTGACCATGTCATGAGTGATATAATATGTGAGGTCATAAGCAGTGCATTATGGGGATGCAAGCTATAGTTAGCTCAGCTAACTATAAATGCTGAATTTCACTGGTTTTGTACAAGTGAAACCTGAGCCTAAATATAACGTCCCTGTAACCTTTTTTTTTCTTCAGTGAATATATATATATATAGATATATTTATATTATCCACTGGCGGTCGCCAGTAGATAGTTATAGTTAGGACCTATTTTCCATAGGAAATCCGCAACATTCTATTTGAAATAACTCTTGCGTCGGTTGACGAATCTTCGCGAAATTTTCAAACTTTGTGGCCCGCTCCAGTCCGCTCCTATCCTGAAAGTCTCGGGGTGATTCGTCAAGCGGGGGCCGAGAAAAAAGTTGGGTCCCAAAACGTGTTTTCCCCATTCATTTTCCCATAGGAAACTTTAGCCACGGCTACAGCCCGAACTGCTGAACGGAATTACACCAAATTTGGCAAAGAGGTAGTTCTTGGTTCAGAAAGAACCCTTTTTGTTAAATGGTGTAAATCCGTTCAGTAGTTCCTGAGAAAATCAAAAGGAAAATCACATATATATCTATGGCCGCGTCGGATTCGCGCACCCTGAGCGCACCCTGCGCGCACCGTCCCGATCACGAGCTGCATGCTAATTGGCTGTCAACACTCCAAATTAGGAAGTGTTGGCAGCCATTTTATGCCTCGGTAGAACCGAGGCACAGAAACAAGTGCGCAAAACGCACAAAGGGGGCAGGGTAGAAACACCCTGACCCCCTAGGTCTGCTCAGGCGGTCCCACAAGGACCCCCTGGGCAGAAAAAAGCATTTTCTTTTTTTTAAACGGTGGGATGCGCTTAGGGTGCGCGGATCCCACCGATTAAAAAAAAAAACACAAGAAACAAGTGTGAAAAACGCACAAAGGGGGCAGGGTAGAAACACCCTGACCCCCTAGGTCTGCTCAGGGGGTCCCACAAGGACACCCTGGGCAGAAAAAAGCATTTAAAAAAAAAAAAAAAAAATGATCGTGCCGCAGGCCCCGCCCCCTTCCTTTACCACTCTGCAAACGCGCCCCTGGCGCGTTTGCAGAGGGGAACGAATTCCCCTTGAATACTGGGGGTCCCTGGGGCCAACTAGCCCACCAGGAACCTCCAGTATGCGCCAGGGAGCTGCGTTGCAGAGAGGTGTACAGAGGCCACGCCCCTTTTTACACCTCTCTGCAACGCAGCTCTGTGGCGCTTTTTGGAGGTACATGGTGGGCTAGTTGGACTCCAGGGACACTCAGGATTCAAGGGGACTTTATTCCCCAACTTAAAACGCGCCACGGGGTGCGTTTGCACAGTGGTGAAGGGAGGGGGCGGGGCTTCAGGTGACATGTGTGCAAACAGGCCCCGTTGCGCGTTTTAAGATAGGGAATTAAATCCCCTTCAATCCTGAGGGTCCCTGGGGGCCAACTTGCCCACCAGGTACGTCCAGAAAGCGCCACAGAGCTGCGTTGCAGAGAGGTGCAAAAGGGGCGTGGCCTCTGAACACCTCTCTGCAACGCAGCTCTCTGGCGCATACTGGAGGTATCTGGTGGGCTACTTGGCCCCTAGGGTCCCTCGGGATTGAGGAGGATTTAATTCCCCATCTTAAAACGCGCAACGGGGCCTGTTTGCAGACATGTCACCTGAAGCCCCGCCCCCTCCCTTCACCACTGTGCAAATATTCCTCTAAAATCAGCCGAACTACGAATTCCGATTTACTCACCTGTTATCAGGAGAGACCTCAGTGCTGCATCTTTGAGCCCAGTACTGATCCTGAAAAGTAATTTTAACCGTACTTACCAGTAACTTGAATTTCCTTCCATAGGATATTATTGCCTGCTTTTTGCTGAAAAAGTTTCTAAGTGTCGATTTTTGAAACATACAAATATTCCTCTAAAATCAGCAGAACTACGAATTCCGATTTACTCACCTGTTATCAGGAGAGACCTCAGTGCTGCATCTTTGAGCCCAGTACTGATCCTGAAAAGTAATTCTAACCGTACTTACCAGTAACTTGAATTTCCTTCCATAGGCTAACATTGACTGGTTTCACTTGAAAATTCTTCTAAGTGTGGAGTTTTGGAACTTTATAATATTCCTCTAAAATCAGCCGAACTACGAATTCCGATTTACTCACCTGTTATCAGGAGAGACCTCAGTGCTGCACCTTTGACCCCAGTACTGATCCTGAAAAGTAATTTTAACCGTACTTACCAGTAACTTGAATTTCCTTCCATAGGCTAACATTGACTGGTTTCACTTGGAAATTCTTCTAAGTGTGGAGTTTTGGAACTTTATAATTTTCCTCTAAAATCAGCCGAACTACGAATTCCGATTTACTCACCTGTTATCAGGAGAGAACCCAGTGCTGCATCTTTGAGCCCAGCACTGACCTTGAAAAGTAATTCTAACCGTACTTACCAGTAACTTGAATTTCCTTCCATAGGCTAACATTGACTGGTTTCACTTGGAAATTCTTCTAAGTATGGAGTTTTGGAACTTTATAATATTCCTCTAAAATCAGCCGAACTACGAATTCCGATTTACTCACCTGTTATCAGGAGAGAACCCAGTGCTGCATCTTTTAGCCTAGCACTGACCCTGAAAAGTAATTCTAACCGTATTTACCAGTAACTTGTATTTCCTTCCATAGGAATCCATTGTCTGGTTTTCAGCAGAAAAGTTTCAAAGTGTCGATTTTCACAAACTACAAATATTCCTTAAAAATCGCCTGTATGACTTAAACGCATTATTTCAACTGTTTACAGGAGATGCACCAGTGCTGGATCCAGGATCCACCACTGAGTAAGAAAAAGTAACGATAACACTACTTACCTGCTAAGTGAATTTCCTCCCATAGGATAACATTGGTGATTCTATGTGAAAAAGTTTCTGTCAACTTTTAAAATACAATAATATTCCTTAAAAATCACTACTGTAACCAAAACGCTTTTACTCAACTGTTTATAGGAGATGTCCCAGGACTGAATCTAGGATCCAGTCCTGTGGTTAGAAAAGTAATCCATAAAGTAACTAATTGCATTTAACTAGAAATTCACATTGAGCTCAATGTTGCATTGTGTTTGAAATTGTGTTGCCCATTGCAACAACTGTAACTACTGTACTTAAAAGTCTATTGCCTATTTGCAAAGTATTTAAACTAAAGTAATTCATTCTGAGAAAGTATATTTTGTAATGTAATGTATAATGTAATTATAATGTAATTTAAAAAATAAAATATCTAATAATAAATAGTTTTAAAAAATGTAGTAAATCAGTATCAAAAAAATAAATATAACAATTAATACATTTAAAAATTGTCATTTACAAAACCTTTGAAATTCACTGAAAAAAACCATAGGTTTCAGACATGTTATAGTTAGGAATTAGCATTTAAAAAACCTTTGAAATTCACTGAAAAAACCCATAGGTTTCAGGCACGTTATAGTTAGAAATGAGCATTTAAAAAACCTTACAAATTCACTGAAAAAACCATAGGTTTTAGGGACAGTTATAGTTAGTTGGACATTGCACTCCTACAAAACCCGTGAAATTCACCCGTTATAGTTAGTTCAGGTAACTATAACTCGCGCCCCGCAATGCACTGCTGATGACGTCACATATTACATCACTCATGACATGGTCAGTGACATCACTGATGACATCACTGATGACATCTCAAATGACATCACTGATGACATCACTGATGACATCATCCATGTGATAATTTGATGCATCTTCTCACACCCTAATATAACTTTTGATACACCCACTGTAAATTACAGACTGCCATTGTCAAAACCATAGACACTCCAACACCAATTACTATATACACACTCACTGATTCTTAGGTCTACACACACACATCTACTCACTCACCCATACAGTCACTCATACTTATAGTCACTCAGTACAGGACTATTATATGCACTCATACACCTATATAAACACTCACACACCGCCACTCATCCATAGAGGTACTCACACACCTAGTCAGTCATGCAAAAAATTAAGCACACACCCATTTACTCACCTATACAGTTATACACACACCAGCTCACTTACTCATACAAATACTAGCACATTCTTACGCTCTTATACAATCTCTGATACAAGCACACACTCATCCATACAGTCACTCTCACAATCACACACTCTCGCTTATAGCTATTTATATACTCCAACACACATATATACTGTCTTTCACATATGTAGTTACTCACACATGTACCACTGGGACATACATTCACTCACTAACACACTCTTACACACACTTACCCACCCATACAGTCTATCACAGATGCACTCTTGAAACCATCCACCCAGTGAATCACCCACTCACACATCTATGCACAGAGTCGCACACACCCCACCCACACAAACACTCAGGCACCCATACAGATACTCAGACAACCAATCAATAACTGATATAGACACTCATGTAGCTATTCACAAACCCATGCAGCCACTTACACAGCAACAGACAGACGGATACAGACATTCACCCAGTTTAGTCACTAACCCATGCATTCAGTAAGATACGTTTAATCACTCACTTATAGAGTTAGTCACGCACCTACTAAATCATCCATTCAGACACTTATACACTCACTCATTCTTCAATACGCCTTTCCCTATATATATTAAACATATTTAAACTTTACAGAAACACACAGTCACTGGATGATGTCATCAGTGATGTCATTTGAGATGTCATCAGTGATGTCAACAGTGATGTCACTGACCATGTCATGAGTGATGTAATATGTGACGTCATCAGCAGTGCATTGCAGGGGCGTGAGTTATAGTTACCTGAACTAACTATAACGGGGGAATTTCACGGGTTTTGTACGAGTGCAATGTCCAACTAACTATAACTGTCCCTAAAACCTATGGTTTTTTCCAGTGAATTTGTAAGGTTTTTTAAATGCTAATTTCTAACTATAACGTGCCTGAAACCTATGGTTTTTTCAGTGAATATATATATAGATAAATATATCTATATATATCTATACGGCTGCAGTACTGTTTGGGAGTCTAACTCCACCCACCTGAATAGCCAGCAATGGCGGAACGATTGGGATTATTACTGTGAGTCATTTGGCGGGAGAACTTTGTTGGAGCAGGCATCTGATGAAGGCACAGACCGAAACGCGTAATGCCATTGCTCTTGTGTAATAAAGATCCTTCCTGCATTCCCCGTTGTGTCCCTCCGGTACTTGGCAGTTAAGAATCTCTCGTGGCATATTTCGCGCGCTAGTCCTGGGCGCGCTGGAGGAGACCCGCTTCATTAAGAGGACAGAGCCACAAGGACAGCTTCGGCGCTCATTTTTACTATCCAAGGTATTGGACAGGCCTCTGACCCACTGCATCTACTTGCAGCAAATGTGCCGTTGCTAAATGCAATCCGTGACTGCACGGAGGAACCGGGATTACTACATCTACGATTCCAGGCCCAGCTGTAATTGGACTCTTGTGGTTGAAGCGTCTTGGGGACCCAGGAGGGATACTTGTTTCACCAGCCAAGTTTTGCCAAAGATCACAAACCACGTTCGTAATCTAATTCAGGGCCCTTCAAAGGATACGTGGACTTGAGTGGAGTAACTTACCTGCAAGCCGTGAGAGGTGCATGCTGGAACTTGCAGTTTGCCAATGCGGCTGCGGTACTGTTTGGGACTCTAACTCCACCCACCTGAATAGCCAGCAATGGCGGAACGATTGGGATTATTACTGTGAGTCATTTGGCGGGAGAACTTTGTTGGAGCAGGCATCTGATATAGGCACAGACCGAAACGCGTAATGCCATTGCTCTTGTGTAATAAAGATCCTTCCTGCATTCCCCACTGTGTCCCTCTGGTTCTTGGCAGTTAAGAATCTCTTGTGGCATATTTCGCATGCTAGTCCTGGGCGCTCTGGAGGAGACCCGCTTCATTAAGAGGACAGAGCCACAAGGACAGCTTCGGCGCTCATTTTGACTATCCACGGTATTGGACAGGCTCTGACCCACCGCATCCACTTGCAGCAAATGTGCCGTTGCTAAATGCAATCCGTGACTGCACGGAGGAACCGGGATTACTACATCTACGATTCCAGGCCCAGCTGTAATTGGACTCTTGTGGTTGAAGCGTCTTGGGGACCCAGGAGGCATACTTGTTTCACCAGCCAAGTTCTGCCAAAGATCACAAACCACGTTCGTAATCTAATTCAGGGCCCTTCAAAGGATACGTGGACTTGAGTGGAGTAACTTACCTGCAAGCCGTGAGAGGTGCATGCTGGTACTTGCAGTTTGCCAATGCGGCTGCAGTACTGTTTGGGACTCTAACTCCACCCACCTGAATAGCCAGCAATGGCGGAACGATTGGGATTATTACTGTGAGTCATTTGGCGGGAGAACTTTGTTGGAACAGGCATCTGATAAAGGCACAGACCGAAACGCGTAATGCCATTGCTCTTGTGTAATAAAGATCCTTCCTGCATTCCCCGCTGTGTCCCTCTGGTTCTTGGCAGTTAAGAATCTCTTGTGGCATATTTCGCATGCTAGTCCTGGGCGCTCTGGAGGAGACCCGCTTCATTAAGAGGACAGAGCCACAAGGACAGCTTCGGCGCTCATTTTGACTATCCACGGTATTGGACAGGCTCTGACCCACCGCATCCACTTGCAGCAAATGTGCCGTTGCTAAATGCAATCCGTGACTGCACGGAGGAACCGGGATTACTACATCTACGATTCCAGGCCCAGCTGTAATTGGACTCTTGTGGTTGAAGCGTCTTGGGGACCCAGGAGGGATACTTGTTTCACCAGCCGAGTTCTGCCAAAGATCACAAACCACGTTCGTAATCTAATTCAGGGCCCTTCAAAGGATACGTGGACTTGAGTGGAGTAACTTACCTGCAAGCCGTGAGAGGTGCATGCTGGTACTTGCAGTTTGCCAATGAAGCTGCAGTACTGTTTGGGACTCTAACTCCACCCACCTGAATAGCCAGCAATGGCGGAACGATTGGGATTATTACTGTGAGTCATTTGGCGGGAGAACTTTGTTGGAGCAGGCATCTGATGAAGACACAGACCGAAACGCGTAATGCCATTGCTCTTGTGTAATAAAGATCCTTCCTGCATTCCCCGCTGTGTCCCTCCGGTTCTTGGCAGTTAAGAATCTCTTGTGGCATATATATATATATATATATATATATATATATATATATATATATATATATATATATATATGGTCCACGCTTGCCTGAGAACACCCACCACCACCAGAACAAAGGGCGCGTCGGCGTTACGGACCACCCAAACACGGTCCGATTAAATTCACCACACTTCCAAGCAGGAAGAGCAAGCGTGGACCGTGTTTGTAGACCACCGCCCCCCCTATCCGGAGATTCAGGAGAGCAGGACCGCAACCTGGAAAGCAACGAGAGGCTGCCTGAAAGCACAACAATGCACCCCGGCGAGTCGGAGGACCCGAGGAGTACATTTGAACTGCTGAGGTAAGCGCTTGCTTACACGGATTTGGGAAGAGGGAAAGCCAGTGGTATTCACCATTAAATCACGTTTACTTTGAAACTGTGGACACTGGCGGTTCTTTACGTGTAGAGCATTCTACGATTAATTTTGTTGTAAACCATGTCAGCTGCAGAAGTCAGGGAGCTGGAGGAAGCAGCACTATCGATATTCAATGACAGCGAGCCGGTGATTAAAAGAACAGTCACGGCAGGCATTAGCACCAAAGCGGCGGATGTAACAGCAGGACTTAAAAGACTTGAAAAATTAAAACGCTCCGAAATGTCCAAATGGTGGGAAGCTAAATCTTTGCAAAGGTATTTGGAGGTAAAAAGAATTCCAAGAGGACTTTGAATATTAGTATCTCCCACCTACGAGGATCCGAATCCCAATATGCTCAGGGAATGGGCCGATAACAACTAGGAATCCTCTAGTAGAATGCTGGCAATTCTCCTTAAATACGCAGAAATCGATTGCGTGAAGATCATAGAAGAGATTGACCAGATTATGGATATGTTGGGCAAGGAGGTAGACCAAGAGGCTATTACCAAATTCATGGCAGAGATGAAAGAACGTCTGATAAAATTAGAAACATCTATTAAGGAGAGAAAGGCGCAGAAATTCCAGCGAGATAAGATCGACTACGATCGAGGTCATATTTTTACATTTGCCAAAAAGTTTGAAAATCTCAGAAGGCAAAAGATGAATGCTGTTGGTAAAATGGGGCAACAACAGCAATCAGAATAAAGTAGTGTACAAAGTTCTGAACTTGACACTGATCTGGAAGAAGGGCCAAGTAATCCAAGGGGAACACCAATACCATCAGTAATTGATTTTTTAAGGGAAGAAAGACGTTTCAATCTCCGCCCGGCCTCCAGTAGACACCAGACCACCAAGAGCAAGAGGCAGAGGAGGAAGAGGCGCAAAGGCGCAAAACAGTGTAGCCGTCGGCGAGAAGTCCAAGCTCAAATCCAGCAAGTAGATGGTAACAATGAAGCAGCAATTGTTAATCTTACAGATATTGAACTGTCTGACAAAGAGAAAAGTATTTTGAAGTTAGGACTCTCATATTGCCCTAAGATCGACATGGACTATGTCAAGACGAGAGTGGATATTTTCAAGTTCGTCAGGACTTTGAAATTAAAAAAGTTTTTTGCAGTAGCACACAAATGACAAGACAAGCCAGCCCAAGACACAGCACGAGAGGAACGAAGTAATTTGGCAGTGGATGATATGAACCTAATGTTGGAGATGAGGGAACTGGAAAACGAATCGAGTGAAGGCATTAACATAACACAAGGTCTTCCCAGTACGATTGATCGTGCAGTAGAACTGGCGCACGCTCAAGGCATCAATATAAGTAGTGATGCACTCACACAGTTCAAACCCACTTCCAAATTCACCCCTATGACAGCCAGGGACTCTGTGGACGTGTTTAATGATTTGGTGGTGAATGAAGTTAAAAATCTCTGTAAAACAATAAACGCAAAGAAAAAACCTTTCTCACAACATTCTAAAGACTATTACACTTTGGCTGAAAAATTAGCATGTAATGAAAATTGTATTGTTCGTAATGCTGATAAAGGTGGCAATGTGGTTCTCTGGGGTACACAACAGTATCGTAACGAAGCAGACAAACAGCTTAACAATAGAGTGAACTATGTAAGGGTGAAGGAAGATGCAAAGTTTAAGAGTCACCGTACATACAATGTATCACTTCAGGATTGGCACAGGCAAGGACTGATCAGTAATGAAGAAATGTCCTTTTTGAAAATCAGTAATCCCACCACTCCTGTGCTATATCTAATTCCAAAAATTCATAAAGATATAGAGAATCCCCCTGGTCGTCCCTTTATCTCAGCCATCGGCAGTGCCCTAGAGAATACCTCAAAGTATGTTGATTCATTTCTTTGTCCATTGGTGAGAAAACTTCCATCGTTTATTCAAGATACTGGGGATTTTTTACGTAAAGTTTATGATGTGCCATGGGAGGCAGACTTTCTATTGATGACCATTGATGCCACAACTTAGTATACGAGCATTCGACACAAGGCTGGTTTGAATGCCATAAAACACTATCTAGGCAGCCGTCCTGTGAATCTATGGCATCACACACAAATGCTTTTAACCATGATTGCTACCTGTCTTGAGAATACATTTTTCCTGTTTAATGGAGAACTGTTCCACCAAGTGTGCGGGACAGCGATGGGCACCTGCTTCACCCACAGCTATGCTAATCTGCATATGGGCTGGTGGGAGGAGCAGGTGGTCCAGTCGCTGTGGCACAAGGAATGGCAGGATAATGTTATCCACTGGAGTCGTTACATCGACAATTTATTCGTCGTGTGGAAGGGTACTGTAAAAGATGCAAAGGACTTTATAAAAAAACTTCAGACCAATGATTTGAATTTGAAACTAACGAGTGTGATCAGTGAGACTGAAGTAAACTTTCTTGATTTAACTGTGTTTGTACAAAATGGCAAACTAGAGACCAAACTTTACCGCAAGCCTACGGATGGAAACACATTGTTACACGCAACTAGTTTCCATCCTAATAATTTGATCAGAAGCATCCCCTATGGGGAATGTCTTCGGGCTATGAGAAATTGTAGCAACAGCAAAGATCTGGGGACAGAACTTCTGTGTTTAAGAAAACGGTTTGCCACAAGAGGATACTAACAAACATGTATTAATGAAGCAATCTGGAAGGCCCAATGAAAGTCCAGGGAGGAGATACTCTTTAGAACTAGCAAAAAGAAAGAAAGAGTAACTAAAGAGAGTGATAATCAATGTAGAATGATTACAACCTACAATAACCAGGAGGGTGGGCTAAGGTACATCCTACAAAAACACTGGCATATTATCTACAATGATCCCATCCTGGGTAAATTTGTTCAGCGTAGGCCGCAGATTACCTTCAGAAGGGCTAGGTCTCTTAAACAAACACTTGTTAGCAACATGCTACCCACTATGTCTTGCAAAACATCTACTACTATTTGGCTAAGTAGAAAGAATGGTTTTATAAGATGCACTAAGTGCAAAGCTTGCATTCATGGGAAGAATACTTCCAGTTATGCTCTTGGTCTATCTAATAAAGAGCAAAAGATCAAAGGACAATTTTCTTGTAAGACTGATTTTGCTGTCCACGTGCTTCAGTGCCCTTGTGGCCTGAAGTACGTAGGCAGCACCATTCTCCCTGTCCACAAACGAGTCTTGCAGTATTTGAGAGCTATTAAAAACGGGGATAGAACTTACCCGTAGCCAGACATTTTGAGCAACACCATGGCAAGGATTTCGGAGGCCTCTCTTATTTTGTTATTGATACTGTCCCACCCAATGCAAGAGGTGGAGATCGTGAAAAGAAACTGAGAAGGCTTGAATCAAACTATATTATCAAGCTTAACACCAAGATCCCCGAGGGACTTAACATGGAAGAAGATTTTCACACACATTTATAACTGAGATCTATGATGCTGCTTTCCTTCTTTCCATTTCCTGTTTGCTTTTAACCATTTTTATATTTAAACTAAAGCACGTGCACTTCATAGGCAGACAGTTTCTCTGTGAATTAAAAATATTGAATCAATTGTTTTTTAATGACAATGCGAACATATGAGTTGGAAGAATATGGTTTTATCTGACAATAGTGGGTAAGCCCACTTGGGCAGTATTGGCTCTGTTTTATCGTGTTTTATGGCTTCTTAAGTCTTTTATAATAATTGGTAAAGATGTCACTATTTATTTACTCAAATAATGATGTAGTTCTGAACTATCATACAGGTGACATTTTAATTGTGATGTCAAAAATGAGTTAGCCCACTGGGGCAGGACTCCATCAACACCTTTGTGTTTTGGTCTTTGTCTAGTAACTATGACCATAACATTGTAACCATTTGGGGTTTCAAATTGTATCTGTGACACCTTAAGATTATATTTTATCTTTATCGCCGCAAAACATTATTAACATGATTACCCGTTGATTATTGTTTAGTTTGCAAATATATGATTCAATTTGTTTTCGCATCAATGATAAAACTACAAGTCTGTCTTCACGTTTTCTGAGTTTGTAGTTCACATGTGACATGATCGCATTCACTGTTAAAAATGGCGGAAAAACTTTATTGATTTGTTAGTGAGCAAGCCTGCTGGGTAGGCGAAACGCGTCTAACATTAACAGCTGACATTAAAGTTTTTGAGTAAAGACACAGCGTCGACTTTCCTGCTTGGAAGTGTGGTGAATATATATATATATATATATATATATATATATTCCAAAGAGTCGCTTCAGAGACGAGTCCGCACTCCCAGGCAGGGGAGGTAACAACCTTTATTTGTTAGGCAAGCAGCTTCCCATCCCGTTTCTTGTGTCCTTTTGCCTTACGCGTTTCGGGGAATTCTTTCCCCTTCCTCTGAGGCATCCAGTGAGCAGCTTCAGTTTCTGTATACCTGTTCGTGAGCATCTTAAACCTACTGGAGGGTAAAAAAATATGTAAATCACTGCAAGTCCCAGCGTGCATTGGGAATGCTGATGCAGCGAAATGGCACACCAGAGGCCAATTGGCACACCAGAGGCCAATTGTGGATATAAATAGCACGCAGGGGACATGGCAGGTATACAGAAACTGAAGCTGCTCACTGGATGCCTCAGAGGAAGGGGAAAGAATTCCCCGAAACGCGTAAGGCAAAAGGACACAAGAAACGGGATGGGAAGCTGCTTGCCTAACAAATAAAGGTTGTTACCTACCTTGCCTGGGAGTGCGGACTCGTCTCTGAAGTGACTCTTTGGAAAATATATATATATATATACATACATATATTATCTACTGGCGGTCGCGAGTAGATAGTTATAGTTAGGACCTATTATCCATAGGAAATCCGCGACATTCTATTTGCAATAACGTTGGCGCCGGTTGACGAATCTTTGCGAAAGCTTCCAACTTGTTGGGGCGCTCCGGTCCGCTCCTACCCTGAAAGTCTCGGGGTGATACGTCAAGCGGGGGCCGAGAAAAAGGGGGTCCCAAAACGCGTTTTCCCCATTCATTTTTCCATAGGAACCTTTAGTCGCAGCTACAGCTCGAACTGCTGAACGGAATTACCCCAAATTTGGCAAAGAGGTAGCCCTTGGTTCAGACTGGTGCCTTTTGCTAAAATGGTGTAAATCCATTCAGTAGTTCCTGAGAAATTCACAATTAAAATCACATATATATCTATGGGCGCGTCGGATCCGCGTACCCTCCCGTTCACGAGCTGCATGCTAATTGGCTGTCAACACTCCAAATCAGGAAGTGTTGGCAGCCATTTTGTCCCTCGGTAGAACCGAGGGACAGAAACAAGTGCGCAAAGCGCAAAAGGGGGCAGGGTAGAAATACCCTGACCCCTAGGTCTGCTCAGGGGTCCCAGAAGGACCCCTGGGCAGAAAAAGCATTTTTAAAAAAAAATTGGCGGGATGCGCTTAGGGTGCGCGGATCCGCCGAGAAAAAAAGAAACAAGTGCGCAAAACGCACAAAGGGTGCAGGGTAGAAACACCCTAACCCCTAGGCCTGCTCAGGGGGTCCCACAAGGACCCCCTGGGCAAAAAAGCATTTTTTATTTTTAAATCGGCAGGATGCGCTCAGGGTGCGCGGATCCTGCCGAAAAAAAAAAATCGAAGCGCGGTCTCCCGCGCTTCGATGTTAATTTGCCCCCGGGTGGGCCAAGTCCCAGGGTCATGCTGGGGTGGGTTTATTTTATGTATGGGGGGCCTCCAAGGGCCCCCAAGCCCCGGGGACCGCCACCCCCGGGGCTTTATCATTAATGGTGCGGGAGGGCTCTGAGCCCTCCTGCGGCCCCGGGACCGCCACCTCCCTGGGGCTTTTTTTATTTATTTTTAAAACCTGTGTGGGGGCTCCAGCCCCCACACGCCCCGGGACCACCACCTCCCCGGGGCACTAAGAACATTGAAAATGGGGGTCCATTTTGGACCCCCAAGCCCCGGGGACCACCACCTCCCCGGGGCTTTCAAAATGTAGGGAGGGGGGCCGCGCGGCCCCCCTCCTGGAGCCCTTGATGGCCCTGGGGACTGCCACCCCCCAGGGCCGGCTCCTGCAGTGTCCCGGGGTGCCTACCCCCGGGACACTGCTGTTTGCTATGACAGGACGGGAGCCTCGCGGCTCCCGTCCTGTCATAGCAAACTTGGTTTGCATTTTGAAAGAGAGAGCAGGAAACCTGCTCTCTCTTTCAAAATGCAAACCAATTGCTTTTCCACACGGGGAGCAGCATGTTAGCTGCTCCCCATGTGGAAAGGAATGCCGGCTCCCGTAGGACACGGGGAGCCGGCGGGACTGTGGGGGTTTGGGGACCCCCACAGTCCCCAACCAGAGGCCAGGCCCCGGGGATGGGGTCCCCGGGGCCATAAGTGGCCCAGGAGGGGGCCACGCAGCCCCCTCCCCAAATAAAAATAAAAATAAAAAAATAAAAATAAGGGCAAGGCCGGCCCCGGGGATGGGGTCCCCGGGGCCTTAAATGGCCTGAGGAGGGGGGCCACGCAGCCCCCATATTTTTTATTTAAAAAGAGGGCATGCCCCGGGGATGGGGTCCCGGGGCCAATAGAGGCCCAGGAAAGGGGGGCCACGCGGCCCCTTCCCGTTTTTTTTTTTTTTAATAAAACAAAAAAAATTCCCATGCCCTGGGGATGGGGTCCCCGGGGCCAAAAGTGGCCGAGGGAAGGGGGCCACGCAGCCCCCTCCCATAAAAAATAAAAATAAAAAAACGGCATCGTGCCGGAGGCCCCGCCCCCTCCCTGCAGTACTCTGCAAACGCGCCCCCTGGCGCGTTTTAAGAAGGGAAGTAATTCCCCTGAATACTGGGGGTCCCTGGGGCCAACTAGCCCACCAGGAACCTCCAGTATGCGCTAGAGGCTGCCTTGCAGAGAGGTGTACAGAGGCCACGCCCTTTTACACCTCTCTGCAACGCAGCTCTGTGGCGCTTAATGGAGGTAGCTGGTGGGCTAGTTGCACCCCAGGCACCCTCAGGATTCAAGGGAGTTAATCCCCGACTTAAAACGAGCCACGGGCGCGTTTGCACAGTGGTGAAGGAGGAGGCGGGGCCTGAGGTGACATGTGTGCAAACAGGCCCCATGGCGCGTTTTAAGATGGGGAATTAAATCCCCTTCAATCCTGAGGGTCCCTGGGGCCAACTAGCCCAACAGGTACATCCAGAAAGCGCCACAGAGCTGCGTTGCAGAGAGGTGTAAAAGGGGTCTGGCCTCTCTACACGTCTCTGCAACGCAGCCCCTGGCGCATACTGGAGGTTCCTGGTGGGCTAGTTGGCCCCTAGGGACCCTCATGATTCAAGGGGACTTAATCCCCCAACTTAAAACGCGCCACAGGGCGCGTTTGCACAGATGTCACCTCAGGCCCCGCCCCTCCCTTCACCATTGTGCAAATATTCCTCTAAAATCTGCCGAACTACGAATTCTGATTTACTCACCTGTTATCAGGAGAGACCTCAGTGCTGCATCTTTCAGCCCAGTACTAATCCTGAAAAGTAATTTTAACCGTACTTACCAGTAACTTGAATTTCCTTCCATAGGATATCATTGCCTGCTTTTTGCTGAAAAAGTTTCTAAGTGCTGATTTTTGAAACATACAAATATTCCTCTAAGATCAGCCGAAATACGAATTCCGATTTACTCACCTGTTATCAGGAGAGACCTCAGTGCTGTATCTTTCAGCCCAGTACTGGTCCTGAAAAGTAATTTTAACCGTACTTACCAGTAACTTGAATTTCCTTCCATAGGCTAACATTGACTGGTTTCACTTGGAAATTCTTCTAAGTGTGGAGTTTTGGAACTTTAAAATATTCCTCTAAAATCAGCCGAAATACGAATTCCGATTTACTCACCTGTTATCAGGAGAGACCTCAGTGCTGCATCTTTCAGCCCAGTACTGATCCTCAAAAGTAATTTTAACCGTACTTACCAGTAACTTGAATTTCCTTCATAGGCTAACATTGACTGGTTTCACTTGGAAATTCTTCTAAGTGTGGAGTTTTGGAACTTTAAAATATTCCTCTAAAATCAGCCGAAATACGAATTCCGATTTACTCACCTGTTATCAGGAGAGACCTCAGTGCTGCATCTTTCAGCCCAGTACTGATCCTCAAAAGTAATTTTAACCGTACTTACCAGTAACTTGAATTTCCTTCATAGGCTAACATTGACTGGTTTCACTTGGAAATTCTTCTAAGTGTGGAGTTTTGGAACTTTATAATATTCCTCTAAAATCAACCAAAGTACGAATTCCAATTTACTCACCTGTTATCAGGAGAGAACCCAGTGCTGCATATTTTAGCCCAGCACTGACCCTGAAAAGTAATTCTAACCGTACTTACCAGTAACTTGTATTTCCTTCCATAGGAATCCATTGTCTGGTTTTCAGCAGAAAAGTTTCAAAGTGTCGATTTTCACAAACTACAAATATTCCTTAAAAATCGCCTGTATGACTTAAACGCATTCTTTCAACTGTTTACAGGAGATGCACCAGTGCTGGATCCAGGATCCAACACTGAGTAAGAAAAGTAACGATAACAGTTTTTACCTGCTAAGTGAATTTCCTTCCATAGGATAACATTGGTGATTCTATGAGAAAAAGTTTCGAAGTGTCAACTTTTAAAATACAATAATATTCCTTAAAAATCACTACTGTAACCAAAACGCTTTTACTCAACTGTTTACAGGAGATGTCCCAGGACTGAATCTAGGATCCAGTCCTGTGGTTAGAAAAGTAATCCATAAAGTAACTAATTGCATTTAACTAGAAATTCACATTGAGCTGAATGTTGCATTGTGTTTGAAAATGTGTTGCCCATTGCAACAACTGTAACTACTGTACTTAAAAGTCTATTGCCTATGTGCAAAGTATTTAAACTAAAGTAATTCATTCTGAGAAAGTATTTTTTGTAATGTATAATGTAATTACAATGTAATTTAAAAAATAAAATATGTAAAAAAAATTGTTTCTAAAAATGTAGTAAATCAGTATGAAAAAAATAAATATAACAATTAATACATTTAAAAATTGTCATTTACAAAACCTTTGAAATTCACTGAAAAACCGTAGGTTTCAGACATGTTATAGTTAGGAATTAGCATTTAAAAAACCTTTGAAATTCACTGAAAAACCATAGGTTTCAGACATGTTATAGTTAGAAATTAGCATTTAAAAACCTTTGAAATTCACTGAAAAAACCATAGGTTTCAGGCACGTTATAGTTAGAAATTAGCATTTAAAAAACCTTAGAAATTCACTGAAAAAACCATAAGGTTTTAGGGACAGTTATAGTTAGTTGGACATTGCACTCGTACAAAACCCGTGAAATTCCCCCGTTATAGTTAGTTCAGGTAACTATAACTTGCGCCCCGCAATGCACTGCTGATGACGTCACATATTACATCACTCATGACATGGTCAGTGACATCACTGATGACATCACTGATGACATCTCAAATGACATCACTGATGACATCACTGATGACATCATCCATGTGAGAATTTAATGCATCTTCTCACACCCTAATATAAGTTTTGATACACCCACTCTACATTACAGACTGCCATTCTCAAAACCATACACACTCCAATACCAATAAGTACATACCCACTCACTGATTCTTAGGTCTACACACACACATCTACTCACTCACCCGTACAGTCACTCATACTTACAGTCACTCAGTACAGGACTATCATATGCACTCATACACCTATATAAACACTCACACAATGCAACTCATCCATAGAGGTACTCACACACCTAGTCAGTCATGCAAATAATTAATCACACTCCAATTTACTCACCTATACAGTTATACACACCAGCTCACTTACTCATAAAAATACTAGCACATTCTTACGCTCCTATGCAATCACTGATGCAAGTACACACTCATCCATATAGCCACTCTCACAATCACACACTCTCACTTATAGCCATTTATATACTCCAACACACATATATACTGCCTTTCACATATGTAGTTACTCACACATGTACCACTGAGATATACATTCAATCACTAACACACCCATACACACACTCACCCACCCATACAGTCCATCACAGACGCACTCTTGAAACCATGCACCCAGTGAATCACCCACTCACACATCTATGCACAGAGTCACACACACCCCACCCACACAAACACTGAGGCACCCATACAGATACTCAGAGAACCAATCCATAACCCATATAGACACTCATTTAGCTAGTCAGAAACCCATGCAGTTGCTTACACAACAACAGACAGACGGATACAGACATTCACACAGTTTAGTCACTCACCCATGCATCCAGTAAGATACGTTTAATCACTCACTTATAGACTCAGTCACGCACCTACTAAATCATCCATTCAGGCGCTTCTACACCCACTCATTCTTCAATACGCCTTTCCCTATATATATTAAACATATTTAAACTTTACAGAAACACACAGTCACTGGATGATGTCATCAGTGATGTCATCAGTGATGTCATTTGAGATGTCATCAGTGATGTCATCAGTGATGTCACTGACCATGTCATGAGTGATGTAATATGTGACGTCATCAGCAGTGCATTGCGGGGCGCGAGTTATAGTTACCTGAACTAACTATAACGGGGGAATTTCACGGGTTTTGTACGAGTGCAATGTCCAACTAACTATAACTGTCCCTAAAACCTTATGGTTTTTTCAGTGAATTTCTAAGGTTTTTTAAATGCTAATTTCTAACTATAACGTGCCTGAAACCTATGGTTTTTTCAGTGAATTTCAAAGGTTTTTAAATGCTAATTTCTAACTATAACATGTCTGAAACCTATGGTTTTTTCAGTGAATTTCAAAGGTTTTTAAATGCTAATTCCTAACTATAACATGTCTGAAACCTACGGTTTTTTCAGTGAATATATATATACATACAAATATGTACACAGGACCCCTTTCCATGTTGGGACAACGCTTAAGGTGAAACGAAGTTCCAGGTTTACACGGAAGTTGTTTGGAATCCAGGAGGAATCACAGCGTTTGACCCCCCTGTACCTGCAGAGCACGCTGAGTGAGGGAGAGGAACTGCTGATACCGAGTCGGAGGACACGGAGGAAACGGTGACGAACCCGGGCAGGAGAAACAGGTATTCAGGGGAGGAGAGGAGTGCTTATGGGACTGAGGCGGCGGCATTAGTAACGGCCGTAACTCACACCAAAGGAGTTGTTCATTAATGCAGAATGTCAGCCGACATTGTACGTGATAGGGAGGCGGCTGCTATGACCATGTTTTCGGACAGCCTCCCATTACCATCTAACATGCACGACAAGTACAACACAGACAGAAGTAAGACCGATAGTTCATTAAAAGAAAAATTCAAAATACTAGAAAAAAGATGCGCAATGAACAGAGTAAGTGGTGGGAATCGAGATCTCTTCAAAGATATATCGATGTTAACAGAATCCCAAGGGGGTTGAGAATACTGACGGCCCCAAGTTACGAAAATCCTAACCCTGAGTTAATGAGAGAATGGGCTGAAAGCAACCTCAAGTCATCCCGTAGGTTGGTGCTAATACTTATCAAATATGCCGACATTGATCGTGCACAACTGTTGAAAGAAATTGAGGAAATCAATGAAGATATTGACACATATGATGAAACAGAAGAGAAAGTCAAACTAAGGAGTGACATGATACTCAGGCTAAAAAAGAGGAAGAAAAGATCAAAGAGAGAAAAACTTATAAGTTTCAACGAGATCGTAATGACTACGAGTTAGGGCAAATATTCACGTTTGCTAAAAAGTATGACGCATTGCGAGTTTCCAAATATAGAGTGACGGAAAATTCAAGAACAACTAACAAAACCAAGGCAGTTGTAACAGATACCTCTCAGTCGGACATTAGCTCGGCGGGGGAGTGAGTCAGAGTCTGATATGAGAAATCCAGGGGAACTAGGCAACAACCAAAGCCTTCACCGGGAGAGGAAATTAATTTTTATGCCACGAAAGGAGGCAAACCCTCCGCCCCAGACCTCAGAGGGAGAACAGCGAAGGCATGCCAACTACAAGCGGAGGCAGAGGCACAAAGCCAGCAGGCGGCGCACAATATCACAACAAAAAGAGGGAAAGGGGACAGTGGCCAAAGAAATAGGTGTGATTGACAATGCGGGAAAAACCATTATCAACCTATCCAAATGCAAATTAACCAAAAACGAGGAGAAAATCCTATGCTTGGGCTTATCCTACTCACCGGGAAAGGATTTTGACTCTGCCTCTACTAGGTTAGATATTTACAAATCTGTCAGAAAACTCAAATTGAGGAAATATCATGCGCTCAATAAAAGACAAGAGAAGCCAGTTGAATTACAAGGGGGTATCGGTTTAACACAAACTGATGTACCTCTACTCATGGAAATGGAAGAACTCTGGGAAACAGAAGGTGCTGGATATGACATACAAAGGTTAAGCAACAGTACTGACATGTATCAGAAGGGGGTGGATACAGTCACAGAAGGGGCAATGATACTAACACCTTTTAAACCGGCATCCACTTTCAACCCGATTACACCACGAGACTCAATTGACATCTTCCATGAGAATGTTACGGCACAAATCAAAAAATTAAATAAGGAAACCCAACTGAAACGTCGAAATTACAACAGACAAAATCAACAATATGAGGCCCTAATCAAAAAACTTAAAGCCGATAAGAGCATGGTCATACGAAGCAGTGACAAAGGGGGCAATATTGTCCTCTGGCAGCAAGATGAATACAACAAAGAGGCTTTCACACAACTTAACGACAGAGAGTGTTACATACGGAATACACCAGCTGCCCTTAAAGAAGCACAGAAAGAATACCATAAAAAATTGACGACCTGGAAAAGCAAACAACTAATCACGATGGATGAATTCAAATACTTGAAGAAAGACAACCCAGTAACTCCATCCATATATTTTATCCCAAAAATACACAAGGATTTGAACAAACCACCTGGCAGGCCGATAATATCAGCCAGGGATGGTTTGTTGGAACATACATCAAAATATATTGATTTCTTTCTCCAAGAATATGTGAAATCGCTACCGTCATACGTACGTGATACTGGAGATTTTTTACGGCAAATTAAAGATGTAAAATGGCAAAAGAGTTACTGGATGTTGGCGCTGGATGTGACATCCCTTTATACCAGCATCAGACATTGTGATGGTAAACATGCAGTGCAATACTATTTGTCCAAAAGACTACAACAATACAAGGAACATAATGATATGCTAATTGAAATGTTGGATTATTGTCTGAGAAATAACAATTTTATGTTTAATAATCTCATTTTTCAACAAATTAGGGGTGTAGCGAAGGGGGCCAGCTTTTCTCCCAGTTATGCCTGTCTTCATATGGGATACTGGGAGGAGCTGGTCCTCAAACGTAATTTTGATAAGACAATCAAAGAGAATATAATTCTATGGCTACGCTATATAGACGATTTGTTTGTACTATGGAATGGAACTAAAGAGCTTGCTGAGGATTTTGTAAATGAAATCAATAAGAATGATATTAATTTACACTTTACTGTCACAATGAGTAAAACATCTGTTAATTTTTTAGATACTGAGGTCTATGTACAAAACAGTGCAATAGAAACTAGACTCTACAGAAAGGAAACTTCGGGCAACTCCACCCTACATGCAAGCAGTGCACACCCAATACATCTCATAAATAGTATTCCATATGGTGAGATGTTGCGCCTCAGACGTATTTGTAGTAAGGGGCAAGATCTGAGGGAGGCACAGGAAAGTAGCAGACAGAGATTCCGTGAGAGGGGATACTCTGATAGTATTATCACTAAAGCTATTTCTAAATCGATGGTGCACTGCAGAGAGGAACTCATCAAAGATAAACGACTAGCACCACAAGATAAGGTGAGGAGAGATGGGGTAGGAGATACCAATCAGTTTAGAGTCATAATGAGATACAGTCGACAACACAACAGTCTCCACAAAATTATTAACAAGAACTGGCCTTTAGTCTTAAACGATCCGGTGATAGGACCCACGTTACCACGTAGGGTGTCCATCACACACAGTAGAGCACCATCAATGAGAGATTCACTTGTGAACACTAGCCCAGATGTAATGGAAAATACGAGTTGGTTGCAGACAAATAAAGGTTTTTTTAGATGCAAGACTTGTAAAGCCTGCCAACATGGAGTTAATACTAAAACATACAGAACCCCCTTTAGCGACAAAGAACATAAGATCCAGAAACTCCTTTTGTGTAAGACGGAGTATGCGATATACGTACTGATGTGCCCATGTGGCCTTCAATATGTGGGGAGTACCAAGTTAGCAGTGCACAAACGCATATTACAACATCTCCATGCTATCTCCAATCAGGATAATACATATCCGGTAGCTCTGCATTTTAGGGATTTACACAACAGTAACAATGAAGGATTGAAATATTTTGTCGTAGACGCAATTCCACCCAGCAGGAGGGGGGGAGATAGAGAATCCAAACTGCGAAAATTAGAAACAAGATATATTTTACAGTTTGATTCTAAGACCCCGGGTGGATTAAATGCCACGGAGGATTTGCACACTTGCTTAGGATGAGTAACTATACCATCATGTATCATATTTTGCACAAGGAGCCGTTTTTTATAAAAACTTAGTACTGTAGCATCTATATAACAACATATTAAACACTATCATTTTCTTATTTTAGCAACATACATTATAAGGTGGATCATGAAATATATTTTTTATACAATTTTAAGGGAAATGTTTTTAAGGTTTTGATAATTTTGTATGTATATTTATATATTTATATATTTATCTATTTAAATAAGAAATCAGTCCCTGATATACAGATTATAAAGTAGAGTTGCAATAGGAAAGTGTTGAGCACGGATGGAAAAACTGTGGCATATTAGGATGATATACTGAAAGAGATATGTAAGAGCATTAAGCTCAGCGCAGAATCTGAAAGGCATTAATTATACAAGTATGATATTCTCTGATAGCAGTTACAAAGACTAACCCACGATGACTCGCAGGCGCTCAAATAATCCAAGGTTAAACTTGCACTATCGGTACGTAAACACTATGGTTTTAACAGATTCACACTTAAGGTTAAGTTCATTATACACAATTCTCACACATGCACACACCAAATTACAGTAGACAATAATATAGAAACAACATATACACTGCTGAGATTAGGTGGATTTAACCACATGATTATAAGTCATACAACTATAATGGTGCATTTTATACAACATTAATACAGAGAACCAAATCAATTATAATGGCATGAAATTGGTCGAGGATCCGGAATTATCTAAGGCAAATTAATTTTGCAGACATACAAATACCGGATCCAAGAGTATGTACAGGAACTATTTATGTTGGAGAATTATTAAATGCTTTACTGAGTATTATGCCAGTAAAATACTCCCCTGCATTTTACCTGTATTTTACCTGTATTTTACCTGTATTTTATCTTATTTAAATTTGTATTTAAACTAGCATTGTTTATAGAAAAATCTATAATTATTGCAAAGATAACCATTGACAAACTCTTTTATGTCTACTGTTACACCACTCACGTGATTCTAATGATTGAGCACTTGTCACTTTAAATTTGGGAGCAAAATGCCAGTACAATGTCATGTGATCAAGGCTCGGACGAGCCGAAACGTTATGGCGACATTGCACGAATAAAATACTAAAAAAGCACTAATCTGATGGTCCGTGTCCGTGTTGGAGGAGGAATTCCTGCAACAAACGCGGAATTGGTGATATATATATATATATACATACATATATTATATATACATATATTAAATCCAAGGATACACCACACTTGATAAATCTTGGTTTATTCTTGTTTATTCAGAACATCTCTACTCCACCAACGTGTTTCGACGTCACAGGGCCTTTGTCACGATAGGTGAGTCTTTTTTCTGAAATGTTTATATTCTCCTCCCACAGTTGCTTATTATGAAGCATGGTGGGAGTTGGAGTTCATTCCATTTTTATTTTTTAATGCACATTGGCAATACTTTTTATGTTATGAACATTTTATGCAATTCTTTTAAGTTACGATGTAATGTCTACAAGCTTCATATCGTGTTTCTCAAATGTCTGGTACATATTCAAGGCATTGTCATCTTAACCAATTAACAAATTCTCATTGCTATCAACATGATGCAAAATAATTTCTAAAAGTGACCTTGTCATGGTTCATGTTTGCCATGAAGTTTTTCGCATAGATATACAATTCTAGTATTCGTTTTCTATGTTTACTTATTGATATTGTACCCTTATAAAATTCAGTTCTTTGTTGATATGTTCATGTCGATTGGCCGTTATTTGGTTCTAAGTGTTGCTATTAAAGGGCATTGTTGCATACTGAGCAGGCTTACTTTTTGAGAGTATTTGTTTCATAAATGTACATATAACTCCTCTTCATTATTCAGACCTATAGGTGTCTTGGTCCAGAGTCTAATGATATAACGTGATTCCAGTTGTCTCAGTATTTTAGTTCTATCACCTCCACGTTCATTCTGAGCAAACATGTCTAATCCAAAGAATCGCATTGCTTTCCAATCGCTGTTTTGGCATTGAGCCAGATGTTTTGCTGTAGCATAATTCGTCTTTGTTTTTTACTGCTCTTATGTGTATTCTCTTCTTCAACACGAGTGTTGTACTTCCTATATATTGTATTCCACAGGATCATTCTATAACATAAATTACAAATTTAGTGTTGCAAGTGATTTTGTGTTGGATTTTGATGATTTTGCCGTCTTTGTCTGTTATGTTTTTTGTATTGATCCCTATTTTGCACGCCTTGCAGTTATTGCATTTTGTGAAGCTATTTTGTCATTTTTCTAGCCAATTCCTTTTTGGTTTATCCTGCAGGTGTCTTTGAACCAATAAGTCTTTAAGGGATTTGGTTTTTCTGTAGGTTACTAATGGCCGCGGTCCTAAGAAAGTACATATGTCCGGATCTTTCGATATCAAATGCCAATGTTTTTGACTTATGTTATTGATTTTCTTACTTTCTTTACTGTATGTTATTATTAATCTTGTTATTTGGCTGTCAAAGCTTTTTTTTCTTTCCTAGTGATTAGCGTTTCTGCACGTTGTTTGTTTTTGACTTTTTCCACACATTTTTTTAGGTCTTTTTGTTTGTATCCTTTGTTTTTTAAACTAAGTGCTGTCTCTGCAAATTTTTCTGCTGCATCTTCATCTTTGGAACAATTCCATCACATTCTGATGAGTTGTCCATATGGAATGCTCTTGATCAATGATGTTGGGTGAAAGCTTATTCCATGAAGTATACTTTTGCTTGATGTCTCTTTTCTAAACAAGGTCGAATGGATTTCACCTTGGTCTATATAAATGTGTGTGTCTAGAAAATGTATACTTGTTTTACTAGTTGTGCAGGTGAATGATAATCCTATAATGTTTTGATTTAGTTTGTCAAAGTACTTCATGAAGTTGTCATTGTTACCATTCCAAATTAGAAATAAATTGTCTATGTATCTGACCCATAGTATTATGCTTTCCAATTCCTGTTGATTTTCTGTTCCCCACACAATTTCCTTTTCCAACCAGTCTATTACAATATTAGCATAATTTGGTGAAAACAAAATGCCCATGGTGTTATGTTTCGTATAGGTACCCCAGTATAGGCTCAGGTAGTCACCTAACCTTTCACCTATATTCTCCCCTACCATTACACTACATAAAGGTTCTTGGGACTGACCCTTTACCTAGTTACGGTATTGCCTACAGGATGCTGGGTTTTCCCTGAAAACTAGCCTCATCCATTATGCATGAGGATTCTTGGAAACTCAGCAGGACTACCATCTCCTGCATAATAACTATGTATAAGGGACATTCCTTCGGTCATCCTAAGTCCGACATGACACAGCAAGGTGGAACCCCTGAGGGTACCACTTTGGGTATATAAACACCATATCTTGCTGAGGCAGTCAGAGGAGAAAAGGACTTCCATGCTGTCACACTGATGCGAGACGCTGAGGTTCCTGCACGCAGACACTCCAGCTCGCAGTGGTCTGACATCCCTTGCGGGGTGTCCATCTCGAGACCAAGACGGGGTCCCACAGTCTCTCACTTCAGGTAAAGGGGTTGACTTTATCCTAGAGGGATTCTTGGCTTTATACCTATATACATGCTAAGTACACTTAGGTACATCTATTTAGGGTCGCATCGTAGGAGTACGCATTTACTACTGTCATGTTTTTTAAATACTTGCCTGTATTCATTGTTTTAGCACAATGGTAGAAGTCTACCATCCTTTCACTCTGTTAGTGCTTCTAATCATTTATATCTGTTTCTGTCTAATGGTTGTTTCAGCACACCTATTTTACACTAGAATGATGCTGGTTCAATAAATGCTTATTGAAAAACGTCCCCACTGTTTAGTCTGTGTATCTCTCTGAGACAAATTGAGCACGAATGACTGAGAGAAAAGTATCACGCTGTTTCCACGATCCTGAGGGATCAGGGTTGTCATGTTCGATAGTTGCCAAGAACTATTCTCTCCTTGGTAAAAGGGGTTTCTAGTGGCACTGTGAGCTAGCTGTTATACAGGCTAACATACCCGGTGGGGATGTCTAGAATCAGTCCGGACACCAATCCTACAGTGTATGTTGTCTAAACGAGCGGATCCTATATAGGTTTATAGGAACTACATGACATGGCGCCCAACGTTGGTTTGGTACTTATTTAACAGTCAAATCTGAGTAGTTCAGTCGTGCTGTTCTCAGAGACCCCTACTCACACTTTCCCAGAGACGTCTGGAGTGGGAAGGGAATGATGGTGCCCCGCGTTCAACTAGATTTAGGCATTGCTCTGCTTTAAGTTTCAGACACAACCTATTTTTTTATTTTATTTTTAAAATGGCACGCAGAGTTTTGGTGTAAGTGAAAACATGAATGAGGCCTGGACAGATTCTTTCAGTCTAATGAATCATGTAAAACCATGCTCAATTTATTATTCATGGTTGTTTAATTGTGTTTAGATTAGAAATTAACCTCACTATAGAATGTACATTTAATTTAGAAAATGTGTTCAAAGTAGAATATATTTGTGCTGAATTAACACGCATTTTGCTGTGAAGAAAAGCTCGTGATTTCAGTTTGCTTTGGAAGGCTCACAGTACAAGGGGCCTTGAGATAAGAAAGGAATGTGTGCTCTTTCCTCCCTGTTTCCTCCCAGCTTTCATGAAAGGGCCTTTCTTATAATTTACGCCCCCTGTTTCTGTCTCTTCATGTGAAAGACCTTCGCTTGTTGCATACTTTTATCTGCATGCAGTTGTTTAAACAAAGCTTTGTTCACTTCATCACGTGGAGTGAAAGGACTGCAAAGCACACATTTTTCTTATAATATGTATTCTCTGTTTCCGCATAAATTAATACTTCTTGTTGCAAAAAATGTAGTTGTTTTCAGGATGTGAAGTCATCTAGCACAAGACTCAAATGTGTTACAAGAACTCGCCTGATTGATGACTTGTCCAGTCAGCCCATGGGGTGTCGATGTGTTCTGAAGCTCCTCTTGGACAAGCTACGAAGACCAAGTCACGTGTATTTTTGCTAGAAATATTGGTTGCTAGCTGAGAAGTGTAGGCCTTGCTCATTTGTTTTAGCAGGACGCGAGGCAGAACACACAGTTTTTTTTAAAGTTCTGCGGAGAGAGAAGAGAAAGGAGGGGCAGCTTCTGCGGGGACTCAGAGAGGCAGAGTGAGGACAGAGAGAACCAGCTGAGAGGAACAGGACAGGTTTTAGATGCTAAAACTCTAAGTTTTATAGTTTGACTAACTGGCTTTGCAAAGACTTATTTGTCCTATGCATTTAATTTCTCTTTATGGGAGATTTTTGCCAATTATTAATTATTGATTAGCATTACAAAACTCACTCTAGAATTATATTTTCTTAAAACTCTTTAAGAGTTTCTGACTGACATAGAAATAGTTTTTCTTCCTTTATGGAGTGCCTTGTATGCAATCTATAATATGTTCTGTATTAATTCTATTTTTTCCTATTTTTCAATTCTGTAACCTGATTGATATTTGACTAATGAATAAAGAGTCAGAGAACTTTGACTTTTGATTAGAAAATAAAACCCTTTAAAACTACTCACAACTCTCATTATTGCCTTAAATATTATTTGCATTTGATTTTTCATGTTTATGCAAAGTCTCCTGATGGTGATCATCACGGTGGCAAAGGTCCATCCCCTTTAAGCAGTAAACAAGAGGTAATGATGTTTTGCATTGAGAAATTACCATGAAAGTACCGCTACATCAGGAACTATCCGACACAGCTGAGTAGGCATATCCTATGTATTGGCTGTAGGTTTATCAAGATTGTAGGACAAACAGTTCCTATTGTGCATTAAACCTTATCTCAGTTTCCTTGAAACTTTTTCTTCTTCAAAATAATGGCTGACGATGACGCCTCTGTGCGAGCACAACGTGCTACAGTTAGGGAAGAAGGAGAGAACAATGAAATCAACATTTCAGAAAATGTCAGAAATGCCCTTACTCTAAAACTAGCAGACTATGGAGTCACAGCTAGGGGTGGGATAGTAACATTCGTGATTGAGGCTCACGAGTCATATAGAACAGAGTTATTCTATTCATGGGTTAAATTCCCACAAGCAGATGCACAATCACATACATTTCATTCTTACACAGAAGATGAAACACCAGATGAATACTGTCCGTATGAGGACATCTGTTAGCGTCGCCACTGTGGCGCGCGTTCTAGGGCCCGCCTCCGCCTCCATGGATTTCCGTGGACATTATATTCATGGCACTATGAGAGTGCGGTGTGGGAAACTACATTTTCCTGCTGCAAGGTGGTGGCTGCGGTGTTCTGCAGTTGTGCAGCGACCACTGAACGCTGTAACATATTCTCCTTGTACTGTCATCATGATGTGCATGTTTGTATTTTTTCCTTTTTGTATTTTTTCTTCTTTTTTCCAGGATTTGCAATATGGGGACTACATGTCCCAGAAGCCCCACACAGCAGCCATCTTGGGTGTGGTCTGCCTATAAAGGGAGCCACGCCGTCTTGGGCGTTGCTCACTATTCAGGGATCCTTCCGAGTGGGAGCAGTCTCGGTGTTCATGTGAGTCTACCCCTTTATTCTCTGGGCTTTCAGGTAAGCCTCTGTTGTTCTTCTGACAACAGAGAAACTTCGATCTTTTCTTGAAAACGAAGCCTCTGCATCTTATGAGTGTGTCTGTGCATGCTATAGTCATTTCGGGCATGTGTTGAAGTTACGAGCATTCTTTGGGCTCATTTGCATTTTGTTTTGTTAGTGCACGGACAAGCGCTTTGGAGGCTCATTTGCATATTGCATTGTCGAGCGTATGGACAAGCACTTCTGGGCTTATTTGCATTTTGTTTTGTCAAACGCATGGACAAGCACTTTGGGCTCATTTACAGTTTGTTTTGTCGAGCGCACGGACAAGCACTTTGGGGCTCATTTACATATGGTATTCCAAGCGCATGGACAAGTGACTTGGGACTCATTTACATATTGTATTTCAAGTGCATATGCAAGTGCCTTGGGGCTCATTTGCATAGTGTATTGTGAACTGTACACAAAAGTATTGCTGATAAGAGTGTGTGATGTTAACACATTATTGAAAGTTTATTTCTTGCGAATTGGTGGAGCAACAAAAACTCTTTAGAATAAGGATTCCGTGTAGCATTAATCCAGCATATTATAAGACGCCAAAGTGAACTTACAACTACATAGTGCATTACTACTGTTGCTGGAATGCTACTGAACATTGAAGAATATTTCTGTTCAGTGTTATTTTTTGTGTGTGTATCTCTTTGTTTTAAAGGTCTCCCTCCCAGCTGTTCCCTTCCCCAAACCCTTCCCCCCACTTGGTCACTCTAATCTTCAGAGCTGAAATAGCATACTGAATTGGGGGTACCGAGAGGAGGGCCCATAGAGCAACGTACAGACTCCGAGGAAGTGGCGCTGTGACAGAATAGTGAGCCCACAAATTTTATTCCTCCTGGTCTGTACGAGGCTCTATCATGGCCACGTTAGACGATTTGTTGAAAGTAATCACGCAAATGCAAAGGGATATGGTTGAATCCAAAAACGCAACTGCTGTTCTGGCTGATAAGGTAGCTCAACTACAAACGAAAGTAGGAGCTAGTGAGCAAACTCCTTCAAAGGGGGTTTGGAACAAAACTCCACTCCCTCCAGACTCTACAGCACCTACAAACATAGCTGTAACTATTCCTACTCCTATACCATTAGCCGCTCCAGAACGTTTTTCAGGGGATTCTAGTAAGGTTCAAATCTTTCTTACTCAAGTAGAGTTACACTTCACTTGTAGACCAACCGCATTCCCTGACCCCCAATCTAGAATAGCATTTTTGATTTCCTATTTATCCGGAGACACTGCTACCTGGGCGGTTCCATTGGTTCGAAGGGACAGTCTATTGTTATATAACTGGAAACTCTTTGTGCAAGAATTTGAAAAGGTATTTGACAGACGAGCGGTAACCCTTTCTGCAGACCGAGAACTGTTAGAGTTAAGACAAGGAAACAAGGATTTGGTTGTTTATTTATCACAATTTAACAGTTTATTTCTTGCGAATTGGTGGTGCAACAAAAACTCTTTAGAATAAGGATTCCGTGTAGCATTAATCCAGCATATTATAAAACGCCAAAGTGAACTTACAACTACATAGTGCATTACTACTGTTGCTGGAACGATACTGAACATTGAAGAATATTTCTGTTCAGTGTCATTGTTTGTGTGTGTATCTCTTTGTTTTACAGGTCTCCTTCCCAGCTGTTCCCTTCCCCAAACCCTTCCCCCCACTTGGTCACTCTAATCTTCAGTGCTGAAATAGCATACTGAATTGGAGGTACCGAGAGGAGGGCCCATAGAGCAACGTACAGACTCCGAGGAAGTGGCGCTGTGACAACATAGGAGTTCCGCTCACCTACCAGGAGCACATAAACTGGTTTAAAGGCAACCTCCCCCACACAAAAGACAAAGTAAGACTATGTCCGCTCGGAAGAGATGGAGCCACTTGGCCTGTCCTTGGGGCTCACACACTGCATCCAGACATTGACTCAATGCCAGTAGCAGACTTACGTCCACTTCATAAAAAAATAATAAAACTTTACAGAAACCTGACACAGAGCTACACAAACAGGACAAATTCAGGGATCCACAACTAAAATAACACCATAAACGCTACATGCAGTTATGGGTAAAATGCCCACTAAATGCGAGCAAATGCCATTCTGGATAGCTCAAAAAATAACACAGCTAGAGGCAGTATTTCCACACACAAGCCCTAAGAAAAACACAGAATGTTAGCAATCTGCTTGCCAAAGGAGGAATATACCACTTGGAGTACAGTTTTCGCTGCCATATATACCAGAACTCATGGTATCCCGTCATTAGTAGTAATACCAGATGTATTAAGACAAATACAGAATGATTATGGAGCAGAACCTGCTCTGAACTTAGGGATGAAATTATTAGGTAATTTTGCCCAGGTATCAGCTATCATAATAGCTAACATTAAAGTTGAAGAAGCAGCAGTGGCAATACGCCAACGCCTGAGGGATTTCAGTCCTTTAAAACAGGAACGTGAATTACCTAAAATTATTGAAGACACCTATGCTGAATTAGGTAGAGATAGTTTGGGAGCTAGAGCAACAAAACCTCAACTCATGGGTGGTCCTGAAAAGGATAACACCAAGCAAGCACCTGATTCTTCCAAGAAGTGATGGGATAATAACAATAAAAAACAAAAGAATAGAGAGAATAGATCTCATTCCAGGGATGGGTCTCCTCATCAGGAGCCCTCCGAAAGGAGGTACAACCTTAGGAATAGAGATAATATTAAAAAACCTGACAGGCATCAGGATACTGATACACGTTCCTCTCATTCCTTTCAGGGTTCACCAAGAAACTCAGAGAGAGAAGGATGGTCAGAACACAGACAAGAAGAGCGTACAATGTCCAGAGACATGCCACGCACTTCAGACTATACTTCCAAGAAAGAAGACAAGCCAAAATCAAAACTTCAATTTAAAAAGAAGAAAGTAGCAGGTCCTAAAGTTAGACATGCCCAGAATTCTGAGGACTCAACTTCTGAGCGGGGAATGGGCTCTGATGATGCTAGACAGTGCATCAGAAGTAACAATAGCTCGCCAGAACCTGATGGAATTTCTGGTGACAGTGGAGTTGAATGAGCATATCATGGTGGAAACACATGATACACGGGTAAGTGTCCCACATCAGTTACATGAGATAACACTCCAAATGGAGGGGGACAAACCCAGAAAAATTAAAGGTCTCTTTTGGGAGAACCTGACTTTTGGCTATGAAATCCTTTTAGCTGAAAAAGATTGGCCGCCTGAAATTGTTATGGATTGCCCGAAGGGAGAAACGGTGATTTTGCCAGCTTTTTCCTACCTCGTTCCAATATACTTAAAACACACATACGCGCAGGAGTGGGCGGTAGTCCTTGCTCCGGCCTTATATCGCAACCATGTTGGGTGGGATGCTGAGTCACCTCACCATACAATCCCAGTCAAAACTACTCCAACTCCACAGAGACAGTGCCCAATAAAACAAGAAGCAAAAAAACAGGTCAGGGAGATCTTAGATCAACTTGAATATCAAGGTGTAATTTAAACTTGCACCTCCTCAATGAATAATCCTTTGTTTCCCATAATGAAACCCGATAATTCATACCGTCTAGTTTTAGACTACAGACATCTGAACACATGCACTAAAACATTTGCAGTACAGAATGCACATTTGAACCAGCATGCCGCATTAATGAATAGCATTGTGCGGAAAAAATACAAAACAACACTAGATATCTCAAATGGATTTTTCTGCCAAAATATAGTGCCTGAAAGCAGGTATTTAACAGCATTCTCAGCGCTAGGTTCCCAGAGTCAATTTTGTCGACTCCCCCAAGGGTATAAGAATAGCCCTGGGATATTCTCCACTAGGGTAACAGAGTTACTTCAAAATTTGGATGAAGAGGCATTGTTCTATGTAGATGATATTTATCTAACGGATGATGATTTAAAGGATCACTTAACCAGGGTGAGCAACATAATTTTGGGGTTCGCCTCTGAGGGCTACAAATTTAATTTAAAAAAATCAAAAATAGCCCACCTCAATGTCCTATTTTTGGGATATGAGTTATCAAGTGAAGGTAAATGCCTGGCAGCTAACTTTTTAGAAAAGTGTGCGCTGCTCCAACCTCCTAAATCTTTGAAGAACTTACAATCCATATTGGGATTTTTACATTTTGGCAGAACACACATTTTAGATTATGTAGAAAAAGTAAAACCTTTCTTTGACTTAATAAGACCTGATTTTTCAGTTAGGCATTGGACACAGGAACACACAGATATCCTTCACTCCCTACAAGCTGACATGATAGCTTCAAAATGGGAAGCAGTGTTTACATTGCATGCGGTACAACGCATGCCATTACAACGCGGTCGTTACAATGACCACGTTGTTACAACGCTAACGATTACAACGCAAGTCGTTTCTACGACTTGCTGTAGGGGGCGCTCTAAACTAGGGAATAGTATAATTTACTATTCTAACACCTTCCCTACTGTTGCGCACGCTGGAGTTGGAATAGTAAATTGTGCTATTCCTAAGTCCAGCGCGCCCCCTACAGCAAGTTGTAGAAATGGCTTGCGACGTAATGGTATGTGTTGTAATCGCATGCGTTGTACCGCATGCGATGTAACATCGCATATTCCTTCAAAACACTTGCAAACACGTGTAAATGTCCGCAACTTGGTGATCCGTGTTATAGCGGGTCAATCTGGGTACACTTACCTAACCTTCAATGAAAGAGAAACAGTACCCATAGCTTACAAATCACACTTGTACACAAATGCTGAAATGCGCTTTGCTTCTACACAGAAAAATTACTGACAGCAGTACGGACCGCTGTAGTAAGAGAAAGAGCACTGGCTCAGGGGAAACGAATAATTGTTGTTACTCCGGTACCAGCCTTAGAGGCTGCTACAAAGGCAAGCGTTCCTAATGCTAAAGCCTTACATCCAAGATGGATACAATGGGCTAATTCTCTCACTGCAACAGATGGAGGATACAGATATGGCCCTAGTCTAAAAACACAAGCATTCCTGAAATATGAACAAGAATATCCTCTACCAAATGAAATAATGCCTCTAGATCAGTATGAATACATTATTTACACCGACAGATCTGCTCAGCCGGCCATAGGAAGTAAACAGCAACACAGCGCTGCATGTGCGACTGTAAAGGGTAGTAAGCAGGACAGTAAGTTCCATCCTAGTGATACAAAGACACAGGGGCCGATTCCGATTCGGGCCGGAAATCTCTCCGACCGAGCCGGACCCGGAGAGATTTCCGACCGATTCGGACCCGTGCAGCCCGACCGAACGAGTACGATGCGCACGTATGCCATCGGACTCGATTCGGTCGGACTCCCATTGAAGTCAATGGGAGCGTGTCGTACAACGCGTACGCGGGCTCCCATTGACTCAATGGGTGCGAGGCGGACAAGGGTGCCCCATTCAGCGTGTACACGGCGAGCGACTCGCGCCGTACACGCACAGGTAGGGGGACCCATGGGTCCCCCTGTGTGCGACTCGCGCGGCTACGCGTACAGGGGGTCCGGCACGGACCCCCAAAGTACGGCTCCGACTGCTCTTTGGAGCCGGAGTGCGCGGCTCGGTCGGACTGCTCGCGGCGCGCATCGTACTCACCCGGCCGGGGAACATCTCCAGTGCGCGGTACGTGTCGAGTCCGAGCGAGTCGGTCGGTGCGGTTGGACCCGGGAACGAGTCGGTCGGAGCGGTCGGGACGCCCGGACGAGTCGGTCGGCGATTTCGCATCGTACTCGCTCGCCCGGACGCGCGTACGAATCGGTCGGGAAATAGGGCTCCGAATCGGATCCGGTTAAGCCGAATCCGATTCGGAGCCCTACCGGTCGAGATCAGAATCAGCCCCACAGTCTCTAGGAGACTGCAAGGCACAGCTAGCAGAATTAAAAGCCCTGTTACTGGCACTAATAAATAAGGATAGGAAATTCCCCACAGTGATTGTGTGCGATTCTTTTTACTGTGTCCAGTCATACAATGAATATCTACACTACTGGGGTCAAAATGGGTTTAAAGACTCAAAAGGTGGCACAATTAAGCATAAAATGCTATGGGAACAGGTAGCTGAGCTGAAAAACGAACTACCAAGAGCTCACGTGATACACACGCTGAGTCATCAACGTGATGGCATTCATGTTGAAGGGAACTCATTGGCTGATGAAGCCGAGAAGGGGGCAGTATGAACTGCTGACATAGCTGCAATCACTCGTTCAAAAACGAGAATAGACGGACAGATAATGGTAGCTGTCATTGCTTCACGCAAAAACAGCACAGCCTTACCGAAAGGTTTTCCACTCAAGTACTCCTACAAGTTAGATGCAAACAACATTCTGTATGCTCAAATTCCAGGAGTCGGGGATAGAGTAATACCAAACATGGATCGCAGATTAGGCTTAATACTAGCTGCACATGAGGGTCTAGGTTCTGCACATGCATGGATTACCGCAACAGTTTCATTATTGAGACAGCGCTATTGGTGGCCAGGATTAACTAAACAAACAAAGAATTTTGTCCTAAATTGTGATATCTGCCAGCAGATGAAGGGTTCCACTGTGACGCATCCAGCGCAGACTCCTTTACTAATATGAGACATACCACTTGCTTCTGTCTATTTGGACCACTGCGGCCCCCTACAATCAGATGGGGCTTACAAGTATATCTTGGTGGCAGTGGATTCATGCTCTAGATTCCTATGGGTATGGCCTCAGCGCTCGGCTGATGCCCGAACTGTTATAAAAGATTTGCGAGTATTTATAGGGACATACGCAGTTGGCACATTACATTGTGACCGTGGCCCCACGTTTCGCTCTAGGGCTTACAAGGAAGCCATGGAATGTTTGGGAGTAGCACTGCGGTACTCCTCTCCATACCATCACAAGGGAAATTCCGTTGTGGAGAGGAAAAAACGTGACTTAAAGCAAATTTTAACAGCAAGAGTATTAGGTTCAGGTGGTAGTTGGGTCAGTCACTTATACGGGGTCCAACGAGCCCTTAATAACATGCAAAGAAGTTCCCTAGGAGGTGTCACTCCTTACGAGGTCCTATTTGGGACGAGAATGTGGGTACCTGATCTCGATTATAAAAGCACAGTGGCGGATGAAAAACCATTTGACATCAATTAACCTTTGACTGTTTTACAGGATCTGAATGAATCCCGGGCACTGCTAAGCAACATGCAAGTAAAACGCACCGCCACTGGGGAAGTCAAATCAGTCATGGCAAGACCTGTCTGGATCCCAAAAGTCGGGGATCTGGTCAGAAAAAAGATCGAGGACAAGAAAGTATTTGGGCCATCATACAGAAATCCTGTACCTGTCCTGGCAGTCGAAGGAACAAGAACAGTACTTCTTCCGCCTTTTGCCGGCAAAAAAGAAAAGAGATTTGTCTCCATTGATCTGATCAAACCACACTATGTGGCTGATACTGAATAGTAGGCCTCATGGGCTCCTGGGTAGCCAACGCTCTCCTTTCGCTACCATACAGGAAGTTCAGACAGAAAGACTCATAACATTTGAAGAGTCACCAATACAAAATGATGGAATTTCCAGCAATGAAATGGAACTTGTTCCTCTTGAAACAGAACTTCAAAACACAAATGGAAGACAAATTTCAATTCGGCCTAACACCGATGTCTACATAAATATGCCTCAACAAGAGACACCTGTCAGTTCAACGAAACCTGCTGAGCTACCAAAGATAGATTGGACAGCATCTGGCTACTTCATCGATTTGATACCTTCTCTCTTGATCCCAGTGAACCCGAGTCAACGCCAGCTCCAGTTTTCCGTAAGCAACAAATTCGTGATTTCTACACTTTTCTGAAAAAGACTTACTTAGTATCACCTTGGCTCCAGCTCTGGATAATAACTGGAATATTGTGTTTTTCTGTTCTGGATTGGCCTAGTGACTGTCTTTTGCTTACACATGCATAGAAATTATCTCCCAGAACGCTCTGCAGTATCAAATGTGAACTTGGTCCTGAAAACTCATACATTATCTCACAGTGAACAAAGATACCTGTCTAGAATCAGTCCGGACACAAATCCTACAGTGTATGTTGTCTAAACGTGCAGATCCTATATAGGTTTATAGGAACTACATGACAATGGTGGTGCCACATTGCTGTTAAAAAACTCATGGTTGAAAAGGAAGACATTATTTGTCAGGCATATTTCAATTACATAATTACATGAAAGGAAAGTACACAAATTGAGCACATTCCTACTTACAAGTCAGCGAGACCTCATGGCAAAGGTGTCTAATTTCAAAAAGGCTTCATTGGATACAACTTCAAGATTTGCACATTGTAGGATTTTGAGCTCCATAAAAAAGACTAAGGGCCGATTAGAGTTTGGCAGAGACTGCACAACTGCAACACAATCCCCTCTGCCAATCCTTTGATCCCCCCACCTGATTTACAGGCTTAAGTATGCTAGCAACGGAGACTACTCTGGTTCTGTCTCTGACATACTTCTCTAACAGCCTGACAGAATAGTGGCTGTTGGAGGTTTGCATATAACACAATCCTCCGATTTAGAGTGGACAGCCTTATGTGTTATTTTTTGTTGTCATCACTTCCAGGTAAAACCCAGTGGGGAAGGACAGTAAAACAAACAGTCACCTCTACATCACGGGAAACAACTTCCCTGGTGTGGGGGCCATTATTTGTAAATTTATCAGTAACAAACTCACACTCTGGAAGTTTGTTTTTGTAAACCTTTGTGAACGTTTGATGGGCAGCAGTCATATTTGACAACATTGACAGGAACCACCATGATAGTGGTTCTTGACAACTTGTGGAGCTGTTGGCAAGGCCAGCAGACAACTCTAAATTTAATGGGTGGAGGATCCTAAATATGGTGGGGGGGAAATCTTCCGCCATGCCAATGAACTTACCTTCGCCCACCAAACTCTAAGTCAGGCCCAGAGTCCAAAGGTAAAAATCTTGAGCAGGCGAAGGTGTGAAAAGTGTCCACCTAACGGGCGTACTTTGGCAGCAGATAAATTAGAATTTCTCCCACAACCTTGGCCCTCTGAAGGATTTTGACTTCCATTTCAGACAATAAAGGCCTTATTTTAAGGTTGATGGGCGGGTACTCCATCACAAACATGACTGATTTTCAGTTCACCTTAACAAAAGCACGTTAGAATAAAATTAGCTTACAATAATACTGTTAGTATATCTGTAACATTTGTGATGGAGCACACATCTGCCAAATTTTAAATTAGGCTCTCAGCAGAACATAAAATCTTTGACCGGAATGACCCACTTGGTGTAATTGACCTGCACTGTATCACTGTCGACTGAAATCATGTGTGTGTCCCGGTCAAGCAGAAACTGATTCTTCTCATTTGCACTTTACTTTTTCTTGGCACTTTACATCTTTAAAAATGCATAACACTGGTTCAGGTCATTGACTTTTTGTCATTTTGATCATTACATTTTTAAATATTGATTGTGGGATTTTTATTGTTTTGTGTTTTGACTTTTTAACTATTTTGTTACTGCTAAATACTTTTTACATTTTCTTCAGTTAAGCCTGTGTGCTCTGTGCCATAGCTACCAGAGGGTTGAATCATGTTTAAATTGTTGATTACTGTGTTTCACTCTAACAAATTTGGGACTTATTACTTGTGGTGGACTCGCATCTACCTCTCCTAAAAACCGACTTTCTTACAGTACTCTTTTCATACTTACAATCCTTTGTGAAAGAGATCCATGGCATCTAAATGGGAATAAATTCAGAATATTTAGGGGCTAAGCATACATACATTCACAATTAAAACAAATAGAAAGAATGTAGCTTTCAACAGGCGGCAGTTGTATGCTTTAGGGGTGAGTCACAAAGGAATGTAAGTGTACATACAAGGCTACTCCTTTGGTACCTCTTTCTGTACTCAAATTCTTTTGTGAATTGATCTCTGTGTAGTTTTCCACATTTGTAGTACTTTACAATGAATGGCCACTGTCTGTTCTGTTGTGTTGTGCTGTGTTATGTTGTATGTTATGTTAAATTATATTATGTTATGCTATGTTATGCTTTGTTATGTTTTATAGCATGCTAATCACCTGTGAGGGCATCCAGGCGCTCTGTAGCTGGAAAAGCCTTCTTGTAAAAGTCAAGAAGACAAGAGGAATCTCTGTTGCTCGATGAGTATAATGAAAACAATTGGTTTCCTATAGAGGCTGTTTATGCATGCCAAAATCAGATCAACAATAGTGGAAACATCTCAATATTAGAACTAAACCACAATTAATTGCAATCACATATTTAATATGTCTTCCAATTCGCATAGTATCATAACATGGCTCTCAATCAAATAATCAAAGCAGATGAAGAGGATGAAAGGAACATTAAAAACCTACAAATTTATTAAAAATCACTAAAAATTGGCTTTATCTGTTAATGTGTTCGTTCAATTGCACAGTCCTTGTTTTAAAGTTCAAATGGGGTGTCTCAACTGAACTTTAATATTCCAAATACACCCAGAGGCAATTCCAAATTTGAACGGGACTGGGTAATTAATTTACATTCAAAATTGTCTAATAGCAAATCATAGTACTTGCTGTATTCTGGAACTGGAATTTCTCTTGTTCACAGGTTGACAAGTTTCGACACATTAGGGTCCGGCCTTCTCAGGACATGCACAAGGACATGAAAATCAACAGCACATAAAAACGTGTAATGTATTTATAAATAACCAGTAGCTAATTAAATAGTGAGATATTTCCTCTATTTTTGATCCAATTTAGGTATGCATAAACAGCCCCTATAGCAAACCATTTGTTTTGATTATATGCAAGGTGCAGGTTTGCAGAGTGTTATCCGAGAAAACCCTTCAGTGTCTGTGAATGGCCACTGATGAATACTTAGTTAAACAATTGAAGCATGGTTTAGATGATAGTCATAAAGGAACATCTAATTTCTTCAGACATTCTATTGCTAGTACCATAATCCTTTTTTATTTATTTATTAACCTTGTCAGATATCCTAGAATAGTTTAGCAGAAAAACACAGGAAAATCCATACATAGAGAAGATGAAAAGCGGGTCAGCGGAATCTATACTCATGCAGGACGTGGTCTTCTGCTTTGCTAACTGAACCGCATAATGTATAAAAAGGAAGAAAAAGTAGAAAGGTAAACTTCATGCACCTAAATGAATGGACTGAAAGGCACTTCCATGTCCGAGTTTCTGAAATACCGTTTGCAGATTTTATACTGTTTGTAGATTTATATAGTGCTGCTTATCACCTGTGTGGTTTTCCTGGTGCTGTCCATGGGCACAGGAGAGTACGTGATTTGCCAGGATTCACAGAATGTTGTGCCAACGACTAGATTCAAACTCATATCCCCAGCTCCAGAGTCGGCAGCTCTGGCCACTGCACCACATACCTAAATATGTGTAAAGCATAACCAGGAGTAGGTGTAAATTTACTATGCCATTTCTGTGAGTCGGATATGTAATGTATAATAGTCACACAACTGATCACAAATCATTGTCAGCACCATGTGAATCAGAGTGAACAGTGGCGTAGCTAGGCCTTGGCTGCCCATGGTGGTCCCTGCGTTTGTAGCCCATGACAGCCGAATGTAAGAGGGGTGGTGCTGGCGATTCCTGTGTTTGCTGCCGTAAGAGTGGGGAGAGGCCACCACCCCAAACCTCATGTGCCCGGGGCGGACCACCCACTCTTGCTACACCACTGAGAGTGAGAAGACTTTTAACAAGTGTTAATTATTAGTCACATTGATTCAGAATAGGGCACTGCAATTAGCAATAAATCATAGCTTTACTGTTTTACTGCAACGATATGGTTTCTTATATGTGCGAACTTCCAAAATTGGATAGCATTGCTCCTAACAAAACAAACGCCAAGATCCAGTCACACATAAGTGGTTCATTTACATGAAGATTTCCAGTTCGCCCCCTTATTTCAAGAGAGATGCTCAATATTGCTAATTTGTTTTAGGACATTTCATCACCTTTTTAAGCTAATGTTTGAAAGGTTAGTTAAGGCATTATAAAAGAGAAAGCATAATTCTTCTAAAATCACATTATTTTTGTGGATGTGTTCTGATGAAATAAAATCCCCGCATCCTCTGGCAAGAATAGAAATATGATTCTCTTGTGAAATAACATAGGGAAACTTTTTTTGTCTTTTGAATCACCGGATCAGGAGAGGCTAAAAACAGCTCATCCCTTGCAGCCCCTGTCAATTAATACTTGCCCTACACAGCCACAGAGAGGCCCAATCCGAGTAATGAAAAACAATCTGTCAGACGCTTGTATTCTCGGAGGTGGCAGCAGCATCTCCTATTGCCAAAGAAAATAACCTCGAACAGTAACTGTGCCCTAGACACCGATGACTTCCTCCCTCGTCCTTACAAGGAATTAGGGCGTCTGAACTGGAAAGAAATGTTCAAATTGTCATTTTAGCCTGAAATGGTGTATGATTATGGCAAAATGAGTGAGAGGCTACACTAAAGGTAAAATGCTAGAGGTCATGGTCAATAATCTAAATTTGTAGCACTTTTTTAGAAGGGGAAATCAGGTTTCATCACTGCCATCTTATACTGAACATGACCTATTTCACACAATAATGGAATAGTGGCTCGCTGCACTGTCCGCACAGCATGAACTTATTTTACAACTCATTTATTGGGATTACAACTTTATTTCTTCAACAAGCCTAAATTATGCAGCACGTATTAGATGTCTGTGTGTTTAGGATAGCACATTATGGACCTAGGAGCCTATGGGGATTGTTATGGTTAGATTAAAGCATTTTGAACTGTTGCTCGTATGTGAACGCGAATCTTCATATGCCCCTGAACCTCTATACCAACAAATGCAGGCTCTGCTTGTATATATATTTCTGAGCTGTGTATTGTGGTCCTGCAATTTGCAGAAGACCACTCTGGGTGATGTTGTATGTGTTATGAAAAATATGCAGATTAACACGTCTCTAGCTCTCAGCTCTCTGGATGCAACAGCCCACCCCACCTATACTAATACGTATTTAGATCACTGACACAAACCTTGTTGAATTCTTTTTTCCATCAGCAAAAAGACCTACTAAGAATACTTACTATGTTAATCACCACACGTAACGTTCAACCATCAAATAATTACCACCACCTACCCAAAAAATATCCAAATACCTAAATATGTTCATCTAACATGTCTATGGTGTTGCAGGACATGTATGAATGCTATGTTGTTTGTGTATGCCACAGTAAACAATGTGTGTAGCTACTCGTGTGTGGATAGTTCAACAATCTCAACTAGATCCTGCTCCAGCTCACGTACTCTACAAAGTTATGTAGGAGGTGCTCCCGTCGATAGTGGAAATTCTTAATCAGTCTTTAGAGGCAGGCGAAGTCCCGAAACTATGGAAACATGCAATAATGATACCACTTTAAATGAAACCCAATTTAAATCCTTCACAACCCAGTAATTATCGGCCGATCTCACTCCTACCATTCATTGGAAAGCTTATAGAGAAACATGTAAATGGGGCACTATCTGAGTAGCTAGAAAACAACCTTTGCCTTCACCCTACGCAGATGGGCTTTCGTGCACAACATAGCACGGAATCCGCTCCTTTAGCAGTTTCAGAAGAATTAAAAGCACTCTTGACCAAGGCAGCTCAGCCACTATACTGCTTTTAGATCTAAGTGTGGCATTTGACACCGTGGATTACGGCATTTTACAAAACAGACTCAGGGAAACCAGTATACAGGATAAAGCCTTGGATTGGCTGATATCCTTTTTGAAGGACAGATCTTTCCAAGTCATGGCATCTAGCTTCCTTTTGGACAAGATGCTACTGATTTGTGGGGTGCCACAGGGCTCCTCCCTCAGTCCAACATTGTTTAATATATACATGCGTCCACTTGCTGACATGGTCCAGGAGTTCGGCATCTCCATGGTATCATATGCAGACGATGCACAGCTGGTGGTCTCATTTGAGTCTGGAACTAATGTTGAATCTGATCAACTGGCGTCATGTTTGGAAAGGGTGGTGGAGTGGATGACAAGCAGCTGTCTTAAGCTGAATGGGGACAAGACAGAGCTGATGGTCCTTGGAAATAAATCAGTCCCTAGGCCTCTGCCTAGTTGGTGGAGCTGTATGGGTAACCCGCCAGCCCTGAGTTCTTCGATTAAGAATCTCGGACTCTGGATGTATAAGAAACTGACAATGGAGGTTCAAGCACTTTGCCTGACACACAAAGCTTTAAACAACAGGGGCCCCGTAAATCAGAGACTTGGTGGTGTCATATGCCCCAACAGTCGCTTAAGATCTCAATCTGAGCGCCTATTAAGAACTACTAGAATTAAAAGATCAGGATGGGGAGGCAGGTCTTTCTCTCATCTGGCACCTAAGTTGTGGAATGCACTACCTCGTGAACTAAGATTCCTGGAAGAAAAAAGCTGAAGACATGGATCTTGCACCAGTACTACTAAATAATCCCCACTCTCTATGTACCATATCTCAGCCGCGGTCCGTGCAGGTAACAACGGTGGGGCCAGGTAAGGGAGGACTTCGAGGGACGATGCCGAGGGAAAATTAAATAAATAATTAATTTTCCCTCGGCATCGTCCCTCGAAATCCCCCCTTACCTGGCCCCACCGCTGTTACCTGCACCGACCGCGGCTGCCATATCTCACTCTCAGCGTTGGGAAGCCCACGGGCAGCTATGCGCTTTATAAATCCTATAACATTAACATCAACATTAACACGTCATCAAAATGGTGAAATCCTCTTTACACATTGTTTGCCGATTACGTAAGAAACAACATAGCAAAAAGGTTTTGATGCATGGTTATATTACATGTATGTTTTGTACTGCGGCCCATGTAGCAACTCAATTATTTATCATGTTTGGTGCTTAGAGAATGGTGTGAACTAGTGCTTAAACATTAGTAGTGCTATCTTTCGCATGTAATGGTAGGTGCAAAATATGTTTGTTCTTTGATACTGCATACAGAACGGACCACGTTCAGGGTAAATCCTCTTCCCTTTGTGCCAAAATACAAATCCGTATTTCATATGACCCATGCAAGGGCTGTTGGATTTATTCCTTAATAAGCCCTCTATGAGTTGACTTTGAGTAATGCAAATAATGTCAAATAAAATAAATACAATGAAAAAAAACTTTGAAACTCGGATCTACATTGATTTAGTAAATAAACAGATTTGTAAGATTGGACGTCAAGAAGAGAGTCGACTCTTAGGTTAGAAACACATTAGTTTACATTGATCAGATGAGGCGATCAGTCTCACCATGTAAACCAAGAGGTGCCTTGAGAGCTACTGAATTTTGTACAACTGTTGCTACTTAAACACAAATAATTGCCTAAGGTTTCTCTGGAGTACACAAGAATAAGCAAAAGTGTGAATGAATGTTTGTATGAGGATGTATGTAGATGGGTGAATGGGCATGAGACCAAGTTCACATATGATAGATGAATGAGTGATTGGATGCATGAATGGATAAATCAATGAGTCTATTCATACATGGAGGATGGAGTGCATATATGAAAGTGTAAGCGATTGCACCCCTAGATGAAGCTACATGAATGGGTCACTGAGTGACTGGAAGAGTGCAAGGATAAATGTAGGGCTGAATCAATGTACTGATGGGTGAAAGCATGATAAACGAGTTAGTGTAGGGCTGTATGAATGGGTAAGGTAAATGGTTGTAAAGACGTCAGAGGGAAGGGTGCCTGAGTGGCTGTTGTCCCATTGCAGTAGGATCCTACTGTCCCCTCCTGCTATGCTCATTTACTCATCCATGCTCTCACTCATCCATTAACATATTTGTGCTCTGTCAGATGGCATAGAAAATGTGCAGATGCCAGGATTTCATTGGTTTTGTGATTTGATCTGTATTTTGTCTACGGTCCTGTGTATCGCCTTTCAGAGAAGCAAGAATGTTTTACATAGTGGAACGATTTTGCCAATTCCACACAAGAAAGTAACCGTTCTGAATATTATTGATTATATCCAATTATTAGTATGATAGGATGCTACATTTTCCTGTGGATCCTGTCGATGTCTTTGTCCTAGTATTCTATACCATGTGCATTTGAAAACTGAAGCAACTGTGTTTGCTTGTTCTGACTTTTTACGAATTCAAATAATTCCATTCCCTTTCTAGAAGCCTGAGGGTTCGAAAAACGCATATTGTAAAAACAGCAGTGGACCTCAGTCGCTTATTCCTTGCCCTCTCTAAAGTTTTTGTTCTGTTTCCAACTGTGTTCTCTATTTCCCAACCGCTACCATTTATGTCACTGTGTCCTTGTGTGCCTTCTCTCGGGATGTGTGTCCTCGCTCTGAGCCTGGGATATATTCCCATGAATACAGACAATTTCCACTATCTGTAGCTAAGACATTTCTGTTCAATTCCATTTTACTTTTGGCAATGGTTTATAAGTTTTTGTTTTATAAGACATATGAGACAAAAGTCGTGGGAATAAGGAAACTAGCTTGAAAGTGGGTTGTGTGAAAATGTGGTTGCACTAATAGTTGGATTGCCACTTTTGATATCTCGTGGGATATTTGGTAATACTGCTTGATGGGATTGTTCCAATCAGAAAGGAAAATGCAACCGCAGCAATTGCTTACCAGCAAAAAGTATAGTGATGCCTGCTGGCCAAATAAAATATCCGTGAATTTGTTAACTCTTTTGTAGAAAGTGTTTTTAGTGTTATTTATAAGTTGGAATTTGTATTTCAAGCCAAGCAAGGCATACTAGTGGTTTAATAGGGATTCGGGGCCAGATGTACGACCGGGGCATTTAGCGACTTGCAAATTGCGCTCAATTGCGAGTCGCAATTTGCGAGTCGCTAAATGCCATGTACAACAGTGTCAGAGACACTGTTTGCGATTCCCAATGGGGTCGCAAATTGCATGCCTCATCAATATTCATGAGGTACTCGCAATTTGCGACCCCATTAGGAATGGCTGGCCCTCCCAGGTATGGTGGCCTGCTGGGCTAAGCAGACCTTCATGTCTGGGACTGCTTTTCAATAAAGCAGTTTTTTTTTTAAAAATGCAACCCATTTTCGTTTCATTTTATAAGGGCAGGTAGTAGTCCCTGGGACCACTGCCTGCCCCATAAAAATATTTTCCCCTGCATTTGCAGAGGGGACCTTCCCATTTGCAAGTGCATTACCACCCTCTTGAAGAGGGCGGTAAATTGCGAGTGTTTTGCGACCGCAATTGCAAAACATTCTCACATAGGATAGCGAGTCGCAATTAGGAAGGGACACCCTTGGAACGTCCCTTCCTAATTGTGAGTCGCAAATCCTATTTAGCGAGTCACAAATAAATTGCAACTCGCTAAATAGGGTTTGTACATGGCCCTATTAGTTTTTGCATGCGCAAATGGGTCACTAACCCGTTTGCGCATGCAAAATGGGTCGTACATCTAGCCCTTAATCATTTATAAATAAACAGAGGGCACTTGCCATACAAGGCCTTTTGACTCGGACAGCCCATTTAAATATTACTCGTTTCTATATCAGAAGGCAGTGCAATTGTCTCAGATGTTGAGAGAGAGGCACCCAACGAGGCAGTTTCAACAATAACCTTGATTTTGGAGTAGCTGACGTTTATGTAGCTGATGTTTGTCCAACGTTAAATACAATGCCTTGCAATAATGCAGTCGAGCTCTGACCACAGCTAGCATCACTAAGAACCGTACCTGCGTTGGGAGTAGAGGCAGTACCTTTCTCAAAAATCTTTGATGAAAAGACATGAGAAGGCAAGCTTGATCGTGCAGGCTGAGCAATCTTGTTTACTACCGAAAATAAAACAAAGATTGAGTATAGAGGGCGCCAGGACACAGCAAGTGACCAAAGAGGTGTGCTATCAGCCTTGCAGTCAGAATTAGGCCCAATGACAATTATTACCTCTGCCTTATCAGAATTCAGATTTAGGAAGTTCTGACTTATCAGTGAAGCCACTTTTTTTTCAGAAACGTCCAGAAATTAGTTTGTAGTGCTTGTTCTTCCCCATCCGTTCTAAGCACAATTTGGATATAATCAGTATAAGAAATAGCTTCTAACCCGAAAATGTGATCTGTTTAGGTAGTGAGGCAATAGAGATAGTCTTGTGCACAGTAACAGGCGAGGGGATTACAAAATCGAGCCCACTGATCTGTGTCACTCAGTCACTCATGCACTGCATACCAACTCTACTAGCACAGGATCTGCGCAGCATCTCGGCGATAGGATTCCGGGTTCACCATTAGCAGCAGAACTTTGGGTGATTCGACCAATGATGCCATAGAAATTAGGGTGTTGACTCTCTTGAGGAACTACTGGAAAGCGCATTTTTGAAACACACTGGGTGTATCTAGGGAAAAATTGAACTATGGGATTAAGAAAGCCTGGCTGTGCAGCACTCCCTTCCGTGGCTTTCTCATGGTACCTTCAATAGAAACCATTTAAATGTTTCCTTTCCCTCCATTTTTTCTAACTGGTTTATCACATAACTCATCAGGATCTTCCTATCCTAAATTCTGGGAACCCTTCACTCTATCCATGCACAAGGGCCAAGTCACAAATTGTATTTTATTGTATATTTAGCAGTTGTCCAATAGTATTACTTATACACTACGGAATGCTGCTTACAAACCTACATGTAGAGGTCTACACCTCTGCCTCTCTTGTTTTTTAGGTTCGGAGATTTCCGCCCATCACCAGAGATCTCCACACACATATGCCTAAGTTTTAGCAGTAAATGTAGGAGGGGCATTAGAGTGTGGCTGAAAAATGGGGAATCCCTACTACTAAATGAGAGAGTTTAGGGAGGGCCAGGGAGTGTTTTAGGAAGGGATATATGTCCACCGGCAAAAAAAGTAAACCTATTCCTATTCACAGACTGCACTGCCAAAAAAAGGCCCCAACACAGAACATTTACTGTAACTTCGACCTGGACTACATTCACAACAACACATGCCCAGCCACTAGTACTGTAACACCTTTCCATAGACAAAGTGTAGCCAAACACCCCATAAAAATAATTTTAAAATACATTAATTTATTTCAACTAAATGTAGCTTTCATTTAAAACAAGAATTCATTAAAGTAAATTAATTCTATGCATACCTTTTAGTAAATTTAGCTACATTACAAAAAATGAAAATATTTTTTAGGTGGGATTAAAAAAGATATATTTGTAAAACAATTGGAATTTAATTTAATATACTTGAATTAAGTCTTTAATTCAAAATTACATTAATAGTGCTGTAGCATTGTTTATTTTGCTCTAAATTAAAAGAAAATAAATAAAAATAATCTACATGAATATATAACATAAAAATATTTTTACTATTTTTTTAAGTTTACCAACCCCACTCTCTGTCGCTCTGTCCTGGGGGTCTTAGGGTTCTTGTGGCGTAGTCTCTAGATTTAGGTTCAAATCTCCCCCCACCTCTCTTAGCACAAAGTTTCTCTGTCAGGCTTGGGACCCTGACAATTAATCATCCGTTCCTTCTGGTGTCGCACTGGGTCACATTGGACCTTCAAAAGGTGGTATACACACTGGTGGTGGGCACAACTAGTGTGCATGTCATGCACCAGTGCAACCGCAGGTGTGCAGATGCTAGGCACACAGCAAGTCTCTGGAAGGCCATGGCAGGAGCTGAGGCTGCCTTTGGTGATCAGTCATAGCAGGTGGGTTTCGTGGGTTCGGCAAGCCCAGTTCCGTCACTCCTGTAAGTCTTGACAGGTCTCTTCGGTTCTCCATGAATGGAGGCAACTGACATTCCTTGGCTCAAGGCTTGGCTCTACGGCAGTAGGAACACACTACTTTACTTCTATGTATCTAGGGGCATGCTGGCAGTGATTCAATCAGGCACTGAGTTCTTAGGTACCACAGCTGCAGGGCACTAACTTCGGCACAAGGAGCCTCCAGGTGATGGCCTTACTTTTCTGAGTAGTGCTCTCCCCAGACACTCTTGGGGCAATGCCAGGTACACTGCTCTGAAGGAGTACCATGGGGGTACTGCAGGGTTGTAGTCTTTTAACCTCTTTAGCAGGAGGGGCTGCACGGCACGGGCCAGATTGCATTGGTCATGCGATCTTGGGTCAGCAGCACACAGCAGGTGCCACAAAGCAAGCTCCTATTTCGGCTTCGGTCAGGCTGGCTAATTGGGCACACTGAACGCAAGGGTCTTGGCTGCAGTGAGGGGGATACCAGTGCTGTGGCTCTCCCATCAGGTGCAATGATGGATCAGTGACATTCATACAGTCTATGAAATGCTGATGGATGGACCCCTACACTGGAGTCAGTAGCTTCAGACCCTTTCAGAAGTCTACAGGGTCGGCTCACTCCCTCCCTCTCACTGAGACTGGACTACATGGTTCTCAGGACAAGTCAGCAATTCCTCATGCAGGTCGGACAGTACCGGTGATGCTTCCATACCTCTGAGAAACTGGTTGTCAGGCAGACACCTGAACTGGTTGCACAGCTGTCCTCTGGGTACTCTGGGAAGGACATTCTCCTTGGTTGCTGAGAACTTGGAACTGGAACAATAAGTATGCAAGCAGCCACCACTTTAAACAGAGTTAGACAGGAAATGTGTATTCTCGATTTGCCTTTGCAGATATGGTTTGAAATTGTTCCCCTTTCATGTGGCCTTCTCTGGCTGTCGTACGGGCTCAGCGTTTGTCTTCTTAAGTGATGCTCTTCACAGCAGGGCTGTTTTAAGTTTGGAGCACCCACAAAACAGACACAAAAAGCAGGGAGCAATCAGCACCTTGACTATCAACAGCCACATCTGACAGTAATTAGGAAGAAAGACAAAGTGCACTTCCCTTTCAAAGGACCCTTCACATCTAGATAGAGATACTGCAGTCGCACCGTTCACAACTGTCATCCACCAAATAGCACTCTCAGAAAGACTAATAAGTAGCCCTTTGTATCAGAAAGGGCCTAATTGAATTTCCAATTGGAAGCCTGTCTCATCTTCTTTCAATTCAGTGTCTAGTTTCCCTCCATACATTCTCAGAAATGTCACCTCCATTGTCTGGAAAAGCAACCTCACCCTCAGTTTATGAATGTGAACAGGCCAGGGACTTCAAAAAAAGAAATCTACTTGCCAGTGTCACTGTGGTTCACTCAAGCATTGCACACCAATGCCACTGGCATACATACATATAAAGATACGCATGGAATGTTATTGCTAGGATTTGTAGGATTCTGGGTTCACCATTAGCAGCTGAACTGTGGGTAAATATGCCTGTGCACTCCCAATCACATGACACAGCTAAAGAGGCTTGGACAGAAAATAATTACTATGAAACAGTATGCTGCAACCACTGTGCTACATGTGTGAAACCAATGATGGGTAGATTAATAGTCCTATTCACACTATGAGAGCTTCCTCGTTGAGCCCCTCCACGTTCCAGACATGTCCAGAACCCATTGTAAGTCAAGGGTATGTGTAGGCCTTCACACACATACTGGATTAATGTGAACCAGGGGCAAACAATCCCAAAACCAGAATAGCAGATACTCGCAGCTTGGGCAGAGTCCTTCCACTCCACCCTCTTCCTGTTCCCGGACACTCTCCCCCTCCTCTCAGGAGCACTCTGTGTTTCTGAACAATGGGGTGGGCACGGTGAAGCTCAGTGATCAATGATCCTTCATGACAATCTAGAGACTACTATCTCCAACTTTGAAGGTGGTAGGAAAACAAACATACCGAAGAGTCACAATAGAACTTGAAAATCAAGCACAACTGCACAGATTTTTCAAGAAAGAGACTGCAAGTAGGAAAAAAAACATAGTAAACACACCTTCTTTGCATTTACCCTGGCAGTGTTGACTAATGGGAGGCCTCCAGGTCTCAATCTGAGCATTTTCTCCTTTTCTTATGTAGGGTGGGGAAAACTGCTACTTTCTTTCGACACATAATACATCTAGGGTCAGATATTCTAACATTTTGCATCAGGATTGCACCACTTTTGTGGCGATTCCATGTCACAAAATGCTAGTAAATATTTAAAAATCCCCGTAAAGGCGATTTGCGCCCCCTTGCATGGATTCGAAAAAATAAATGTACCGCAATGCAGCAGCTTGTGCTGCGTTGATTTAATTTCATTCTGGGAGGCATTCCAAGGGTGGAACATGGGAGTTCCCATGCATCCTCCCACGGATTTCACGCAATCTCTGATTTACAGAGGTTTGCAAACCTGGGGGTGCGTGAAATCGCTACGCCTCCCAAAGGATGGCATAACAATGAGAATACTCTTTTTACTCCTAGTTATTTCCTCTTTGTATATGTGCTACAATCTGCAGCACATATAGAAAGAGGAAAATGCGTTGAGAGATTGTTTGATGCAGGAAGGTATCTCTTCCTTCACAAAAACATTTTGCCTTGTAACGCAGGCACCCTTGCACCATGGTGCAAGAGTGCCTGCGTTGTCGCTAGACTGTCTGAAGTGTGCGAGTGCTATGAAAGAGCAGAAGTGCACCATATCTTGGGAGTATCTCTACCCTCCATGCAATGCAGCACAGCAAGTTGCCTTGCTACCCTGCGTTGAGTGAAAGGTTAGTAAATCTCGCCCCAAATTTTCATGAAAATTATACGTTGTACCACGTATGCTTTGGCGGCCAGCTACTTGAAAATTATATGCAATATATGACATAGGTCAAACGTTTCAGAGGCCCCGTGAGACATTTTCAGATAATGTGCTTGTTAGGGCTAAGGGATGCTGGTAGATTAAACGTTACAAGTGGAGTAACAGAAATATATGAATGTCTATAGGGGCTGTGTTAAACTTATCTAGTTTGTGCCATTGAATTACCAATTTTATGAAATGTTATTGCCCAATGAGACACGTTTGTCATCTATTTTTTGGGAGCTTGTTATCATTTTTATTTTTATTTTGTGACCCATAGACAGTGCAAAATTTCCTCGTATTTATCTGTCTCCAAAGCAGTGAGCTGTTTGTTGTATTTCTTAAAAATGCTATCCTCGTGTGTCGATTCACTATAAAATCCTCCACCTCGTGGTCCAGAATACTAAAAACAAGAAACAAGCTTTTCAATAACATGGAGAATGGAATAATACAGAAATAAACATGTCTAATGCATGAGAGAGTTATAGGAAGACTTTGATAATCATTTTACCAGTGTTGATATGTCATTTTTTTTTTAATTCACCGGGTTATAGTCATTGTTGGTTTATGCAATGCTCCATCTCAGGGTACCAATTTAGGTTTAGAATTAGCATCCATTATCTCACATTTTTCTTCAAAATAAAGACAAACAATTTATTTTAACCTCCAGGGGCTTCAGAGACTTGCCTGGGGCAGTTATATAAAGAGTTCATATTCATCGGAGACCTAATTTAGTTTTGTATCCAAAACTGTTACTTTTGCAGCTTTTCATTCTTTCCTCTTAGGAGCACAGTTTCCTGAATTCCCGTTAACATGTTTACGGGCAGCTGGGAAATCATCCCCGAGTAAGAATATATTTTTTCGACAGAAACTGCTTTTTCTCTCAGGTGGATAGGTTTGATTCATCTCCCATCACTGTACAGCTGTTCTGGGAAAAGAAACTGCAAAACTTTACACCTCGATATTTCTCAAATCACAAAGAGCAGTTGGCACATGAAGGCTAACTGAGAAATTCGTGTTAAAATGTTACTTCTGAGTATATTTAAATAATACGCATTTCTTACAGCACGCAATGTTGGTGCTTGGTTTCCGTCTGATTTTTTTTTCAAATGCTCCTCAGCATATCTCGGAGCGATAAAAATAGTTGCATTTAATTTCTGTTGTTTTTTTGTTTTATTTTTTAAATGAACGTTATTTGTTTTGGGTGATATCGCATAAACAGTGTAATGAAGGAACGTTCAGCATAGTACACTGTGCCATTTTTCACTTCGCAGTCTCTTTAAGCATAGATATAAACACACTTTTTATTTCAAATGCAGTACAAATGTGTCACATACCAGCGGCGTCACTAGGGTTGGTGTCACCCAGTGCGGTAACTCGGTAACTCATGGTGTCACCCCCTCACGACTTACCCCATGACACCATCACATGGGGTGACACCTTTCCCAAATGAGACTATTTAGTAAATAGTCTCATTTGGGAAAGGTGTCACCCCATGTGATGGTGTCACCCGGTGCGGTCCGCACCCCCCGCACCCCCCTAGTGACGCCACTGAAACTCAGTAAAGTGAACAGAAAATCGAAGAAATTGCATTACAGGATCTGCTAAAAAACATAAGGCGAGCATTGACATAGAATGACATCAACGACCGTTATAATCGGGAAACAATAATGACACAAACCAGGCAGCTGTCCATAAACCACCCGAAGAAACTAATAAACTAATAACTAATCTACCAACCCCCCCCGCTCTGTGCTCAGTCCCTGTTCCTGGTTTAAGGTAAGTCCATGATAAGTGGAATGTGGACGCCCATGACAATCAATCAATCAATCAATCAGGTGTTTTTTGAGCGCGACTACTCACCCCTAAGGGTCTTAAGGCGCTGGGTGTGGAGGGGGTGCAGGTTCCAGTCCATCAAGGAGGGGGTCTGTCGAAGAGCCAGGTTTTGAGGTTTCTTGCGAAGATGGGGAGCGATGTTGTCTGTCTGAGGTGGAGCGGAAGGGCGTTCCATCCTCTGGCCGCGAGGAAGGAGAAGGAGCGGCCACCCGATCTGGTCTTTCTGGTGCGGGGAACCACGGCATAGGAGAGCTGGGCTGATCGTAGGGTCCTTTGGGGTGCGTGGAATTTGAGTCGGCTGTTCAGGAATGTTGGTCCGGTGTCGTGGAGGGCCTTGTGTGTGTGGGTGAGCATCTTGAAAGTGACTCTAGCCTCGATGGGGAGCCAGTGGAGTGTGCGCAGGTGCTGGGAGATGTGGCAGTGTCTTAGCAGGTTGAGGACCAGTCTTGCGGCGGCGTTCTGGATGTTCTGTAGCTTGCAGGTGAGGTTTTTGTTTATTCCGGCGTAGAGTGCGTTGCCGTAGTCGAGTCTGCTGGTGACCAGGGCGTGAGTGACGGTCTTTCTGTGTTCGAGGGGGATCCCCGGTAGCCCAGGGTGTCCCCAGCTCGCACTTCAGCAATGGTAGGGTGCACTCAACATATCACATGGTCTCATCTCCGGAAGTGGCCGGTCCCTGTGGTTCCTTCAACTCAAAAAACAGGGTTGACCAAGTCTTCAAGTCATCTTCGGGCTTATCATTCCTGAGCACATGCCTCATGTGCACCTCCTCCACAACTGTGCACTCAGAAATGTCCTTCAACCATGCCACATATGTAGTGGGAATCGGGCTGTGCCATCCAATCACTATACAGTGCTTTACCAATACTCAGCCCAGGAAGACAAACTTTCTACTCAGTTCTTTCTTTGCAGATGAAGGAAGCAGGCCCAGTCATACCTGATGGATCTCCAGTGGCACTGCCCAGCCCTATTCAGATTTTCCAATATTTCCTCCTAGTAAAGGGACAGAGAGGGACAAGACCATACCATATGCATGAATTCTGCTTACAAGGCCCTGTAGCGCGTGCCACAGGCAGGTCGATGGGGTATATAGCATGAAGGGTTTGCGGAGTAAGGTGCGTTTGGTGTATAAAGTTATACTGCAGCATCTTGAATCATGCATTGGAGCTAACTGTCCGCACTCCCTCGTGAACTTTTACCCATTCCTTAGCCATTAAGGGTCACCCTAATATTTCCTCCCACTTGGTTTGCATGTTTAGCGTCTGTGGCGGTAGATCACTGCTGGGCGCCCTGTAGGTATGCAGGTTGAGGTCCTCCATAGTATCATCGACTCCATCCCTCCATCTCTGCTCCGACATTGAGTTGGCGATGTGCAGAAAGGGTTGCGCAACTTATAGTGGCATGTCCGGTGCACATGGTGTGCACTGAATCACCCTCCTGACCACCTGCCCCCAGACACCAGCCACTGGACAAATAATACAGTGAAAGGTGGGGGGGACTCGTGAGCTACTCATTAGAAGGACTGGAAGGGATCATCCCTGATGAGTGCCTTGTAGGAGCTGTTTTTCCCAGTTATCCTCTGGATCAAGCCAATGAATAACACATTGTAGGTGTGCCACTGTGTAATAGACTCCAGATGCGGAACTTCAAGACCTCTTTGACCCCATCTCCCTTGCAGTGTGGCTAACTTGACAGGTCTACATTTGTTTCCCCAGAGGAGATCCACTATAAGACTATCCAAGGTACAGAAATAGTCTCTAGGGATCACTTATAGGGTGCTTTGGAGTGCATATAGGCAATACGGTAAGGAGATCATTTTTGATACTCTCCCCGTGTGTGTCAATCAAATACTCAAATACCACACATCATCAGTCATCCAGGGGAATCCCACTCCAGGAAGCTCCTCTGTCAGTCTCCCCAGTGAAAAAAAATTAAATTTCTCCAGGTTAACGCAGAGTCCGGAGAGCTCTCCAAACTCTCACGTGACATTCAGTAGGAGAGGTGCTGAGACAGTTGGTTGTCGCAAATATACCAAGGCATTGTCAGCATAAAGAAAGACAACATCATTGGTTGTCCCCAGTGGTATACCCCATGGACCCATCGTCCATCTCAGAGTTTCCACCATGGCAAGGGCAAGTAGGAGGGGCAAGAGGGGACATCCCTGCCTAGTACCTCTACTCAACTGAAAGGGCTCAGAGACCAGACCACCTGAATGCACCCTGGCATAAGGGTCAGAGTAAAGAAGAAAGACCTATTGGAAAAATCTAGGGCCTAAGCTCATCTTGTGCAGCACTTGCTATAGGCAGGCCCTTGTTTAGGGAGTCGAATGCCTGCTCACTGTCTAATAAATCCAGGGCATAGGCATCATCGAGGAGCAGGGAGGCATGATAGCTGTGAGCAAAATGTCATAGATTGTGAAGGGTGTTCCGTCTCAGGATGAAACCTGACATGTTTGTGTGAATTAAACCTGCCAACTATGGGAGTAGGTGCACCACTAGCACACTGCTAAGGAGTTTCATATCGATATTCAAGAGTGAAATCTGTCAATATGCTGAGACGACTGTCGAGTAGCTACCTGGCTTCGGTACCATAACAACAGATGTTTCGCACATGGTGGCTGGCTAGGTACTGGTATGCAGGGCCTCTTCGTACACCTCTAGGAGCTTGTCGGGCTACAATGACAGCATATTTGCGATAAAATTCCAAGGGTAGACATTGCTACCTGGATTTTACACTGCTTTAAGGTGACAGATCATGGTGTGGATCTGTTCTAAAGAGGTGGACAATCTAGGGATTTCCTAGCCTCCAGGGCACGACCTGGTAGCTGTATATTTGCTAGGAATGCTTGCTGTCTATCGGAGGAGGTGTGCAGCCTTTCACCATACGTATTATGTATATGGGCATGAAAGACACCGTTAATAGCCCTTTGTGTTCAGACCAGGGTTCCTGTGTCATTGTAGAGTGTCAGGATGGAGGACCTGGGGACCTCCTGTTGGACCAACCAGGCCAGCAACGCACCCGTTTTATCACCTTCAATATGGATTCTCTGATGATAGGCAGTGTAAGTGTGTTTTTCCCAGCAGCACCCTATCCATGTGGCAAAGTGGCCTAACTGTGCTTGCCGCCGTTGAGAGTGATCCAGCACTACGACTGGGAAGCCAGTCACATGGGCAAATGCCCCCCTCAGTAAGTCAGGTGAAACTTGCGGCTCAGATGCAGGTTGAATTATTGTTGGCTGAGCCATGGTCTGCCCTCCTTCCCAGGGAGTCCTCCCCTGAGTCTGGGATCACCTCTGTCCATGCAGACCACAATCTTCTCCATCCGGCAGTCATCCTCCAGGCTCTTCCAGTGACCCCACTTTATTTATTTTAATTTATTTATTTATAGGTTTTGTAGAGCGCCTGAATCACCCCCGAAGGGGTATCTCTGCGCTGCGGCAATGCTACTAGAAGGCTGACGGGACAAGTTAGAACAAAGGGGTTTTGAGAAGCTTTCTAAATTGGAGATAATCGGGGCATTGTCTCAGGTGGATGGGTAGCTGATTCCAATAAAGGGGAGCAAGGTAGGAGAAAGCTTTCCCGCCCAACCTAGATGTCCTGACCCGATGGACCTGGAGAAGAGATTTGGTTCCAGAGCGAAGGGTCCTGGAAGTGACATAGTGGTTAAATTTCTCAGCAAGGTAGGAGGGGCCATTGTCAAACAAGGCCTTGTGAACAGTGCAGCAGGTTTTAAACTTAATAGGCTTGCGCACCGGGAGCCAATGAAGCTGTTGGTGGAGAGGAAGGGAGGTAGTTCTGGGGGGGCATTCAAGACAAGGCGCGCGGCGGTGTTCTGAACTACTTGCAACCTGCACAACGAGGACTCATTGGCTGAGTCCAGGAGAGCGTTGCAATAATCTAAGCGGCTTAATACCATTGTCTGGATGAGTGTTTTATGTGAGGATTCTGGGAGAAAAGGAAAAACTCGCCGTAACAGACCCAGCACATGGAAGCAGGAGCCAGCGGTATAGGCTACATGCTCCTTCATGGTCAGTGTCTGATCTAGGCGAATACCCAGATTCTTGACAAGAGTCTTTGGTGCAGGGGGAGCACCAAGATCCATCGGCCACCAGTCCGGTGTCCACATCAGAGGTGCCTCTCCGAAGAGCATAATCTCGGTCCTCCCTACATTGAATTGAAGGAAATTGCTCCTCATCTAATTGGAAATAGCTATCATTCCAGAAGAGAAGGTAGACTGAACGAGTGGATTTGTTGAATGAGAAGAGAAGCTGAGTGTCATCAGCGTATGATATAGGAGTGAAACCACAGGTCCTAATGAGGTTGGCCAGGGGAGCGATATATATGTTGAACAAGGTGGGGCTCAAACATGAGCCCTGTGGCACTCCCTTGGTCAGCTCCATAGATTTTGACCGGAGAGGGCCGAGATTAATAGTCTGAGAGTGGGAGGAGAGAAAACTCGTCATACACTGAAGGGCTGGTCCTCTGAGTCCAATTTCCTCCAGTCTCCTGAGCAAGATCTGGTGAGAGACCATGTCGAATGCTGCAGAGAGGTCCAACAGCACAAGAAGCGTGGATTGGCCTCTATCCAAGGTCATCCTGATATTATCCGTGACAGCCACCAGGACAGACTCAGTGCTGTATTTGGGCCTGAAACCAGATTGAGAGGAATCCAGACTACCAGTAGATTCGACATGGTCAGAAAGGTGTTTATTGATGTACTTTTCCAGTAACTTGCTCAGGAGAGGTAATAAAGAGATGGGCCAGAGATTGGAAAGATCTTCCATAGGGACCTTGGTGTTCTTACAAATAGGAATGACCTGTGCCGCCTTTAGTTGGAGACACGCCAATTGGCGCTGTGTATCTGGCACAGATGGGTTCTGTTGACTTGGGCCCTTGTCAGATGAGCAAGCCTGTGTGTCTAGCCAGTCACTGGCATCTCCCAGAGTGAAGAAGAGCAAGGCCTTTCCCTCATGCTGTATCCTCAATTTTATTGGGAACATCAAACTCTACTTCATGTTGAGGACCAGGAGCCACCTCTTGACCAAAAGAAAGGTCTCCCGCTGGTCCTGCACTCTTTGTGTATAGTCAGGGAATATAGAGATAGGATGCCCTTCAAACAGCAGCGGACCTCGTGTGCGAGTGCTTTGCAAGATGGCGTAGTGGTCGCGGAAGTTAAACAAATGATTTCTCTAGGAGGGGCCTCAGCAGAGGAGTCAGGAATCTATCTGCCCATTCCATTGTAAAAACTTTGAGAGTCTCTTGGGCATAAGGACCAAAGTGATCCAGACCTCCAGAAAGAGTTTTTTCCGGGAACCCCACGAACCTCAGATTGTTTCTGTGGTAGCCCTGCTCGGAATCCTTCATTCGATCATCCAGGCAGTTCATCAGTTTCTGTAGATTGATGACCGTGTCACGAAGAGTGTGAATATCTTGTTGCAGGGAGTCCACATTCTGCTTCCCTACCTTTCATAGGTCAGTGCACAATAAATTAAGGTCAATAACAAGAGTCAATTTTATGAATCATCTTGTTCTGTGAGCTTTGGACTGCTGCTAGTAGGTCCGCCAGTGGCAGAGATGTTCTTACCACTCCATCCACTGTCTCCGCAGTGCCAGGCATGGGCCAACCTGGAGTCTGCCCCTCCGGAGGAACAGGCTGAATATAGTTAATGATTGTATTCTGCTGAGCGGGTTTGGTTCCCTTGTCTTCATCCATTTTGAGGATAGGCCACTCGCCAGCCAGATAGGGCAAACCATGGGCTGCTGTAAAGAAACCACAGCAGCCACCCCAAGCGCTCGCCCGGCAGGGGTATTTCTGAGACTGGGTCCAGTGGTTCCCTGCACACCACCACTGTCACGGACAGTTTCCAGAGTCTTGAGGAGAGCTAGAGTCAGTGAAAGCAATCTAGGTTCTAAAGCTCCAGACCCCAAGCACCAGCGTCCTCACAGGAGTGCAGACTTGTCTCCATGGCCCAGTTCGGCTGGGTCCTAGTGATTTGCAGACCACCGTAGGTTGTTACCTTTGGGCCAATGAGGGCCCGAAGCAACAAATATTTCCCTGCAGGGGGGGATCTCTAGCATCTGTCAAAGCTTATCCCGACAGTGCTCATGCTTGCTATAACTGTCCCCCCAGTTCTGCGAAGCAAGAGGCGGGGGAGCACACCGTCAGGTGACAAAGCAATGCCGGGCATAGGAGACCCAGGGAGAGCAGCCCACTGTGCCCACACCACTCGCCCAGGTGCTGCAGACACAGCCGAGCCTGGGCTCACACAGGAGGCACTGACCTGCTGATTCAGTCCAGGGAGGGGCCATGCAGCATGCAAGCCAGCAAGTCACCGGCCAGCTCTAGATGAGGATATTCACGTGTCTCAGATCCCATCACAGCCTACGACTCCCCTACTGTCATTCCAATCACCTCCGGGGGGGCCACAGGTTTCACTTCAGGCTGCCGATAGCAGTCACGGGAAGTAATCCACAGGCAGGGATCGATCGAGTGCAGGCCATCAGTACAGGCAAGCCCGCCTGGCCCCGATTGTCCACCTCTGTCCCTGACCCTATAGCTGCAGAGCAGAGGAGCCCACCGCTACATCATGGGCTCATTCGCCATCACTGCCACTCGGGTTCTGCCGAAGCAGACCATGCAATAATAGGTAGGGTCCCTCCACAGCTTTCTGAGTCGGAGCAGCGCCCCGAGGCAAAATGGTGCCAGCTCCCTCAATCAATGCTCTAGTCAGCGCAGCTTTACAAAGAAGCCTAAGAGCTTTACAGCGTCGGCTTTCTAGCACGCCCCCTTCACATGGAGGAACATGTATGCCTTAGACAGCGTGTCTGTGCACAGCAGACGCGATGAAGGCACACCAAATGCAAGCCCGTATATGCCCGTCCATGGCTAGATCACGCCAAGCGTCAGGACCCCTGGTCAAATTGCCTCCCACCCACATGCTAAAATCACCTACTCTGGTAAGGAGATTAAAGCCCTCAATTCCTCTGCTCTTAACACCGGCTGTGCATGTTTTAATTTTGCTTCACTTTCCCCTACAGTGAGATTGACTGCCCGTGCTGTGTTTTTCACATTTTGGACCCACTCTTAGGTACTCCCACTTCACCGCCTGGTAAGAAGTAACAGCGCCCACTGCCCTGCATGAACAATCAGACCTCCATGCTGCCCTGTGCCCTTATAAACGTGCGCTCTCTTCCCAAAAATAAACTGGAACTGTCTGACTTTATAGATGGCCAGAAACTTAAGCTGTTTGTAACTTGAACATGGGCAGATGATGCATCGTCCCCAGACTTTGCTGTAGTAGTACCCACAGGATTTACAGTACACAGGTTCACCAGACCTCTAAACAAGGCGGCGGATTAGCACTGATCTGCCTTTACAATTAAATTTGAAACAGTTCCTTCCTCAGATTGTGAAGCCTTCTTTTTTACTTTTGAACTCAACAATAAGCAATCATTTAAAGGCATAATATGATATCGCCCTCCTGGCCCAGGAGCCATTTTATAAAAATATTGGCTCGCTGCTAGAAGCTGGGGTTTGTGCAAAGGACATCACCATCTTAGGTTACTTTAAACTCCATCTTGAGGCCTTTTCAGAAAGAGATAGAGATACAGAGGCCCTTCTTGAAACAACGGCCGGACACATGTTAGACGGCATTTTTGCAAATCTACAATCTTTCTATTAGCTTAAAGGATGTGCTTCCACTAGCTTGGACGGACCACTCTGCAATTATGTTTGAAGTTAACAATCCTCTAGACATGCACTCTAGCCTTGGCACAGCTCGTTCCTCCCTATTTCAGGCATGGGACAAATGTGATACTGATCAACTTACCCAGCAGTTGACAAAGACTCAACCTAACCTTCAAAAAGATGAGGAGCAAGCCTCACTAGATTATACTGAGTGGCTTAATGCCGCTGTTACCAGGCTAGCTCTGTTTAAACAAGCATCTTCTGAAAGGACCACACCCTCTGCACCTTGGTTTTCTGAGGCACTCAGATTAGAAAAACAAAACTGTAGAAGTCAGGAAAGACACTGGGATTCTCAATATGACAATCTTGAGAAAAACTCCTATAAACAGGCACTATCAAAGTACAAATGCCTACTGACAAAAGAAAAAAGTAACTACTTAACCAAACAAATAGAATTAGCAAAAAACTCCACTAAGGAGCTATTTCAAGTAGCAACTAAATTAACCACCATACCAAGCAGCAAAGCAGCTAACTGCAGTCAGACCTTCTGCGACACACTAGCTCACTGCATCAGGAATAAAGTAAGCCAAATCTATTGCAAGTTTGAGGCCTCAAACAACTCCAACATCACTGATAAAGCCTCTCAGGCCTCTTCTGTCCAAACTTCCTTCACGGAATTCCTCCCAGTCACTCCGGATCAGGTAGCAAAATGTATTCCTATAGCTAAGTCTGGCTTGCCTTCCAACCCATGCCCCCCATCAACATTAGCGCTTATACCCAATCTTATAGGAACAAATCTCTCAGTAATTTTTAATTCAATGTTTATTATGGGAGTCTTTCCCTCTCAATGGAAAAAAGCTTCCAGTCTCCCGCTCATGAAGAAACCTAGTTTGAATTTAGCTGATACCAATAACTATTAACTATATCCTGTCTTTCACTTCTTGCAAACATTGTGGAGAAAGTAATGAATGTACAGCTTGCCCAGTTTATTCAAGTCAATTGTTTGTTGGACCCTACAAAGTTTGGGTTCCGAACTGAGCATAGCACAGACACTTCCTTGATCAAAGCCACAGAGGACATAAGGTTTGTGGCCCTTGTTCTTCTCGACTTATAGGCAGCATTTGATACGGTGGACCATAAGTTGCTGATTAAGCAGCTAGAAGATCTAGGAATCAAGGATAAAGCCCTGGCCTTACTAACCTCATTCCTATGAGGTAGGGTGCAATCCATGGCTCTTGAACAGTTTGAATCCTCTCCTTTTTCTCTGTCTTGGGGGTCCCATAGGTATCCTCGCTTAGCCCAACACTTTTCAAAGTATTTGTGACAGAGTTGGCTACTTTGATTAAAAACTTTAGTTTCTCCCTTATCTCCTATGCCAATGACACACAAATTGCTATGTTGGCATTAGCACCTCTTTCCATAACTGTATGTGTACTATCAGCTCATGGATGAACAAGCACTATCTGAATCTTAATTCAGAAAAAAACGAGGTGGTGCAGTTCGGAAGCCTCTCCCCAGCTTGAGCCACTCCTTGGTGACCAGAGGAATTAGACTCTCCTCCCACCCCAGTAATCAAGGCCAAGAACCTAGGTGTTCAGATTTACAACAAGCTGAATTTTGTAAATCAAGTCAATGCCGCTGTCTCCTCTTCATTCTTTACACTTAGGATGATCAAGAAAATTCTTCCTTTTCTCCCAGCCAATGCTAAAAAGACTGTCATCACCGCCTTAGTTCTCTCAAAGCTTGACTATTGTAATGGACTCTATGTGAATATGCAGGAACAGCACCTAAATAGATTACAACCGGTACAGAAGCAGCAGCAAGACTGCTATTAGGGATTCCCAAATTTCATTCTGTTTCTAAAGAAATGTACAAGTTACACTGGCTTCCTGTTAGAAGCTCTAATAAATTCAAGCCCCTCTGCATCGCCTACAAGGCCTTGCATTATACTGGTCCAGACTTTCTGAGGCATCTCTTTAATTGGTACCATCCCAGCAGACTCCTGCGCTCCTCCGGGGCCAAGAAAATGATGGTCCCCAAATTCCGTAAAATGAATTGGGGAGGCAGAAGTGTTGTTACGGGGATGACCAAGCTCTGGAACTGTCTTCCTCCTCATATCAGAGCTCTGTCCGCCCTGATCTCCTTGATGAAGGAGCTCAAAACATTGTTGTTTAATAATTAAGATTTCACTCTGATCGTGTTCAAGTTATGTCAGCTCCAAGACACCTCGGGGTATGCGAGCACTCTACAAATTTTGTTAGCATAACATAACGGTCTGCAGGAAGCCCACATTATGTTGGGCAGTGGCATAGGTGTTGAGGGAAAGCTGCTCGGGGTCACGAGTAGGCAGGATTACCCAGGATTTGTGACGGATTTCACTGGCTCCAGCGGGAGCTCCAAAAGGAGTGTCTTTGCAGCCATCTTGCTTGTCCTTGCCCCCCTTAATTTCTGTTATGAAGTTATGTTTAGCCAGTAGTCAGTTCATTTTATGACGACAGTGTCATATATATCATAGACATTACCGAAAACATAACGCATGCAGATGTCTATAGGGCGAAATATACTGGTTTTCATGGCCCTTTGGGTATAAATCTTTGAAGGCGCATAACTTCTAAACAGAAATAACCCATTGGGGTGCAAGTTGCATTGCTTCGTTTATGGATTGTACATAGAAAAATAGAAACAGAGAATATTACGATCAGGCTGATAAAATGGCAGATTACTGACAATTATTGGTGTACACACACTATTTGTTCTATAGTTTTCCCTTGCATGCTGCGTCATATTGTTGCATTATTTCTATACTGACCAATTTTAAGTTCACTGATTCTATCTATTCCACATTGCTGAGGCTAAATTTATAGGCACAGATTGTAACACATTAGCACCCCCAGTTTCCAAATTCAAGGCTACCACCACAGTACTTTTATATATATCCCTAGTATGGAGTAGTTCCTTATGCAATATAGATACAATAATCACACCCGTCCTAAAGAAATCCAGAGAAAGAACGTAGAGCAAGGGGTGGGGTAGTGGATAAGTAGCATATTGAAGGTGCCTAACAGCTCAGGAGCAGCCTGGCTTTCTCTGATTCACCCTCATTGTCCAGTAGGAGAGTATACCTATTGCTCTTCCTCCCATTTAGATAGACCAATAGCACCCATGCTCAACATTGCACTGTCTATAAAGCTTCTGATGTCCCACCGATGTGCTCTCACTGACTTCAACCTCCCCTCATAAGTCTCCAGTTCTTCAGAGGCATACTTCTGTGATCTCAATGCACCTGGGCTGACTCCCAGGGTCCAGCCAAACAGCGAATTTAGAAGGCTTTCCATGTGAACCTCCTATGGCCCCTGTAGAATTACCCATCACTCTGCATCTTTCTCTGTGGCAGCCTCATCTCCACACCCAACACATGAGTGAGGGGAGCTTTGTTGCATGTGGCAGCATGATTATTGGCAAGAAAATAAAACCATTATTGAGTAATGCCATGTTATTCCTGTGCTACTGACATTGATGTGCAACCTGTGATATGACAGGAGGTGGAGAGAATCAGCAGGAGAAATACTTTCGAGACACTTTAAGTGAGCAAGGGAGCAGTGAGAAACAGGTAAACAAGTAAATCATTGCGTGTGTGTGTGTGTGTGTGTGTTCACAACTGAATGAGTGTATATTTGTGAATTTCTTGATCCTCTCAATGAAAATCCTCAACCATCCACATATGTATCTGGATTCTTCGGGAGAAGAACGCTCCCTCTTGATCTCGCATAGTTATGAAATGAATTCTTGCATGGTGGATCCTTGCAAAGAGATGGCCTGGAAGCAAAATCTTTTACCCTCCCAGTGGAGACAGAAGAGCACCTCAGCACTACTTGCCAGTTTGTGGACCTTCGCCAGAAGGCTATGATGAAGGACAACAATGCCTTGCAGATTCTCCTCTGGTTCGTGTCTTACTCAAAGGCAGCAGGAAAACAGAAAAAGACAGCTAAGACTCTGGGCCTGTATTCTATGATCTCTTTAAGAGTAAAGAGAAGGGCTCACTTTCTAACACCACAGTAATCAGGAAGCCTGGATAGGTTTCACCTGGGAGTGATCCTGGCCAAGTCAAAATGAGATGTGGGAAGAATGCTCCGGCAAGCTAAGAATAACCTCATCATGCATCATCTTCTACCTTAGAAAAGTTGCCTCAGGAAACAAATCGACTCCAGGAGATAATTCATTGAGATCATGTCTGTTTAAAAGTAACCACTTGATTGTGGATAAAGAGATCATATGGAAGGTATCAGCCTTAAACAACTTATTTAAGGTGGGAAGCGATGCTTCCATGGCACTTATTATGAGACCTGAAATAACTCTAGATTGGAAATGAACAGGAGCAGGTGTGCAGACTTTTCTGCTATGGAGAAGTCCTCACAGTGGAAGTAGGACATTAGGCATTCCTGGTAGTGTGCCTGGAACCTGCACATGGCTTAAGGTTTAGGGATGCTCCCTCTCAATTAAATTAAGGGTGCTTTCGTGTGAAACATCGAAAGAGGGGTCTCTTCAATGAAGTGCAATTCCCAACCCCTTAGCTGCACTCCTGTGAGACAGATTATTTGTCCTATTGCATTAATGCAAACACTACAATGCACATAGAGCTCTGCATGCCATTCTGCATAGACAGGTCCTTACATGTCACTCTCTTTTTCACAAAACATTCTGATTCAGCTGCTGTCTCAATTGTAGGATCGAAGATGTAGATTGTCGTTCATCTGAGAGAGCACAAAGAAAAAATGGGAACACCTTATTCCTTTGACTATTGTTTTTCCTACACCCCATGGATAAGCTGTTTGGGCGTTCTTTCGTGGATTTCCATCAGCAATATCTCCCTACAATATCTAGGCTCCCACGCCTCCCTCTCCCTCTAGTGCCTTTCTCTGTAACCCACTCGCTTTCCCCACCCTTCTTATTTAATCAGCATTCATGACTTAGCCAAGACTTCGAATCAGCATATTTTCCTTTTCTAAATACATGATCGTGACATTACAAAACTCAACTCCTAGTGTTTTTTGGGCTCTATTGAAGGGACCTGAGCAATGGGTGGTAGCGAGAGTGCTCAGCCTTTTGTGCTATGCTTTAAACACTCTGGGGGATATGTACAAGGAAGTGGTGGTGCGCGGCGTTAGCCTTCCTGGCTTAACGCCTCTCTCCTCCACTTCTGAAACTTAGGCTGCACCATATTTACAAGAATGTGGTGCAGCCTTGCGTTTCCCCCTGCAATGGCGCTTAGTTTAGCAACTTAGCGCCAACACAGGCACCCTTGCACCAGAGTGCAAGGGTGTCTGCGTGCAGGGGAGGATTGTTTATGTGTAGGAAGGTGTCCCTTCCTGCACATAAACAATCCTAGAAATGCAATTCTGTCACTTTCATGTGTGCTGCTTCATGCAGCACACATGAAAGTGACAAAATACCTTCCTGTATATAAACAAACAATGGCATTTTGCTTTTTCCATGTGTGGTGCACAAGGCAGCACACATGGAAAAAGCAAAAACGAGGAGAAATAATGCATTTCTCCTCGTTTTGCCATCTTAAGACCAGTTTTTACCTGGTCTTAATTTTGGTGCTGCCTCATATGTATGCCACCCTTGTACATAGGGGGCAGCGTCAAAATAAATGGGTGTTGCGGTGGAACGCCCACCGCAAAACCCACTGCCCACCCCTTTCATGCTAACCATAGCGTGAAAGGGGACCTTATGTACAAGGCAGCGTTAAGCCACATTAAGTGGCTTAACGCTGCCTTGTACATAAGGCGCAGCCCCTATCGCCACCACAATGTCACTATAGCTGACGTTGTGGTGGCGATAGGGGCTTGTACATATGCCCCTCTCTCTCTAGGCATAGTGAGATTTGCTCCCTCCACTGCCTTTTTGGGGGTGTGGATACTCATGCACCCATTTCAGTGATTTGACCACAGTGGATCTTTCAAGTGTCCCTACATTGTATCCTTCTCGCTGGCTTTCTTTGCTCCGGTCACTGGGTATATCAAGGTTGCTGGTGTGAACTCTCCTTCCTTGAATGATTATTGTGATGGTGATATCTGGAGCTGGGTGTGTGGTGATAGCATGACAGCTAGGTCTTTTTGTGCTTGGGTGACTGTCCAAAGTTGGATGATCTGTTGCCAGTTGACTAAACAGCTTATCACTGCTTTGTCAGGACCGGTCCTCATGTTCATCTTAAAATGCCACTGGGGAGCCCTGGGTCACTCCTGATAACGCTCCCCCATGGGTAATGTGGAGCTAGGGGTTAGTGAAAGCACAAGTCATTGGTACATGTACACTTTTTCCTTCGGATTTGTTCCATGGTGTGTACATCTGCTCTACTCACCAAGCTGGTTGCGTCTCTTGTGTCTGCATGCCACAAGAGGCAGATTTGCTGCTCTCCCTCTGTGCCCTGAAGCTGTAATTGACTGTATTGAAACTATCCATCACTGACAGTTTCCACTCTCCATCTAGATGCGGACTGCCCTTACCAAGAAGCATCAAATGCTCTGCCAGCAGACGAGCAATGACGAACCATTCATGCATACCATCATTGCACGTCACAATGGGGGAGCGACAATTTCGCACCCTCTTGACCTCGATTCGCAAAGATTTTAATGTGTGTATTTTGCCTCACTATGCACATTTGTGAACTGCATGTTAATTATATTTGACCTCTAAAAGCCTACCCCTTTGAGAAGCTTTGTCCTTGCAATGGAAAAAAAAAACGTTTCATACATTAGACTCTTTGATATATTGTTGGATTCTTTATTTCACCTCTGTCTCTCTCAATGTCGGGGGTCTGTTTCATGTCCTGTTGGTCCTACATCTATTTTTACCTTTTATTATTCCCATAGTTATCTTATTTGTATAAAATGGGTATTGCTTTCAAATGTTATATATCTGACTGAACATCCAGTCTATTAAATGTTATTTAGGATTTCATGCTGGAAAACAATAACGCTTCACTCTGCCAGGGTGCAACCGCTGCAGCGTTAAGTGCTAAATGGAGTATCTTGGGGGCATATTATCAAGAACGGCGTTAAAATTATCGCCGGTTTAGCGGCAGAAAACTGCCGCTAAAGCGGCGATAATGGGCTTGATAATATGCCCTGGAGAATTCAATAGAAGCCCATGTTCACACCAGAACATGGGCTTCTATTGGAATTCTCAAGGGCATATTATCAAGCCCATTATCGCCGCTTTAGCGGCAGTTTTCTGCCGCTAAACCGGCGATAATTTTTAACGCCGTTCTTGATAATATGCCCCTTGGAGTGCCCTTGGTACGACGAGAAAATTACTCTACCTGCCAGAGATACTTCTCAGTGGCCACTGATTGAAGCAGGACTAGGAGAAAAGATCTCACAAACAAGGGCCACTCACTTGTAACAACAAATTCACACAGGTATGGGCAAACTGTCCCAAACTCCTGTAGTACTCCCAGGCACGTTTGAAATGATCATCCCGGGTGAAACCTAAAACAGTACATTGTGGGTGCATAGGCTCACGATGCCCTCCAAGCGACGTTTAGCCATACTTTGATATTTATGGAAGAGAAAAAGAGAGCTGCACAGAAAATTATATTTGCTAAAACCAAATCCAGCACTTTATTGGTGTTCATCAAATATTGTTAAGGATCTTTTATTTTATCCACAAAATATTGTTTATTTTGACTTTTCTGTGACTTCAAACATAAAATACAAAAATAATGTTCTTTTTGTCAGAACTGAAGTGCGGTAAAAGCTTTAAGGCAGTACATTGATTGCATTTCTAAAGTAAAATAATTCTACCAATCAATACATATGCCATATTTGGGAAATATAATTACTTTTTCTTCAAATATGCATAGATTTTCATGTAAAGGTTGAATTTATTATTGATATTCTAAATGGCCTTCAGCAATTCCCTGCTTCTATACAAGAATTCTGAAGTCCAGTTAATTTGATGATTTGCGTCAATGCTGTGAGTGATGCTCAACAAGAGTGAATAAATGCATGTATTTCAGTGTTTCATATGACTGAGCCTAGCTCTGTCGTGTATCACACATCGAGCAGAAAAAGGTGTGAAGTTGACCTCGCAGGAAAGAACCTGTTAATCTATCCGTAGCACGTTGAGGACAAAATAAACGCGAATATTGTGCATCTGTAGACAAAGGCTACAATGTTGCTCTAACCACTGCACACAGCAACCCACAAAAGAGGTTTAATATGAAACACAGGGGCATATTATCAAGGGCTCTATCGCCGCTTTAGCTGGACTTTTTGCCGCTAAAGCGGCGATATTTTTAACGCCCTATTAGCAAGCTGTCGCTAACAGGCGTTAGCGACAGCTTTCCGGCGATAGCGGCCGGGTTTACATCGCCTTGCATGTCAGCGATAATTATCGCTAATGACATGCAAGGTAGGCGTTCCCAACTAAAAGCGACAGAAAACAGTCGCTTACATACCTATCGCCTATTAGCAATACCCGCGAAGCTGATAAAACGCGCGCTAACCCCGATTAGCGCTTGTTTTTAGAACTGATAAAAACATGACTTAGCAATGAAAGTCAATGGGAGGTGGATTGTAAGGTTAAGTCCCCAGAATTAGCAATAGGATTTTATCGCTGGATTTCTCGCGTTAAAGCTGGGTTTCGCCGCTATCGCTGGATATTTTATCGCAATGGAGATAAACCTTGCTAATAGCATGTTATTTCCGCAGTAATATCCAGCGATAGCCGGCGATAAAAAAGGCGCGCTAAGCAAGGTTTGCGATATTTATCGCATGTTCTTGCTAATATGCCCCACAATTTATTTTAGTGGCGAGGTGTCATAGTAAATTGGGCTTTCATAACCAGCCTCCAAGGACTCCAGCCTACCCGGAAATGCCTGGTGGAACAAAAGGCCTTGTCCAGCCCTGAGTGGTTTTGAAAGTGCCTTCATTGAATAATATAGGGGCATATTAGCAAGACCCACGTTAAAATTATCGCCGTTTTAGCGGCAGGAAACTGCCGCTAAAACGGCGATAATGGGCTTGCTAATATGCGTTATGGAATTCCAATAGAAGCCCAGGTTAGATGTCCTGCACATCTAACATGGGCTTCTATTAGAATTCTACAACGCATATTAGCAAGCCCATTATCGCCATTTTAGCGGCAGTTTCCTGCCGCTAAAACGGCGATAATTTTAACGTGGGTCTTGCTAATATGCCCCAATATAGTGTGGGCCAGGTTTCTTATGGAGAATGGACGAGAGCCTTCTGTATACATACGTGAAGTTAGTTCAATTCAAACCAGGGGGCATATTAGCAAGAAGAGGCGATAATCATCGCTAACCCTGCTTAGCGTGATTTCTTTTATCGCCGGCTATCGCTGGAATATATCGTCACGCTAACGCTGTATTAGCAACGATTAGCGCTATGGCGATGAATATTCCAGCGATAGCGGGGGAAATGGGCCAACATCACTGAAAAACCAGCGATGTTGCATGGAGAAGGGAGAACACCTTGCTGATACGACCCTGTGGTCGTATCAGCATAATCCACCCCATGTTAGGTATGGCTAACACCTGCTAATTGCAGGTGTTAAATAAATGGCGATGACCCCGGTTAGCGTGACTTTTCACGTCGCTAACTGGGGCCATGGCCACCTTGCTAATAGGCGATAGGCCTGTTAGCGAGTGTTTCCCAGGTTTGTTCGTCGGGAACGCCCACTTTGCATGTCATTAGCGATAAATATCGCTGACATGCAAAGCGGTAAAAACGGGCGCTAATGCCCGCAAACTGTCGCTAACTGCTGTTAGAGACAGTTTGCTGATAGGGCGATATAAATATCGCCGCTTTAGCGGCAAAAAGTGCCGCTAAAGCGGCGATAGTGCCCTTGCTAATATGCCCCCAGGTTTTAAAGAGATCACACTGCAAAATTAAGTTTTTTTACGCACATAAATAAATGGATCTAAAAAAAAAAAAAAACACAATCTGAGCTGATGCACCTTCCTATGCTGTTGTATATTTTCCATTTGCTGTCTTTACCGTAGTGTTCTGGCAGCTGTCGCCAGTGTGGAGGTTAATGTATACTTTTTTCAAGCACAATAGCTTTGTGGAACAAAATGCTAATGATCATTACATGGAACTTCGGGCCAAGCTTCTGTTCTGGTTTCTAGATTTGAATTGGAAAATTGTCCTTGTTCACGATTTGCCCATCCTGTTAGTTGCTAAACAAGTGTTAACTGAAAAGAAGGTTGTCATGTTCGGTTGCAATTTTTAATTCTAATTAATACAATACTAATAAATATACAAATTAATGCATTTGCCATGGGTACACAACACCATTTGTACCTTTGGGGCTTTAGGTTCTTTCACAGGCCACAATCTTTTCATAAGCAATGCAAGTTATTTTGTGTTATGAATAATTAATAATGTTTACTTAATAAAGTATGAATCTAAATCATTACACAACGTATAGCAATTATCTTCTAAATGAAAAACATTGTTTTAAATAATACCACATTGTGTGCACTCTGTTAATCAACACACACTTTATTGTATCTCTTTGATTAAGGGCTCAAAGCATGAGGGATTTTATTTTTAATATGTTCCTACTTGGTACAATACATTGCAATAAATAAAAACTTCTATCCTGGAAAGCAGATGAATTGGTGCACCCACGTCTTCTAGTCAGCATTTTACCCTTCATTCTATTTGCTAATTGAATTATCAATTGAACCATCGTGCCACACGCTGTCTCTGTATTTTCCTTTAAAGATCTAATACTTTGTGAAAAATATTTTTGAGCAGCCCCAAGTTGAACAATACATTGTTAAAATGAGGTCTGGTGTATACTTCTTAAATAATAGGCGGTATGTACTATTTCTACATGAGTTTATACCCTCTCACATCTTCCCATGGTAGTCGAAGTCAATTGTAGAAGTAAGTGTATATTCGGTGTCTAAATTACTAACCTTCAACCTTCACCACCTGTTGCAATGGGGCTGGGGACCACTTCTCTGAAACAACCCACACCATTACCCAGTAGTGGCTGGCTTTAAGGCAGAGTGGCATGGGGGCGGAGAAGTGGCCGAGAAAGAAAGAAAGAAAAAAAAGAAGTTACCTGCTGGCTGCAACCCGCCGCATCGCCGGCCTTCTGCTCCTCTCGTGGCTCCACTGTAGGTAGAGGCACCAAGCCTCCCCTGCGGCCAATCCTGAAGCTGCTCTCATACATGGTGTGAGCGTCGATAATTTGAGCTCCCAGGGAGACTGGGAGCCTCTGCCTGCTGTCTCCAACCTGGCAACGCTGCTGAGTTGGAGGCAGCTCAGTGCGCATGTGGGTTTGGCCGGCCTGACACGGCTGGCCAAACACACATGTGCACTGATAGCAGTGCTGACCACAACTCCCTCTTCTGACTGCCTCCGCGATGGCCCCGCCCCCAGGAAAAAAACGATAATAAACTTGTTTTATTATTGTTTTATTTTTAACTTTTGAAGCTGCTGGCAGGGGGGCAATGCTCCTCCGCCATAGCAGAGGAGCCAACGCTGCCGATACCTTTGGTGCTCTAATAATAGCCTTCATCAAGAACTGCTTTCAACCAGGTGCACTATCAAGCGTACTAAATCACTCCATGATCAAACTCCTGAAAAAGCCACACTTTCACAGCTAATATAAACAACTAACACTACGTTGCAACATTTCCGTGGAACTGCATAAGCTTAAAAAAGTTAATTATTGCTCAACTCAGCTCTCAAATGGGATAAAGTAAATCATTAACACTGAACAAACAGGTTGCTGTTCACAGTGTGGCACAGGCATTGCATTAATAACCTTATGAGACGGCATAGACTTCATACTGATATGTCTGTACTCTCAGCTGCCTTCAGTATGGTAGACCACAATTTCCTTTGTCCCCAACTCAACTGACCTCACAACCCACTCTCTCAAATGGTTAGATTTCTTTCTGTAGGACCTCAGCAAAAGATAAGACTGCTCTCTCTGTCAGGATCTGTTACATAGCATCTCTTAGGGCTTATCTCCCCCTTTTCAACAAATACTTAAAGCCACTGATGGACCGTCTGTGAACCCAGCATCTTTAGTTTTCCCACATATTTTTTCTATATACCTACTTTCCTATACATGAAATTTGAAGACCCACCTATTCAAAAACCTATTTACTAGACTCTGAAAATTGGTTTATGTTCTTTTGTAACTCTCTTATCCCATGACTATGTTTTCTACTACTGACATTATTGCTCTTCTTATTACTGCATATGATGCTTCAATTGGGGTACATTTGCTTCCTTATAAATATACTATTCAATTCTTATGTGGATGACACCAAGTATACCTCTGTGCCACAAGAGAAAAGTACAAATTACCGACAGTGCCCGAAGGTCTAAGGCAACTAGAAAGCGGGAATAATTGAAGTAGTATGAAACAAAAGAACTGCAAAACTGAGACACTGCTCCTGGGCCCACTGCTCATAGACATGATTTTTTAAGCTGTCCTCTATCATCTTATTTAATGCCAAGGTAATGAACTTAGGCATCATATGATACATCAGGTTTCATGTCAAAATAGGGAATTCAGTCAAATCACAAGTCTACAGGCTGAGACTTTGCAAATATCAATTTGCTTGATACCCTTCAAAATAACTTAATGTCTGTTGCCATACACAAGTCAATTAATGCATGACCTTCACCAGCTTCTCTTTTTTAGCCTTCCAACACAGCCAGAAAAAGTTTCAGAGAAGTACAAACCACAGGTTTATGGGTGATATTTAGTTTAAAAAAATAACCAGTCAGTCATATTCCAACTAGCACACTTCCAATGGTCCCAGGAACAGGCCAAAATCTCTTTCAATGTACAATACATATAAAAAAAACACTATGAAATCAGGGTTCATAAGGAGAACATGAGCAGCTCTTCCAGAAGAGAGAATCAAAGGGGAATTTGTTACAAAAACAGACCCAAAAATCATAGAAAAATGTAAATTGAGTGGGCAATGAACAGGACAATCAAAATGTGTTGGGATTCTTCTTTTTCAAGCCAGAGACTCCTTGTATATGATCTGGATAGGAAATAGTATCACAGGAAAAGAGGCAGGTATCATATTGAATTGGTAACTTTGAGGAGCAAGTGCTGGAAAGGTGGCCATCTTGGATAAACATAATTTTGAGGTTTCTAGATATCAGGTGTCATCCATAGATATTCATACACATCAAGGGTTTATAGATACACAAAGTTTAAGACACCGGCAGATGGAGCAGTAGGGCTACCTTACATTGAAGGATATATATGGGTAACCCAACTACACCCAACATTAGATTGGCACCAGATCCCCCACACCACACTCAGTACAGGAGTGGAACAATTTTACACCAAGATCCCACTGGGTAACATGCTCTGACTGCCACGCAAATATAGGCTAAATCCAGTGGCGGCTTGCCGAGGGAGTGGTGCGGGGTTGTAGGGCAGGCGGGGGAGGGGCAGGGTGGGGGTTGTGAACTCGGACATACGATGGACAGAACTCAGAGGGAGTTCTGTCTGTCGTAAGTCCGAGTCCACTACCCCCCACCCTGCCCCTCCCCCGCCCACCCCACTGCCCCGCACCACACCCTCGGCGAGCCGCCACTGGCTAAATCCACTCACCTTACTCCAATCGACAGCGAACCTTTTAGTTCATTGGGAGTCAGTAACTCGTATCTGAGGCCTGACCTCCTTCCCATCCCCCATTACCTCAGTTACTCATAACCCAGAGTTTCTGCAGGCCAACAAGACCCAGACTTCTTTCGATTGACAGAGAGAGACCAGCTGCGACTGGGACACTTTTACAAAGACAGAGAATTAGTAGATAAAGAAGATTCCTGCATCGATCAATTTCAACTTCAACACCACATGACAAATATAAACTAACCCAAATGCTAGATTGGATGAGAGATAGTGAAATCCAAAAATAAAGCCCTTAGAGTCAAAAGAAAACTCAAACAGGCGTTCCATAATAAAACCAAAAAAGGGACTTCCCTATTACACAGAGTACTAAACCAAGCAAGTTAGGCACCATCCCCCACTTACACATAGAGCAGGGACGTAGGCTAAGAAATATCAGAAGACACATGGGGATGGGACTGGATCAGGGCAGCAAAATCATCTATCTACGTGCAACACAAAGAAAATGCATATAAATTCCTAACTAGATGGTACCTCTCACCTGTCAGGATGAAAGCAATCACGGTTGGATCTGACCTCTTTTGGAAGGAATGTGGTGAGAGAGGAGACATGATACACATGTGGTAGACATGTCCAATGACTCGTACCTACTGGGAGAAAGTGATCTAAGAAACAGAGGGAATAACAAAAATGAAACTCCCAATAGATCCCCTTCTCCTCCTGCTGCGGGCCCTGGGGAAAACTCTGCATACCCATTGACAACCCCTTTGGGTAAACTCATGGCACACCTACTATTGGCTGTTCATTTAAAATTAGCCCTATCCTGGAACCAAGCCTTACCCCCCCCTCCACGTATGGTGGATCAAAGTGTGCTCAGTCTATATAAATGAAAAACTAACAGCAATATTACGTGACATGCCCAATAATTTGAAAAAACACGAGCTCAAATTTTTAACTTACATGAAGAGAGGAAAAAGATACCGTGGAGGAACGACAAGCAGACCATTTACTCTTCAATGTTCGGGAATGGATGGAATGCCCTCAACCCCAGAGACAGACTCCTTAGACAATGACCTTTGAACCATCACCCACTTCCATATCTAACCACAACACAAATGCTACCCTCGTGAGACTCACCCTTCCCACTGATCAAAATCTACTGGGCACTCATTTGCATCCCCCACACCATCCATGTCAACAATCATATACTCTGCACTTGTAACCAAGTCAATGCCTTGTCACTGTTTAACACTTGGCTATAATGTCTTAAAAGGTCGAAGTATATAATAAATCTGTGTAAACAAATGCAAGTTAAAAAAAAATATATATATATATATACATATATTATCTACTGGCGGTCGCCAGTAGATAGCTATAGTTAGGACCTAGTTTCCATAGGAAAAGCGTTTTTTCTTTTCCCAATAACTTTGGCGCCGGATGACGAATCTTCGCGAATCTTTCAAAACTAGTGGGGCGCTCCGGTCAGCTCCTATCCTGAAAGTTTCGGGCCGATTCGTCTAGCGGGGGCCGAGAAAAAAGGGGGGTCCCAAAACGCGTTTTCCCATGTTATTTCCCATAGGAAACTTTAGACACTGCTACAGCCCGAACTGCTGAACGTAATTACACCAAATTTGGCAAAAAGGTAGCCCTTGGTTCAGAAAGGGCCCTTTTTTTTAAAATGGTGTAAATCCGTTCAGTAGTTCCTGAGAAATTCAAAAAATAGTGGTCAAAAAATCAATTTCCCATAGGAAACTTTAGACACGGTTACAGCCCGAACTGCTCAACGGAATTAGACCAAATTTGGCAAAAAGGTAGTGCTTGGTTCAGAAAGCGCCCTTTTTTTTAAATGGTGTAAATCCGTTCAGTAGTTTTTGAGATATTAAAGGAAACAAATCTTTATATATCTGGGCGGGACCTAACTACACAAGCACGAGCTTGGCTCTAATTGGCTGCCAAGGGGTGGGCGGAATTTGCGTAGTCGCGCTACGCAAAGCTCCGCGAAACGGTAAAAAATCTCCGCGAGCATGCAAAAGTTCCGCGAACACGCGGAATTGCTTGTCCCGTCCGTTCGCGATGATTTTTTCCTGTTCGCGAACGCTGTTTGCGTGCTCGGGGAGAAATATCTCGCGAACACGCAATTTGAAAGCGCGAACAAGCAAAAAATTCCGCGAAGCCGCGGATCGCGGAATTTTGGGTAATTCCGCGTTCTCCGCGGAACGCAAAATTACCCAAATTCCGCAAGCGGAACGGAATTTACCGCCCAGGCCTACTGCCAACACTGCAATCCAGGAAGTGTTGGCAGCCATCTTGGTGCAATGCTTTTTAGGTCTCGCCTAGCAACGCAGCGCATGCGCTGCACACTACGCAAACACCACTGCACTGCCCTAAACCCTAAAACACTACCCCAGCACGACCCCCTACACTGCACGAACACCACTGCACTGCCCTAAACCCTAAAACACTACCCCGTCATGACCCCCTACACTGCCCGAACACCACTACACTGCCCTAAATCCTAAAACACCACCCCCAGCATGACCCCTACACTGCCCGACCACCACTGCACTGCCCTAAACCCTGAAACACCAACCCCAGCACGACCCCCTACACTGCCCGAACACCACTGCACTGCCCTAAACCCTGAAACACCACCACCAGCACAACCCCCTACACTGCCCGAACACCACTGCACTGCCCTAAACCCTGAAACATCACCCCCAGCACGACCCCCTACACTGCCCGAACACCACTGCACTGACTAAACCCTGAAACACTACCCCAAGCACGACCCCCTACACTGCCCGAACACCACTGCACTGCCCTAAACCCTGAAACACCACCCCCAGCACGACCCCTACACTGCCCGAACACCACTGCACTGCCCTAAACCCTGAAACACTACCCCCAGCAAGAACCCTACACTGCCCGAACACCACTGCACTGCCCTAAACCCTGAAACATCACCCCCAGCAAGATCCCCTACACTGCCCGAACACCACTGCCCTAAACCCTGAAACACCAACCACAGCACGACCCCCTACACTGCCCGAACACCACTGCACTGCCCTAAACCCTGAAACACCACTCCCAGCACGACTCCCTACACTGCCCGAACACCACTGCTCTGCCCAAAACCCTTAAACACCAGCCCCAGCACGACCCCTACACTGCCCGAACACCACTGCACTGCCCTAAACCCTGAAACACTAGCCCCAGCACGACCCCCTACACTGCCCAAACACCACTGCACTGCCCTAAACCCTGAAACACCAGCCCCAGCACGACCCCCTACTTTGCCCGAACACCACTGCACTGCCCTAAACCCTGAAACACCACCGCCAGCACGACCCCCTACACTACCCGAACACCACTGCACTGCCCTAAACCCTGAAACACCACCCCCAGCACGACCCCCTACACTGCCCGAACACCACTGCTCTGCCCAAAACCCTGAAACACCAGCCCCAGCACGACCCCCTACACTGCCCGAACACCACTGCACTGCCCTAAACCCTGAAACACCAGCCCCAGCACGACCCCCTACACTGCCCGAACACCACTGCACTGCCCTAAACCCTGAAACACCACCCCCAGCAAGACCCCTACACTGCCCGAACACCACTGCCCTAAACCCTGAAACACCACCCTCAGCAAGACCCCTACACTGCCCGAACACCACTGCACTGCCCTAAACCCTGAAACACCACCCCCTGCATGACCCCCCTAACCCTGAAACACCACCCCCTGCACGACCCCCTACACTGCCCGAACACCACTGCACTGCCCTAAACCCTGAAACACCACCCACAGCACGACCCCCTACACTGCCCGAACACTACTGCTCTGCCCTAAACCCTAAAACACCACCCCCAGCACGACCCCCTACACTGCCCGAACACCACTGCTCTGCCCTAAACCCCGAAACACCACCCCAGCACGTCCCCCTACACCGCCCGAACACCACTGCACTGCCCAAAACACTGAAACACCACCCCATCACATCCCCCTACACTGCCCAAACACCACTGCACTGCCCTAAACCCTAAAACACTCCCCCCAGCATGACCCCCTACACTACCCAAACACCACTGCACTGCCCTAAACCCTAAAACACTCCCCCAGCACGACCCCCTACACTACCCAAACACCACTGCACTGCCCTAAACCCTAAAACACTCCCTCCAGCACGACCCCCTACACTACCCAAACACCAGTGCACTGCCCTAAACCCTAAAACACTACCCCCAGCACGACTCCCTACACTACCCACACACCACTGCAGTACACTAAACCCTAAATCTACCCCCAGCACGACCCCCTACACTACCCAAACACCACTGCACTACCCTAAACCCTAAATCTACCCCCAGCATGACTCCCTACACTACCCAAACACCCCTGCACTACCCTAAACCCTAAATCTACCCTAAGCACGACCCCCTACACTACCCAACCACCACTGCTCTGCCCAAAACCCTGAAACACCAGCCCCAGCATGACCCCCTACACTGCCCGAACACCACTGCACTGCCCTAAACACTAAAACACGAGCCCCAGCACGACCCCTACACTGCCCGAACACCACTGCACTGCCCTAAACCCTGAAACACCAGCCCCAGCACGACCCCCTACACTGCCCGAACACCACTGCACTGCCCTAAACCCTGAAACACCAGCCCCAGCACGACCCCCTACACTGCCCGAACACCACTGCACTGCCCTAAACCCTGAAACACCAGCCCCAGCACGACCCCCTACACTGCCCGAACACCACTGCACTGCCCTAAACCCTGAAACACCAGCCCCAGCACTACCCCCTACACTGCCCGAACACCACTGCACTGCCCTAAACCCTGAAACACCACCCCCAGCACGACCCCCTACACTGCCTGAACACCACTGCACTGCCCTAAACCCTGAAACACCACCCCCAGCACGACCCCCTACACTGCCCGAACACCACTGCACTGCCCTAAACCCTGAAACACCAGCCCCAGCACGACCCCCTACACTGCCCGAACACGACTGCACTGCCCTAAACCCTAAAACACTCCCCCCAGCACGACCCCCTACACTACCCAAACACCACTGCACTGCCCTAAACCCTAAAACACTCCCCCCAGCATGACCCCCTACACTACCTAAACACCACTGCACTGCCCTAAACTCTGAAACACCACCCCCAGCACGACCCCCTACACTGCCCGAACACCACGGCACTGCCCTAAACCCTGAAACACTACCGGCAGCAAGACCCCCTACACTGGCCGAACACCACTGCACTGTCCTAAACCCTGAAACATCACCCCCAGCAATTCCCCCTACACTGCCCGAACACCACTACCCTAAACCCTGAAACACCACCCCCAGCAAGACCCCCTACACTGCCCGAACACCACTGCCCTAAACCCTGAAACACCACACCGGCATGACCCCCTACACTGCCCGAACACCACTGCTCTGCCCAAAACCCTGAAACACCAGCCCCAGCACGGCCCCCTACACTGCCCGAACACCACTTCACTGCCCTAAACCCTGAAACACAAGCCCCAGCACGACCCGCTACACTGCCCGAACACCACTGCACTGCCCTAAACCCTGAAACACCAGCCCCAGCAAAACCCCCTACACTGCCCGAACACCACTGCACTGCCTTAACCCTGAAACACCAGCCCCAGCACGACCCCCTACACTGCCCGAACACCACTGCACTGCCCTAAACCCTGAAACACCACCCCCAGCAAGACCCCCTACACTGCCTGAACACCACTGCCCTAAACCCTGACACACCACCCCCAGCAAGACCCCTACACTGCCCGAACACCACTGCACTGCCCTAAACCCTGAAACGCCACCCCCTGCACGACCCCCCCTAACCCTGAAACACCACCCCCTGCACGACCCCCTACACTGCCCGAACACCACTGCACTGCCCTAAACCCTGAAACACCACCCCCAGCACGACCCCCTACACTGCCCGAACACTACTGCTCTGCCCTAAACCCTAAAACACCACCCCCAGCACAACCCCCCACACTGCCCGAACACCACTGCTCTGCCCTAAACCCCGAAACACCACCCCAAGCACGTCCCCTACACTGCCCGAACACCACTGCACTGCCCAAAACACTGATACACAACCCCCAGCACGTCCCCCTACACAGCCCAAACACCACTGCACTGCCCTAAACCCTGAAACACCACCCCCAGCACGACCCCCTACACTGCCCGAACACCACTGCACTGCCCTAAACCCTGAAACACCAGCCCCAGCACGACCCCCTACACTGCCCGAACACCACTGCACTGCCCAAAACCCTGAAACACCAGCCCCAGCACGACCCCCTACACTACCCGAACACCACTGCACTACCCTAAACCCTACAACACTCCCCCCAGCACGACCCCCTACACTACCCGAACACCACTGCACTACCCTAAACCCTAAAACACTCCCCCCAGCACGACCCCCTACACTACCCGAACACCACTGCACTGCCCTAAAACACTCCCCCAGCACGACCCCCTACACTACCCGAACACCACTGCACTGCCCTAAACCCTAAAACACTCCCCCCAGCACGACCCCCTACACTACCCGAACACCACTGCACTGCCCTAAACCCTAAAACACTCCCCCAGCATGACCCCCTACACTACCAAAACACCACTGCACTGCCCTAAACCCTAAAACACTCCCCCAGCACGACCCCTACACTACCCAAACACCACTGCACTGCCCTAAACCCTAAAACACTCCCCCAGCACGACCCCCTACACTACCCAAATACCACTGCACTGCCCTAAACCCTAAAACACTCCCCCCAGCACGACCCCCTACACTACCCAAACACCACTGCACTGCCCTAAACCCTAAAACACTATACCCAGCACGACCCCTACACTACCCAAACACCAATGCACTACCCTAAACCCTAAAACACTACCCCAGCACGACCCCCTCCACTACCCATAGACCACTGCACTACCCTAAACCCTAAAACACTACCCCCCGCATGACCCCCTACACTACCCAAACACCACTGCACTACCCTAAACCACTACCCCTCGCACAACCCCCTACACTACCCAAACACCACTGCACTACCCTAAGCCCTAAAACACGACCCACCGCACGACCCCCTACACTACCCAAAGACCACTGCACTACCCTAAACCCTAAAACACGACCCCCTACACTACACAAACACCGCTACACTACCCTAAATCCTAAAACACTACCCCCAGCACGACCCCTACACTACACAAACACCACTGCACCTTCCTAAACCCTAAAACACTACCCCCTACACTACACAAACACCACTGCACTACACTAAACCCTAAAACACTACCCCCAGCACGACCCCCTACACTACCCAAACACCACTGCTCTACCCTAAACCCTAAAACACTACCCCCAGCAGTACCCCTACACTACCCAAACACCACTGCACTACTCTAAACCCTAAAACACTACCCCCAGCAGTACCCCTACACTACCCAAACACCATTGCACTACCCTAAACCCTAAAACACTACCCCCAGCAGCACCCCATACACTACCCAAACACCACTGCACTACCCTAAACCCTAAACCACTACCCGCAGCATGACCCCCTACACTACCCAAACACCACTGCACTACCCTAAACCCTAAAACACTACCCTCAGCACGACCCCCTACACTACCCAAACACCACTGCACTACCCTAAACCCTAAAACACTCCTCCCAGCACGACTCCCTACACTACCCAAACACCACTTCAGTACCCTAAACCCTAAATCTACCCCAGCACGACCCCCTACACTACCCAAACACCACTGCACTACCCTAAACCCTAAATATACCCCCAGCACGACCCCCTACACAACCCAAACACCCCTGCACTACCCTAAACCCTAAATCTACCTTAAGCACGACCCCCTACACTACCCAAACACCACTGCACTACCCTAAACCCTAACACACTACCCCCAGCACGACCCCCTACACTACACCAACACCACTACACTACCCTAAACCCTAAAACACTACCCCAGAACAACCCCCTACACTACCCAAACACCACTGCACTACCCTAAACCCTAAAACACTACCCCAGCACGACCCCCTACACTACCCAAACACCACTGCACTACCCTAAACCCTAAAACACTACCCCAGCACGACCCCCTACACCACACAAACACCACTGCACTGCCCTAAACCCTAAAACACTACCCCCAGCACGACCCCCTACATTACACAAACACCACTGCACTACCCTAAACCCTAAATCTACCCCAAGCATGACCCCTACACTACACAAACATCACTGCACTACCCTAAACCCTAAAACACTACCACCAGCATGACCCCCTACACTACACAAACACCACTGCACTACCCTAAACCCTAAAACACTACCCCAGCACGACCCCTACACTACACAAACACCACTGCACTACCCTAAACCCTAAAACACTACCCTCAGCACGACCCCTACACTACCCAAACACCACTGCACTACCTTAAACCCTAGAAAAGTAACCACCACCCCATGCCCAATCCCCTTACCTCTCACTCCTCGTGGTTCCTCTCTCCTCGTGGTTCCTGCTTCATGTCATCTCTGAGGGCGGTGCACGTCGTTGTGAGGAAACGGAACAGCCTCTGTTTCCTTACAACGACGTGGATCAGTCTACATTTTTAGAACTCATGGTCATTTACCATACATACCTTTACAACAAAATTTGTTGTAAAGGCATGCGTGGTAAATGACCATGCGTTCTAAAAATGCGTAGTAATGACTTCGCGATGTACAACGCATGCGTGGTAATGCATGCGTTGTAATGGTATCGCGAAGTAAAAAAGTCGTTGTAATGGCTGTTTACCGATCGAAGCTGGCCCCTGTTCTTCAGTGAGTCGTTTATTTGATAAATTAGGAGGAAGGAATGTGTTTTTTACCGAAAAGTGCATTCCCGGCTGTTGTATTGTGAAAGTGTCCGCGTGGCCTGGTTCACTTCCGGTGAGAGAGTGGAAGAGTCTGTTTGGATCTAAAGGGGTTCTGCTGTTGGACGGGGCCGGCGCGACACGTCATCAGAAAACACAGCTAATGGAAAGCGTTGTTCCCGAAGTGTGGAGCAGTGCCATGAGAGGTCAACGAGTGTGCGTCTCACCGCAGTATGACCGTACCGCGTGACCCATGTGCCGCCTCCAGTGTACGGAAGGCAGAAGCGGCGTCCATCGCTGGTCCTCTTGAAGACCGTTGTAGCACTAATTCTACATTTTGGAACTAGGGCATTTTAACCTTGTTGTTCCTGCCAGATACAAAGAGAAGATCCTGTGTTATTCAGTGCCCTTGTTACCTTTTCTGTGGGTAGTGGTGCTTGTCACTTCGCTGCCCCGCCGGTGCACACGACTGGGCTCCCCACCTTGTGTGCCATCTGCAGGGCCTCTGCCCTCGGATCACTGGTTTCGGTTTCTGGAGTGGCAACATAAACAGTTGCTCCCAAAGGACTAGCCTGAACACTAAGTGAATATCCCCTGCTCCAGCATCCAGCGGAAATTCTTTCCTAGCTCTCCCACGTCGACGACGATGTCATAATAGCACGGCTCCGCTCGCGACACCGTATGACGTCATAGGAGCCATAAGAGGACCTCGTCGGCGTGCTGACGTCAGTTCCACCCATTTTTTCCGTGCCACCGAGGTAAACAGGTGGACCGACACATTTTCACATGTATACATAGTATACTAAATATATATATATATATATACAAATGCATAACCAATAAAGGCATAAAGAAATAGCAACAGATCAAGCATTTCTCACTATTAAAACATAAGCATGATTAAGACATATTAAAAACATTCATGCCAAACAGTAAAAGCATCTTTTTGGTAGAAACAGGTGGACAACGGGGAGGCGGGTGGGACAGTGAGGAATCCACAGGCAGATACTGTATCCACCAGAAAAAGCATTACCGAAGGTAAGTAACTTGCTCTTCTGATGGATACTTGTGCCTGTTGATTCCTCACCTTTTGAATAGAATCCTCAAGCCGTACCTCACCCGGAGGAGGGTGTCCACCTGACTAGACCAAAAAATCTTGCAAAACAGATCGAGCAAAATGACCATCCCTCCTAACCTCCGAATCCAATAATAATCGAATAATTTTTAGTCGAAATTATATTGAAAATAATACTTCAAAAATACTTTTATTAATAAATTTAGACAAACACTTAAAGGAAAACTTTTATTTATAATTAATTTAAAGATATTTCATACTTTACAAATTACGCCGAAGTCGCGACCCCAGTGCGACTTTTCAAAATGGCTACCGGAATGCGCGCAGCCATCGTGTAGGGTGCGCGAAGGGTGCGCAACTTCTGTATAATATTTAAAAAAAAAAAAAAGAATGAATATAGTTTTCCTAACTAAAAATTATTCACAATTTTTTTAAATATATATATATGTATATATATATATATAGAAAATAAAAAAAACATAGGATTGAGGTACATTAGACTTACACATTTTCATTTAAAAAACCATTGAAATTCACTGAAAAAACCATAGGTTTCAGGCACGTTATAGTTAGAAATTAGCATTTAAAAAACCATAGAAATTAACTGTAAAAACCATAGGTTTCAGGAACGTTATAGTTAGTTGGACATTTCACTCATACAAAACCTTAGAAATTCCAGCGTTATAGTTAGTTCAGCTAACTATAACTCGCGCCCCATAATGCACTGCTGATGACGTCACATATTACATCATTCATTACATGGTCAGTGACATCACTGATGACATCACTGATGACATCTCAAATGACATCACTGATGACATCACTGATGACATCATCCACGTGAAAATCTGATGCACCTCCTCACACCTGAATATAACCTTTGATAGACCCACTCTAAAATACAGACTACCATTTTCGAAAAAATAGACACATCAATACCAGTTACTAAATACGCACTGTCTGATTCCTAGGTCTACACACACATCCACTCATTCACCCATACAGTCACTCATACATGCAGTCACTCATCAATACAACACTATCATATGCACTCATACATATATACAGACACTCACACACTGCCACGTAGCCAGCCAGAGTTACTCACACACTTAGTCAGTCATGCAAAGAATCAATCATACTTCTATTTACTCACCTATACAGTTATACAGACACAACCACACTTATTCATACAGATACTAACACATAATTACTCTCTTATAGAATCACTGATACAAATACACACTCATCCATGCAGCCACTCTCACAATTACTGACTCTCACATATAGTTATTTATATACACCATCACTCACATATACTGCCTTTTACATATGTAGTTACTTGCACATGTACCACTGAGACATCCATTCACTCACCAACACACCCATACACACACTCACCCACCCATACAGCTGTTTCCACATGCACTCTTGAACCCATACACCCAGTGAATCAACCACTCACACATCTATGCACAGAGTCACACACCTCCCACCCACCCACACACACACTCAGGCAGCCATACAAATACTCAGGCAAGCAATCAATACCCATATAGACACTCATGCAGCTACTCACCAACCCATGCAGCAGCTTACACAACAACAGACAGACTGATACAGACTTTCACACAGTTTAGTAACTAACCCATGCATTCAGTAAGACACATTTAATCACTCACTTATACAGTCAGTCACGTACCTACTAAATCCTCCACACAGACACTTATACACCCACTCATTCCTCAATACAGCTTGTCATAAATATATAACAAAATTAAACTTTACAGAAACACACAGTCACTGGATGATGTCATCAGTGATGTCATTTGAGATGTCATCAGTGATGTCATCAGTGATGTCACTGACCATGTCATGAATGATGTAATATGTGACGTCATCAGCAGTGCATTACGGGCGCGAGTTATAGTTAGCTGAACTAACTATAACGCCGGAATTTCTATGGTTTTGTACGAGTGAAATGTCCAACTAACTATAACGTTCCTCAAACCTATGGTTTTTTCAGTTAATATACATATATATATATATATATATATATATATATATCCAAATGAAACTGCTCTCACAATGAAGATGCCACACACGACGTGTATTTTCTCTCGTTTATTCAGCAGGCAGCAGTCAAGCAAATCGTGCCTTCCCAGCGTAATGTCTTTGAAGCCTTGTGCCAAACGCGTTTCTGGAACTGTTTTCCCTTGATCACTGGCTGGCTTAGGGAGAAAGGAACAGCTGCAATTCATCTTGCACTCGCAATTTAAATTCATAGTCCCGCCCCAAGGGGCGTGTGCATCCAGTGCATCATGGTTCATGTAGTTTCGGTGAGTATATAACCCATAGACAGACAGACAGACAGCTAGACACCTATGTCGAGTCATCTGGCGTTCTCCACCCTGCCCAATCCGGATTTAGGGCTACATATAGTACAGAGACTGCGCTTGTCGAAGTGGCAGAGGCAATAAGGGAGTGCCTGGATGCAGGTGGCAGAGCGGCCCTGATTTTGTTGGACCTCTCTGCCGCCTTCGATACGGTGCCCCATCGACAATTACTTGCTCGACTTTCGAACATTGGCGTTACAGGTCTTGCTTGGGACTGGCTTAAATCCTTTTTAGATGATCGCACCCAGCAGGTCTGGATGCCACCCTTTTCGTCGGCTCCCAGGAAAATGTCCACAGGAGTACCACAGGGCTCTACTTTGAGCCCTTTACTTTTAACATCTATATAACACCCCTGATCTATCTTGCGGAGGAGCTGGGAGCCAAGATCATAGCGTATGCTGATGATACCCAGCTCCTCTTTACCTGGAAGGATGATGACCTGTCCTCGGAAGTTGCTCAGAAATGCCTCTCGACTGTCTTCAAATGGCTCGCACGTGCTCAACTGAAGTGCAACGAGGACAAGTCGGAGGTCCTCCTGTATGGATCTTTCCCTCCCTCTTTCAGAGAGACCCTGTGGCCTTCAGACTACCCTCAGCCCAACTCAGTGGGCAATCCAGTGAAGAACTTGGGGGTCTGGTTTGGTGAGGACCTCAGGTTCTCCGCACAAATTAAGAAACTTGCGGGGGTATGCTTTGGTACTCTCAAATCACTTAGAAAGTTTTTTCGCCTGTTACCTAGGTCAGCGAAAGAAATGGTGGCCCGTGCCCTTATTTTGTCTCGCATTGACTATGCCAATGCCCTGTACATTGGCATACCAGGCTACCTGATAAAAAAACTACAAATAATACAGAATGCAGCCGCCAGACTTCTGCTGACCATCTCAAGAAGGTCTAGCGTTAGACAGCATCTGCGTGATCTGCATTGGCTCCCTGTGGTCCATAGAGTGCAATTCAAAGCTCTCACTCTGGCTCACAGAGCCCTGTATGGACTAGGGCCGATGTACCTCAGGAAGCATTTAGCCTTTTATGCTCCCAGCCGATCTCTGCGCTCAGTCACCCATCAACGGGCGGTGGTCCCCCGCTTTCGCAGGATGCGTCTGGGGGGTCACTCCCTCTCCGTTAAAGCAGCGTTAGCATGGAACTTCATGTCTTTGAAGCTTTGTGCCAAACGCGTTTCTGGAACTGTTTTCCCTTGATCACTGGCTAGCTTAGGGAGAAAGGAACAGCTGCAATTCATCTTGCATATATATATATATATGTATATATACATATATATATATATATATATATATATATATATATATATATATATATATATATATATATATATATATATATATATATATATATATATATATATATATATATATATGCAAAAAGAAGCAGAGAACTCTGGGTAGTTCTCAAGATTAGGTGGAAAGCAGCTCCTGTATAGAGCACCCTCAACACCAGCAACACTCTAAATTTTTGTTCACCTCAAATGTCTGCTTTTCCATCAAAGTCTTTAAGCACAGGATTAGCACAGTGCCATCCACGCCGAGATAGAAAGGGACAACGTTTTTTGCCATTACTACAGCAAAGTTTTTAAACATAGGACTAGCACAGTGCTAACCATGTCGAGCTGTAAAATGACAAAAGACTTTTACCGCTCCAGGCATAGCATTATAGCTTTGAATTGGTAAAATACCAATAAAGCCTACCTGAAATAAATTAAAGTAACCCCTGACACGTGTTTTGCTCTCATTAGAGCTCTTCAGAGAGGCACAGCTTTGTCCGGACACAAGGGAGCACCCAGTATAAGTCAAAACCATACCCTTTCAGACTCGAAGTGACGAATAAATTATGCAAAAAAAAGCAGAGAACTCTGGGTAGTTCTCAAGTTTAGGTGGAAAGCAGCTCCTGTATAGAGCACCCTCAACACCAGCAACACTCTAAATTTTCAAATTTGCTCACCTCAAATGTCTGCTTTTTTATCAAAGTCTTTAAGCATAGGATTAGCACAGTGCGATCCACACTGAGATAGAAAGGGACAAAGTCTTTTGCCATTTACTGATGGTATCTAGTAAGGCATTGTTGGCATTCTGTCATTAATCAGTTCACATACCACAAACATGTTTAAGTCTGGATGAGATTGTGTAATCTTTCCTCTTGAAAAATTGAATTTCACATTGTTGTGGCCTTAGACAGAAACATTTTTTTAATTACCTTTACTTTATTGCGAGCTCTGTTAACATTTTTAACTCTATTTCTACATTGCCTGAAGTGAATTCAATTAATGTTATTTACGTAATTGACCTTTACACAACACTATAACCTTTATGTTACATTAAGCAAAGTTTTTCAGGATTGATTAAATTTGTTCTTGCAAAATAAAAAAGTTACGAAAGAAGAATAAAGCAGCAGAGATGAGATGCAACAAGTTACACTCCATTTGAAGTATTATGGAGAAAATTCCAGGGGGCATATTTACAAGCCCCTTGCGCCACTTTTGCGACGCCGTTGCGTCACGCAAGTGATGCAGCGGCGACGCAAACCATGCGCCGCGTTGCGCTATATATACAACGTGACGCATCTAGGGAGATGCGTCACGTAGTAAACCCCTGTGCCACATGAAACCTGCGTCAGGTTTCATGTGGGCGTACCGGCCTAGGGGGGGGCGTTCCGGCGCAGGTACGCCTCGGAAAAGTGACGTAGTGAAATCTACAAGATTTCACGCAGTCACCTTTCCGACGCTGGTGCGCCAAATCCTTACGCCTGCTTCAAGCAGGCGTAAGGATTGACGCACCATGTTAGGGATAGGGAAGGTTTGGACAGTGCTGGAGTTGCGTCGCGCTTGCGACACGACTTCAGCACTGCGCCAACCTTCCGCCGGCAGATGCGTCACGCATCTGCTTATCCTTGCGCCACGATGCGCCGCATTGTAAATGCGGTGCATCGGCCGTGGCGCAAGGGTAAACTTGCGTGATGCATTTTCCCTGGCGCATCCCTGCTGATATGCAGGGATGCGCCAGGGAACGTAAATATGCCCCCATGTGTGTTATTTTAATGCAGAAGCAGTAAGTCAATTCACTCACAACACCTAAAATCGAAGGGGGTGTCACTACCATGTCAAAAGAAAAATGTGTAGAGTTCACCCCTCACCCTTTCAGGATAGATTTGTCCGTCAGCCTCCCCATTAAATCATTTTACTTTAATGTAATTTCAAATATTGTTTAAAAGTGGACCAGGCCTTGCCTTTATTCAAAAATCTGGAACACACACACCAATCTCCTTTATCCAGTCTCCTATCACTGGTCTCCTGTCTTATCTTCCTGGCCACAGCTTGCTTATTGATGAGATCCAATACAGGTTCATGTTAGGATGCAGAAGACAATGTAAGATTTAAAAAAAGTTGATGTGCTGCTTCCTAGACAAACGTGACTCCTGCTTCCTTATCAGCTGACTTCAACATGGTGAAACACACCACTCTCCTGGAAATGCTTAAGGTTTCGGTAATGCATTTAATTAGCTTTAAGCTTAGGAGGAAAACTGCATTCAATTTGTAAAAAAAAGCAAATTTCCACTACGATTCATGGCAACAGAGCAAGGACAACCCAAGGCTCTTTGTCTCCTACCCACTTTGATTATTAATTGTATCCTCTAGCCTTAGCTCTAGGTCACTCTAGCACCTCATATCATTTCTCCATAGCTGCCATATATGGGAGTTTGGATCCTGACGATCACGATGATTCATATGAAGTCTGAACAACTGGGGTTAATCCGCATTGTATGACATATTCAGACAAGAGACTATGCAACGAGCAGAGCACAGGGGGAGGCGGAAGTTCTTTTTTTATGTACTTTGGTTTACTGGTTTTATTATCTCAAAAGCATTTCATGTTATACGTTATGGGGACAAATGTTCTGGAACTCCACACAATGACGCTGGATCTTCAATGAAACGCTTGACTGATAGATTTGGTTATGATGGACGGTGTTTCTGTGCACACTCTGTATAGGTTGACTACTAAATGCCAATAAATATATATATTTTTTAAACAATACCAAGCTCTAACTAAAAGTCTCCTTACCACATGATGGTAAACGTCTAACATATTTGATAACATTACAGCTTAGATGTTACACAACCAGCTAAAGCTTACACTTCTCACAATGAAGTTCCTTCTGCTATGGGCACCTTTCTGAATGGTTCTACTCAATTACAGTGCTTAACCGTAACCCATCATTTGTAGAGTCACCACATCTCTAGGTTTTTAGTTAGACAAAAATGTTTACTTTTCAGCACATATCAAAGTATTGGCAAAGGGGGCACTATTTCAACTCAGATTTTTCTGTGGAGTCAAATCTTTCGTACCAAAACCTGATTTGATCCAATCTCTTGTCCTATTGAAAATAAACTCTGGCTTCCCTCAAATCAGCTCATCATGCGGCAACAAAGTTGGCAACAAGCTTAAGAATTGTGACCACATGTCACCAATTTTTGCTTCCTTGAAATGTCTTCCTATAGAAACGAGGAACATTTTAAACTTAATCATGCATTAAGCTCGTGTGAAATTGGGTTGTTGGTTGAGCAGGGTGTTGAAGGTGGAATATTAGGTGGTATGGCTGGGAGGCCTTACAATGCAATATTCTCACAATACAAAGAGATGATCCTTGGAATCAACAGCAATAATCCTTAGTTCAGTCCTGGTAGTGTGACAAAGAGCAGTCAGTCATTACTGGAGCAACATGTGTAAAGCATTTTACCGTACCATTATGATGCATAAGTAATTGGGAGAACTCGAACAAAATCCGACACCAATTTATAAAACTAGAGCTTATTTTTACATAAATATAGACACCAAAATGAACTTTGTATCATACATAAAACCAGAGTTGTGGATTTTTAAAGCGTTAAAAAATAAATGCAGTAAATCTGTCAAACTGGTCCCATTGAAATGAATGGAGAAAAACACAAGTGTCTCTCGGTCACTTGCAGGGTGAGTTCAAATGAGCCCTCTTGTGGATAAGGTCATGCAGGTCCTTAGACCAAGTTTCAACAGTCGTTACTTTGTTACTTTGCCCAGGGAGTCTGGGTGCAGAGGTGACTTGGCGGTCCTTGGCACTGAACGGTATCCAAGGGAGCTGTCAAACTTGCAGCACTTGTCAAAAGCACACTTTGAGATGGAGTTCCACTCTGCCCACAGAGAGTGGAGGCCTTTGTGGTCCTAGAACCCGGGTTTAACAGTTAGATTTCTTCTTCCCTGCTCAGCTGCTCCAGGTGCAGTGGTAGCTGGCAACTGTCAATCACCGGAGCAGGTTGCACCAAAGATGCTTTACCACACACTTGATGACTCCAACTTCAAGGTGCAGGAACACAGCAGCGAGGTCATTGCAGACATCGGTCACTGTCTCTGTGAGTTGCTCTCGGGCTGGAGATTTCACTCAAGGGGTCGATCACCCGAATGGCGATAACCAAGCCTAGGTTGCGACAAATGTAGTCACGGATACATCAGCGGCTGGAGGTCGACAGGAGAGGAGTAGTGGATTGAAACTTGTTTAAAGCTTAGCTACCACTCAGCCCAGCAGATCGCAATTCTTGTCATGCAGCACATAGATTTTCCTGCAGCTTGCTGGGGACTGGTCCCACTAATCCGAGGGGTGTGCTCCAGTTTCTGGTGTCCACTGGAGTCTTTCTTGCTGGGAGCAATGAGCTTTTGCCATGGACACACGTCAAACACATGGTTCAGTGAAGGTGTTTTATTTGTGCCTCTTCTCAGATTCAAAGTCAGAACTGAGGTTCTGATGCCGGGGAGCCCCTTAATTGAAATCCTAGTTTAGGGGCCATTAAGGGTGTGTGGCTACTTGTTCCTGCGGCTAACCCACCCCTGTGGTGACAACATCCTGTGGGTGTATGTCACTTTTCTACCCAGAGTCCTCTAATGTCCTGCCTTTCAACATGGCAGTACCCTTCCTTGGCTGTACAGCCCTCCCAGCACACCCTAAAGGTGTGGCCTTGCCTTTTGGAGGTGTACGCCTCCTGAATAACTAATTTTCCCACCTGTTGGGCTGGACAGGCCAGGAACAGCTTTGTTCTTGAGTGAGGGACAAGTAATTGCACATCAAGGGCATTGAAAGCCTTTGAAGCTTACCGCCTTGATGACTCTACACACTAGTCATCCTGGTAGGGAGGAGGTGCGACCTCCTTCCTGCCCAGGCCTTTGTCTCCATCCTGGGGAAGGGCTAGCACATCCCACCAGGAGGGCAGACTCTTGTATTGGCAGCAAACAGCTTGGGGAAGCCTTCCAAGGCACTGGGTCACTATATCCTAGGGGGGCACCCACTCAGGGTGGCACCCCTGAGCATGCCAGCCCACCCTCGACAAGAGAATTGTGTTGGAGCTGAAAAAGAATGGCATTTGACAACAAACATGGCACAATTGAGTCGTTACATAATTGAGTTGGCTATCTGGAGTTTTCTCGGTAGCCAGCCCATGTTACTCTATTGACAGGCGGTCAATTACAGTAATACCTTGTTTTAAAGGGCTACAATAGGGATATATATGTATAAACATATATATCCACACCTTTAATATAAACCACTCTACCTCATGGGCTTAGAAGGACAACCTTAAGAGTGACTTACTTACATTAAGGCAGTGGTGGGGCTCTGCAGCACAAGGTGTGTGTAGAGTCCCTCTCAAGCAGACAGACAGGCTGCTCGTGCAGGGCTGCAATGGCAGACCTGCAGACACGCATTTACTTGGGACACACAGGGTGGCACAAACAGTGCTGCAGCCCTGGTGCCCCTTTCACCACCCTTGCCCTGGGTACCACTGGTGCCATATCCTAGGGACTTATAAGGGGGAAAAGTACCTTGCCATTTGGGTGTACCAATTCACATCACTTTTAGGGGAAAGAGCATGGGCACTGGGGCCTGCTTAGCAGGTCCCATGCACTATCAGAGTCAAAAAACAGCATCTAGCAGTCTAAAATGGGGCAAAAAGTGGGGGGCATCTGCAAAGATTCCAACAGAGGGTGTCAGCCAGGATGAACCTCAAAAGTCACTACATTAACCTGTGCTTAACCCTCTAGTGAATTTGCACAAAAGCAGTCAGGCTTAACTTAGAGGCAATGTGTAAAGTATTTATGCAGAAACAAACAGCAATAATGTGAAAACACAACACAAGAAAAATCCCAAACCAATTTAGAAAAGTAGAGTGAATTGTATACATTTGTTTACACCAAAATGACAAAAAACCAATTGGTAGAACCGGAGTTATGAATTTTAAAAGTGTCAGGAAGAAATTGTGCCTAAAAGATCAAATCACCAACTGCGAACATCTAGTCATGTAAGACCAGGGCAAAGTCAAAACTTATGGCCAACTGCAATGGAGGGAGGTTTGAATGCATAAAGCGGATTGGGTCTGGTCTCCGCTTGCCTTTGGACTCAGAAGAAATTTCAAGAAAAAGATGTCTGAGAAGGTAAGGTTCAGTTGCGCAAGGCAGCTAGTCGAGTCCGAGGAGGAGGAGGCATTGGGGGGCCGCTGGACAAAGTTGTGGTGAAGATTCTATCGTTCAGACTTAGTCTTTTTTTTTGGAAGTTGGAAATTTCCAGCAGATTGAAGCTGCAGGCTGTAACCGATGAGGCTCCACGAGGCTGAATACCCCTTCTATTGAGGAGCCACTGAACAGGATTTGCTGCTGCAGAGAAGAATGTAGTGGGAGTTGCCGTGAAGTCAGACTGACTGGCATTGCACCTTGGACAGATTAATGAGCTATTAAGTTCTGATCTCTTCTCTGTTCTAAGAGCACTTTTTGGCCAAAAACTTCTAAGTCCCAGGTTTTGGGTTTGGCTATCTGGCACCATTAGCACCACTTCCAAGGGTTCAGAACTGGAGATGCACCACTTGGAGGGTCAGGACTCACTCAGGCAAGATCCAGGTGCGGTTCAAGATGGTTGGAACCTTTTCTGTCCCTGAGTCTCTGAGGCCAGTCAACTAGACTTTGGAGTCACTCAAGCAGCCGGGCAGACCTCTGGTGCTCAGAGCAGGCTTCAGGCAGCAGAGCAGTCCTTCGAGGTGAAGCCAAGTAGTCCCTCTTAAGTACAAAGCAGACCACAGCAGCAGGCAGTCCTCTGAGACTCCTTTTTCAGGTTCAGGAGTGAAATGAAAAGTGGGTCTGAGGATCCTCATTTTATATATGGTGCCTCCTTTGAAGTGGGAGAAACTCTTGGAGGCTTACCCCACAGGAGCATCACAAATGTCCAGCCTCTCTGCCATGGCTCCAGACTGGCTACAGGCACAAAAGGCTGGCATGAAGTTTTTTGTGTGTGAGCAGGGCACAGCCTATTGATGTGTAAGTGGGGCTGAGCATAGCTTCACCCCGATCCTGCCTGAGATGGCCCATTCAGGCACACCTACCTTCTATTCTGTGGCTTTCTGGAAGGAATAAACAAAGGCCAACTGCCACTCACACCTAGTCATGTGACCCAGGAACAGACTGCATGCACAAAAATGCCCACTTTCTAAAAGCGAGCACATTTCTAACGGTGACCGTTAACATTTGGCGTGTCTACAAGTCACCCCTGAGGTATTGGGTATAAAGACAAATTCAACTTCACGCTTTAAGGAGGGGTGAACCCCCAGATGTTGCGAAAGGCCTGGATAGGCATTCATTGAATTTGGAGGAATATTTAAATATCATGTATGAGCATCAAGTGATCAAATTTTGGTAATAACAAAATGGATTAAAAACGAAGAATAACGTGCAGGATGAATTTGTTGGAACAATTCTCTTTTGGCAGTGCAATCTGGGCTGGAACCTGACGAGGCTCCACTATATCTTCTCTTATGGAAATTTGTGGGCATGGATGGAACACACATACAGAGTTGCACGCCGCTACAATTGAATATTTGGAATTACACTTCGTTTAATTAACTAGGAGTGCATACTACCACTTTCCTAAGCACTTTCTAAAAGTGGCATTTTCAGAATTGAGACTTTAAATCCAACTTTACAATTAAAGAGGATTTTAAATGGCAATTCCTGAGACAACAAACTTGACTTTCTTATCTGCTCCCAATCAAATGTTATCACTTATAAAATGAAATAGGGTAACCCAATGTTATCCTATGGGAGAGGTAGGCCTCACAATAGTGGAAAATGAATATGCAGGTTTTTCACTACCAAGACATGTAAAACGTAAAACTACAAATCCAACTTTTTAATTACAAAGCACCTTGCCCCATGGGCTGATTAGGCCCTACCTTAGAGGTGTCTTATGCTTTAAAAAAGCGAATTTTAGGCTTGGCAAAGGGGTTAATTTGCCAAGACGAATTGGCAGTTCGACCTCCGACCCTCGGTCTAGGTCCACTCTCTCCCCACTGCTCCGCTGTGCCATCTCTTGCCCCCAGACCCCGACCTCCTCCTTGGGAGGTTCGAGGCTGCTGCCCGCTCCTGTGCCTGCTGCCCGCTCCAACTGGGACCAGACTGCCTCCAACCACCGTAACCTTTCTCAGCTGTTTTTTTTCTTAATTTTTTCCCTGTTGTGTCACTGTTATTGTGCCCATCTGTGTCTTGCTCTAATTCCACCACTGTTTTTATTTTCTCGTGCCTGCCTGTTCCTTTTGCCGCTGCTGCCCCTGCAGCCCCTCCCCCGGAATTCCCCCGGAATTTCCCCGGAATCCCCTGCTCCCGCCTCCCAGCCTCTCCTCCCTCCCACCTCCCCTACTTAATGGCGGCCGCTGCGCGGTCACGCAGTGGACGTGCGCAGCGGGCGCGCCGCTGGCGCACCAAATGCAAGCCCGTCTGCGCCCGTCCGCGACCTGACCGCTGCCAGCGCCAGGAACCCTGGATCTCCCACTACCCATCGCTACGACACCACCACCCTCCTTGCACTCAACCCTGGAAGACTTAGAGAATGCCAACAGGCCTCGCCGAACACGACCCACGGCCAGTTCTCCTGCCTCCACTGCCGCCAGACCCTCACCGCCACCCCGGCCTCCAACACCGCCGACGCCAGCACCGGCGACACCCTAAAATGCATCCTCCTCAATGTACGCTCCGTACACAAACACGCCATGGAAATCTGGAACCTACTCGACTCTCTTTCGCCCGACATCGCCTTCTTCACAGAGACCTGGACCAATGCATCCTCCGCCCCCGACATCAGCACCGCCATCCCAGACGGATACAAGATCCAGAGGAAAGACCGCCCCAACCACCCAGGAGGCGGTCTCGCCATCGCCCACAAGATCACCCTCCGCCTCACCACCTCCAGCGAAACCTTCCCCTCCGCCCGAACACCTGCACTTCAAGATCCAGACCACCCCCAAAGCCACACTCCGAGGAACCCTCGTCTACAGACCCCCGGCCCCGAACACCCTTCGCCACCACCAGCACCGACTTCATCGCACCCCACGCGATCGCCTCAACAAACTACATACTCATTGGAGACCTGAACTTCCACCTCGACAACCCCAGCGACCCCAACTCCACTATCCTTCGTGACAACCTCGCCAGCATCGGACTTAAACAACTCGTCAACACACCGACCCACAGAGCAGGACACACCCTCGACCCCATCTTCGCGGCAGGAAACAGCGTCCATTTCAGCCACACAACGCAGCCGCCATGGACCGACCACCACGGCGTACATTTCGCCATCAACAAACCCAAGGCACCCAAACCAGCCCCACGCCCACCACGAAGGAACTGGAGCAAGGTTACCGACGAGCAACTTAACTCCACCCTCACCTGAGACAACCACACCTGGGCACCCGACGCAAACCACGCAAACGACGCAGCCAGAGAACTCCACACCTGGATCTCCAACTGCGCAGATGAGCTCGCCCCGCTACGCTACCCCGACAGACAACGCCCCAGGAAAGCCGCCTGGTTCACAACCGCTCTCCAAGAAGCCAGACGCACCTGCAGATGCCTGGAGAAGAACTGGAGAAACACCAAGACAACCGAAAACCACACCACCTACAAGGACGCCATGTCGGACTACCACAACCAGATCAGAGCCACCAAAAGGAACTTCATCCACAACAAAATCCTGGCCAACTCCACCAACTCCAAGGAACTTTTCAGTGTCATTCAAGAATTCACCAACCCACGCAGCGAAGCCACAGACATCACCCCATCCCAAGACCTCTGCGACAAGCTTGGAACCTATTTCCACCTCAAGATCAAAAACCTCTACGACATAATCGACCATCCACCAGGTGCCACAGACGGCCCCCCGCCCCCCAGAAACACCAGCCAGCCCACCATCTCCAACTGGACACCGATCACAGCCGAAGACACTGCCTCGACCATGAAAAGCATCCACTCGGGGGCCCCCACCGACCCCTGCCCCCCTCACATCTACCACAGAGCCGTGGCCGCCATCGCACCCAAACTATAACGCACCATCAACACCACCTTCAAAACAGGCACCTTCCCAGGCGACTGGAAGTGTGCAGAAGTCAGACCCCTGCTCAAGAAGCCCACAGCTGACCCCACCGACCTCAAGAACTATCGGCCCATCTCGCTCCTCCCCTTCGCAGCCAAAGTTGCAGAGAAAACAGTCAACAGGAAACTGACACGATTCATTGAAGAGAACGCCGTCCTTGACCCGTCCCAATCCGGATTCCAAAGCAACCACAGCACAGAGACCGCCCTACTCGCCGCCACAGACGACATCCGCACCCTCCTGGACCAAGGCCACTCCGCAGCCCTCATCCTACTCGACCTATCAGCAGCCTTCGACACCGTCTCCCATCGCACACTAGTCGTCAGACTACATGACGCAGGCATACAAGGAACAGCCCTGGACTGGATCCGATCATTCCTCACCGGAAGATGCCAAAGGATCAGACTCCCACCCTTCCTCTCCCACCCCACGAAAATAACCTGCGGAGTCCCACAGGGTTCATCACTGAGCCCCACCCTCTTCAACATTTACATGGCCCCCCTCGCAGCCATCGTCCGACAACACGGCCTCAACATCGTATCCTACGCCGACGACACCCAGCTCATCCTCTCCCTCACCAAAGACCCCACCACTGCCAAATTTAACTTCCAGAAAGGAATGCAAGACGTCGCAATCTGGATGACCAACAGCTGCCTGAAGCTCAACGCCGAGAAGACAGAAGTCCTCGTCCTCGGTACCACCCCTTCTGCATGGGACAGCACCTGGTGGCCGACCGCCCTCAGAAGCCCACCTACCCCCTCAGACCACGCCAAGAACCTCGGCATCGTACTCGACTCATCACTCTCCATGAACCGACAGGTCAACGCCATCACCTCCAGCTGCTTCAACACCCTCTGCATCCTCCGCAAGACCTTCAAGTGGATCCCCCCTGAGTCAAGGAAGAAAGTCACCCACGCACTCATCACCAGCAGACTGGACTATGGAAACGCACTCTACGCCGGCATCAACAAGTCCCTACTCTGCAAACTCCAGACAGTACAAAACACCGCCGCCAGACTCGTCCTCGGCATCCCCCGACACGAACACATCAGCCAACACCTACGAAGTCTCCACTGGCTCCCCGTGGAGAAAAGAGTCACTTTCAAAATCCTCACTCACGCCTACAAATGCCTACACAACAACGGACCCAAATACCTCAACGACAAAATCAACTTCCACGTACCCAAACGAAACCTCCGATCTTCCAACCTCGCACTGGCTGAAACCCCGCGCATCCACAGAGCAGGCGGAAGATCCTTCTCTCACATTGCAGCCAAGACCTGGAACGAGCTACCGGCAGACGTCAGATGCGCCCCCTCCCTGAACACCTTCAGGAAGACCCTCAAGACCTGGCTCTTTGGCTAAACAGATCTGCGGACCCCCCCCCTCAGCACCTTGAGACCCTCACGGGTGAGTAGCGTGCTTACAATTCCCTGATTGATTGTTTGATTGATTGCAGTTCAAAACTGCATGCAGGCTGCAAAGGCAGGCCTGAGACTTTTTTATTTACATGCCCTGGGTATATGGTATGTGTTCAAAGCTGGTTACTCCACTGATGTAAGAGTCGCAGGCTTGTAAAGTAATTAAATGAAGGTTTATTAAGATTCAGATTATAGGAGAATCATACCTGCTGGTCGGACTCCAGTTTAAAATCAAATGGTACCATTCTCTTGAGAACATTCCCTACCATGATGTTCCAGTCACATTCTACCTCAAGCCTCTCAAGCCCCAAGTTACCACACATCTCCCTCTCATAAAAATACCAAATAAACAACCCTATTTCATAACACTGACTGTCCACAATAAATTGACAAATCATAAAATAAATTACAATTAAAATATCTACAAACAACACTAACTAATATGCACCGCTACGTACCTTTTGACTAAGGCATCCTAAGTACCATTTGATGAAGGCATTCTAAGGATCGTAATGCTTCACCCAGCTCTCTCAAAATTATCCAAATACCTAAGTGTTCTCACCTTTCTTTGATTCTTTCTTACTTCTAAGCTTACTTTCTATTTATTGTTTTCATTGTCTCTCCAACCTTCTCTCTTTCTTCATTGTGTCTCACCACAACCAAACTATTGAGATTCCACACTCTGGTGTCAGCAGTCTTAACAGCAATCCTAAAAAATGTTTATTACACGTATAAGATCTGAAAATGTGATGCTACCTCCAGCATCCCGATCCTTACCCAATCATAAACTTGTACTTTGGTGACCTTTATTCTTCTTCTCTCATCAAACCATTTTTTTCTCTCCTCCATTTACTTCAGCTCCCTCTCTTGTACTGTCTTACACTCATTCTTTTCCTCACATTTGACATTCACCAAATAAGGTGACATCACATAGTTAGGTTTCCTCCTTCTGAACAGTTCAAATGGCGATTTCCCAGTAACTAAATATGGAGTCAAGCAATACACTTTGACTTTTCTCCGCTTCACTCCGCTGCAGTGTCTCTGGCTATCCTGATAATCTCCTGCAGCACCCTGTTGAAGTGTTCTACTGTACCATTGGCTTCTGAGTGATATAACGGACATGTTTTGTGTTTGATCCCTTTCTTCATCAAAAAACTCTTCCATTTCTCTTGAGACCAATTGTACCCCATTTTCTATAACACACTGGGAATTCCCTCCCTCCCTGATTATAAGTTAATTGATAAATACTACCACATGTCTGGTTTCCACTCCCTGGATAAAAGTCACTTCCAGCTATCTCGAGAATATGTCCATCAGTAAATGACAGATGTGGATCCCACATTCGATTGGATTGGCCCTAGTATGTCAAGTACAACTTTATCCCATGGTCTCCCTGGTAGCTTCCTCACAACCATGGGTTACATTCTGGTTTAAGTATTTTGTCACTCGTCATACATTGTATGCCCTCTCTCGCTAATATTTCTGTATCCATGTCCATTCATGGCCATGAATACATGGTTCTTAATCTCTCCTTTGTTTTTGAGATCCTCAGGTACCCTTCATGTGCTAATTTCAATAATGAATTCCACAAGAGAACCAGCGGAACCAACCTTGTTCCTCGAAACAAGAGTCCCTACTTCTCTGATAATTTCTCCCTTACATTACAAACTTTTTGGCAGTTTCTACTGTCAGCACCATTCTTGCACCAACCAGACCTCAACAGTTTAAATACCACCTGTATTATTTCATCCCCAACAGTCGCTTTTCTCCACTCCTCTTCAGAAATCACCATTCCCTCTATGGCACAAGCACTCTTATCTTCTTTCAATTCATCTTCTCCAATCGTTATTTTCATCCTTCCCTGCCCCCAACCTAGACAAAGCTTCTGCCACATTTCTTGCTCCTGGGATGTATTCCATGGCTAAATTATACTCCTGCAATGTCACTATCCATTTGGTGATCATCCCTGATACAGCATTGATACATTTCTTATAAAAAAAACTCCCTCAGAGGCTTGAGATCCATCTTAACCTTGAACTCACAGCCCCAAAGAACAGTCTGAATTTTCCTCACTGCCCAATATATAGCCAGGACTTCTCTCTCAATCACCAAGTATCTCGCGTTGGTCCCATTAAGTTCCATGACACAAACATAATGATCTTGGCATTATCCTCTTCTCCGTGTATCAAAATACTGCTCCCAATTCTTTCACACTCGCATCCATGATTAATGTGGACTTTAGGTTAGGATGAAAACTTCTCAGATTGGGGCTGCAGCTAGTTCATGTTTTATCGACTTGAACTCTTTTGTACAATCTTGGTCCCGTTCAACATCTGAATACTTTTTTAATAGTCCCCTCATCTTCACACTCTTCATTGCAAAATTGGGTATAAACTTGCAGTAATATGCAGCCATGCCTAAATATTTGAATAGTTCCTGAACTTACATTTTTCTCTTTTATGGTTAAGTTCACCGCTTTTAACCTCCTGAGGACTGCTCGCACTCTCTCATCAAGTTCAATTATGTCGAAGCCACAGATAAGTATGTCATCCTGGTATCCTTGACACCATCTAATCCTTTCAGAACCCTCTCGATTGCCATCTGAAACACTGAAGCTGCTGACACTAGCGCGAACGGCATTCTTTTATTCCTACAAGTGCCAAAAGGTTTCACAAAGGCGGTGACATCCTTGGACTTCTCATCCAGCTCTATCTGGCACCCCTCAAAGATGTTAGCATGTCTGCTATATTCGGAATGGGATACTTATCTACCACAACACCTTTGTTCAGCTCCCTCAGGTCCGCACACAACCTCACCTCTCCACTGCTCTTCCTTGCCACTACCACTGGAGCCAGCCATTCTGCACCTTCAACTTCTTCTATCACACCTTCCTTTTCTAACTTGTCCAGTTCCGCTCACATGTCCGCTCTCACCGCAAATGGCACATTGTGTACTTTAGTGAAGTTATAGGTTAGGATGCACACCTATTATTTCAAAAGTATTCAAATTTGACCTCATCCTCCAAGATTGCGTGCGTGCTGGAAATAATGCCTTGCCCATACAGCATTTACGTAAATATCAACTTGAATGTGGAGTGGCATGTCACCCCACTGCCAGTCGCACAGCTGAAACAGCGCTTGATCCGCGCATTAGTATCTTTCTACCATTGTAATCCTTTTTCGCATGTACTCCATGTTTCTCATATTGCCTGCTTTCACTTTATGTGATGCAAACCACACGCAGGAATAATGTGCCATTTCCAAAGCTTCCCATATTTCCATTGTGCCCTCCGGGCCTCTTATGAAAACACGAACTAGTGCAAATTCGTCCAAGGCAGTGTTTATTAAAACCCGATGCATTTCAGGCTACCAGAGCCCTTCCTCAGGGGTAACTGCAAATAACAATAAAGCGTTTACCATTACATTGTTGTTCATTAGTGTACATTTTAAGTATTATTACAATTATCAAACTGATACATTGTACAAAATCGCTTGCCATTCTCCCATATTCAATTTCAAATGCCTATCACTACTGTTACATGTATATTCATTGTCAAACCCCTGCAACACAAGTATAACCAATAACCAACCCTTCAATACCCAGCGCATTGTCATCACGTTATAACCGTAATCTCCTCCATCTCCAACCTCCCCGTCTCTACACTCACTTGATCTTTCCTTGCTTTCTCCAACTTTCATGCCTTTCAGAACCCTTTTCTCACTGCCCATAACACCATAATTATTACACTGCATTAATGCTCGTTAGTGTTCACCAACTGCTCACAGATTGCACTTTGACTGCTTGCTACTAAACTCCCCTTATTTATCCACAATCAAGCGTGGCAATGAACATACATGTAACAGTAGTGATAGGCATTTGAAATTGAATATGGGAGAATGGCAAGCTATTGACGAAGGACGAATTTGCACTAGTTCGTGATTTCATAAGAGGCCCGGAGGGAACAATGGAAATATGGGAAGCTTTGGAAATGGCACATTATTCCTGCGTGTGGTTTGCATCACATAAAGTGAAAGCAGGCAATATGAGAAACATGGAGTACATGCGATAAAAGGATTACAATGGTAGAAAGATACTAATGCGCGGATCAAGCGCTGTTTCAGCTGTGCGACTGGCAGTGGGGTGACATGCCACTCCACATTCAAGTTGACATTGTGTACTTTACCACATATTCGTTGTACTCCTTCCCATAACTTGATTGTGTGTACATACCCTTAGAAGCAACCTAAATCCACCCTAAACAGATGGAAATTCTTTCACTAAATTCAGGACGAAATTCTCATCCAGGAGCTCATCGTCTCCAGGTTTCACCACTTGAACCGATTCTTTGATAAATATACAAATAAATTGTTTCGATTCAACATCACACCCAGATCTTTTGGTGGAACCAGTTCAAAATGCTATGGCGTTTTGCAGAAACATATATCTTGCCAGTTACGTATCTTTTCTTACACTCAATCACACATATAAAATAATCTTTTAAATTTATCGTTTCCCCTCCATAGGCACATGGTCTGATATCCGGTTTCCGAAGTTTCACTTTTCCTACCAACTTCTGCTTGAAGAAAGCATTGAACTCTGACGTTATCTTGGCCCCTGAATCAAACAACACACTTGTTTCTTTCCCTTCCACTAGGATTTCATAAATAGGACACTTCTTGTCCCAATTCTCAATTTGTTAAACAATTTTTCCACATTCAAAGTCACATTCACCATCGTCTTGTTATACAACCACTCCTTTGACTTTGTTTTTTTCCCTGTACTTTTGCATTCACTCTGGAAGTGGCCTTTCTTGCCACAATTCCTGCACATGACTTTCATTGCTGGACATTCTTTCTGGAAAGCCAAGTGATTCTTGCTCCCACACCTGAAACACCTTCTCTGGTCATTAGGTTTTTCCTTCAACCCTTTGGAATCTTGAGACCCTTAATTTTGTTTCACCACAGTGACATCATGCACAAACCTTGAGACCTTCTTAATTATATCGACACATTTCATTGAGTAGTCGATTTTCTTCACCTACCAACACTTCCCCAAGAGTGGGACCATCCTTTTGCCAAAGTTTATCACTGACCTTTTCAATGCTGCTCCCCAGCATGAACTGCTCCCTTAAACTTTCCTCCATGGTACCCATAAACTTACGTGATGATGCAAGTTTCCTCAAATCCGTGATATAATTCTCTACAGACTCACCTCCCTTTTGCACTCTCCTGCCAAAATGGTATCTCTTAAGAATGGTACTGACTTCGAGTAAATAGTGGTTGCCCAATTTCCTTAAACATAAATCATATTCATTCAAATCTTCTGCATCACTTCAGGAAGATGATTGTTAGAAATGGGGGTCTCTAGTTGGCAACAGTTTGTACCTTTGTCCATGTAGGGGCCCATCTTCCTAGTCAAGGTAAGGGGGATGCACTTCTAAAATAACCCCTGCTCACACCCTTTGTAGCTTGGCACAAACTGACAGGCTTATCTCAGAGGTAGTGTGTAAAGCATTTGTGCATGCATGCCGTAACACAGTAACAACACTACAAATGGACACACCAGTTTAGAAAAATAAGCAAAACTTTATCTAAACCAACAAGACCAAATACGACCAAAATCCAACATACAATACAGTAAAAATAGTTACTTTTTAAGATAACCTTTACATTGCAGAAATAGCTGAAAAACACAGGGGGATATGTACAATGAAGTGGCGGAGTGTGTCGTTAGCCTCCTGGGCTTAACGACACGCTCCGCCACTTTGGAAACGCAAGGCTGCACCATATTTACAAGAATGTGGTGCAGCCTTGCATTCCCCCCTGCGATTGCGCTAAGTTTAACAACTTAGCGCCAACGCAGTCACCCTTGCACCAGAGTGCAAGGGTGTCTGTGTGCATGGGAGGATTGGTTATGTGTAGGAAGGTGTCCCTTCCTGCACATAAACAATCCTAAGATGCCATTTTTGTAACTTTCATGTGTGCTGCTTCATGCTGCACACATGAAAGTTACAAAATGGCATTTTTTAAAAAGGTTTGTTTATGTACAGGAAGGGACACCTTCGGACTGAACAGTAAACCACATAAGCCAATTGTGGACATACTAATCCATAACATCTATTTACAGAGGGAGCACTTGCACTTTAGCACTGAACGGCAGTGGCAAAGTGCCCAATGCATCTAGACCAGCAAAAACGAAGTCCAACACACAGTAAAAACACAGGAGGCAAAGGAAAAATACAGGGGAAACCCACACCAAGGATGCCAGGTCTAACAATGATCGAACACTTCCTGCTCTTCTGGTCCTAAAAGATGCAATAAAAGAGCTGTTTTGAGTTCAGAGCACAATGATGCTCCGCATACTCTGGTGTACCTCTCAAACACCTTCCTCCACTTGTTCCTTTTTATAACGGGTTCAACTGGAGATGGCAAAAAGAATGGAGGTGTAGTAATGTTCTACATGGTATTACTGCCAAACAGACCAAAATTAACTAACTACAAAAGTTAACTAGTGCAACACTTACCACACCAGTACCTTGTGCATGGCACGATTATCACCACATTTGCATAATGTGCCCTCAATAGTTTGCTTGACTGTTGACTTACTCGCAAGTCTTTCCCCTTCTTCTGAGGAAAATTCACAGTTTCCTTCTGCTATCGTTCCCATTTCTTTTCCTGAAGTGTGCCTATTGGCGTTGACACACACACAAAATCCCATGGGCTAATCGCCTAAGCTGTACTTGGGATGAGGCTTGTCTATCGCTGTCAGTGTACAGGCACCAATTAATTTGTCACAATGCCGCCCTCAACAGATAAACAATAATAATTATCTGTACCTTTTACTTCCCTGTGAACAGGTGTGCCTATTGCCGTTAGCTCACAGGCACAGTGAACAGGCACAATTATAACTTTTTTTTAACTTCCTTGAAAAAAGGGATGCCTATCGCCGTCAGCGCACAAGCACAGGCACAATAATTACTTTTGCCGAAATTCTCCCCAACTGAACAAGTGAAGGAAATGGCATGCCTATTGCTGTAATTATTGTAACGCGAGCGAAGAAACTTTTTGTTGTAGGCACAATGAGCGCCACGCTCATGGCATGGCGTGCCTGTCGCCGAAACCAATTTTGTAAGAACGATTAAGGACAATACAGCTAAGCCCAACTGCACAAAATGGCCGCCCCTACGTTGGTTTACGCCAATTTCTGCAGGGAATTGGGCTTGTATCTTTAAAAAAAAAGAAAATGATTTGCATTTTCAAAAAGTGACAAAAACAAACATCTCATGGCTTGCAGTGCATATTACCCGCACATCCTCCCCATGCACAGGTAACATTTTAGGCTACACATGGAAATAGCACATTATAGACTGATGTTTAGCCCGAGCCACCCGTCTGGTCGTGCTGATCTTTATGTCTTAGGTAGTCCATGAGTGGCGCCCATATGTCCTTGGAGCTTGAAGTCGCCGGAAGTTCTTCAGCATATGTTACCAAGTTCTCCTTGCAATACACTAGATCGTTGAACGGGTGCTCCAGCTGCGGAGACATCCTATCCCCCCAGGGCAATGACACTCTTCATTTCACAATCAGCAGTGCAATTTCTACAAATGTACCCACTGTACCTTTCAGATGGGGGATCAGGCCCAGCAGACAGACATGGGATGTACATTTCATAGTGACAGCAGTCATTTCCTGCAGGAGATTTATAATCGCAGACCAGAACTTATAGATGTGCGGGCAGCCCCATGCTAGATGTATGAAGTCCGCCCCTTGTGCCTTACATCTTTTACATGAGTCAGTGTCCCTGAGTCCATATTTATGTAGCCGAACAGGTGTGTGATAGACCTGGTGTATGTATTTAAAATGAATAATGTGCAGATTGCCGTTTGAGGTGAGGGCTTCCGATAATCGGCAGCAATATTCCAAATCTGCTACAGTAAGGGGAGGGTCAATTATGTTGTTCCAGTGATCAAGGCTTTTAATGGTGTCCAACGGGATTTCATCCCGAGCCGCACTATATACTTTAGTAATTCGTTTGTGACGAGTGGGGCTGGTTAAGAGCAGTTGTAGTGTGTGCAGTGTTGGTGGTTCATCAGGGTAGCTGCGATACCAGGCCTGGATAGCCATCCGTAGTCTGTGATACATGAACATGAATAGTGGGGTTCTGTTTTGTATATACTGTACATCCTCTGTAGTTATAAATTTACCATTTGGGTATAAATCTTGCATTTTCATAATGCCAGCATGCTTTAGTGTGGACAGAGCGTCTGTTTCCTGCGTGACAGATAAGGCTGCATGATGTGCTAGAGGAAGCATAGGAGCATATAGGGGGAGCTTAGCAGCTTTGTGGCCTAGGGTCTGCCAGGCGGCGATCGTGCAGTTGATTGTGTTTATTTCAGCTCTGTGCGTTCCGCGTCTAGCATGAGTCAGGATGCCGTGTAGTGGGATTGGATGTGCAAGACTGATTTGCATATAGCTGAGTCTGAACTGAGGTGGCAAAGTGAGCTAAAGAATGATGATGGATTCAACCCAGATCTGTGACTGGGGGTGAGTGTCTGAAAAGTTTCAGCGCGCCGTCCATCATCTCCTTGTGTTTGCTTTGTTTGCCCTAAGTTGGCAGGGTATGACCAGACGTGGGTTCCTTGCTCACTTTGCCACTGGATTCAAGCTAGCCTGGCTGATGAAGGGTGTTACCCAGAAACCGGTCCCAGGATGCTTGTTTCCGGTTCAGGGAAGACCTGGCTTGGCAGTTCGGGCTGGACTGTTCCCATGAGGCACAGGGTCAAGACTGATTTGCATATAGCTGAGTCTGAACTGGGGTGGCAAAGTGAGCTAAAGAATGATGATGGATTCAACCCAGATCTGTGACTGGGGGTGAGTGTCTGAAAAGTTTCAGCTCTCCGTCCATCATCTCCTTGTGTTTGCCATGAGGCACAGGGTGAAGACTGATTTGCATCTAGCTGTGTCTGAACTGGGGTGGCGAAGTGAGCTAAAGAACGATGATGGATTCAACCCAGATCTGTGACTGGGGGTGAGTGTCTCAAAAGTTTCAGTGCTTCGTCCATCATCTCCTTGTGTTTGTTTTGTTCGCCCTAAGTTGGCAGGGTATGCCCAGACGTGGGTCACTTGCTCACTTTTCCACTGGATTCAAGCTAGCCTGGCTGATGAGGGCTGTTAGCCCGAAACCGGTCCCAGGATGCTTGTTTCCGGTCCAGGGAAGACATGGCTTGGCAGTTCGGGCTGGACTGTTCCCATGAGGCACAGGGTCAAGACTGATTTGCATCTAGCTGTGTCTGAACTGGGGTGGCGAAGTGAGCTAAAGAACGATGATGGATTCAACCCAGATCTGTGACAGGGGGAGAGTGTCTGAAAAGTTTCAGCGCTCCGTCCATCATCTCCTTGTGTTTGCATTGGATGTGCATCCCCATCTTCTACTGCTATATGCGGGATATATTCGTGGTGGCCATACCAATAATGTGCATATTGCGCCTGGGCACATAAATAATATAGATGCAGATCTGGCACACTGAACCCTCCCCTCCTATAGTCCAGAGTGAGTGTGTCCCATGCTACTCTGGGTTGACTGCCACCCCATACAAGTCTTACCAGTTGAGAACGGATATCATTAAAGAGCTGGTTGGATGGAGTTATGGGGATATTGCAGAACAAGTATAAAAAACGCGGCACTATAATCATTTTGATCAGGGCGATTCAACCAGCAAGGGAAAGCAGCAGTTTTATCCAGCTGGACACTAATTGTTCCAGTTTCGTACATGCTTTACCTTAGTTCTCTCTCATTACCAGCTCTGGGTCCCGCTGAACCCACATTCCCAGATATTTCAATGGGTCCGTGGACTAGGTAAGCGGGGATTCCAGGTCATGCGGGGCTGTGCGCTCAGTTAAAGATATTATGAGAGATTTGCCCCAGTTTATTGTGAGCCCAGAAAAACTCCCGAACCTGGTGTATTCGCGGAGCAGCGGTGCCAGGTGACGCTGAGGTTCTCAGACGAATAGCACCATATCGTCGGCATATAGGGAAATGCCTATGGGTCGCAATGCGAAACGCAGTGCCGATTCTCTGTGTCGCTCTCTAATGATGCAATCCAGTTGCTCGAGTACCAGGGAGAACAATAAGGGGGGAGAGGGCAGCCCTGCCTCGTCCCTCTGCAAATACGTATGGGTTCGAGTTCCAGGCCGTCCACACGTAACCTCTCCGTTGTGCCTGTATACAGTAACCGGACCCATCTAGTAAAGAACTCAGGTATCCCCATTCTCCGCAGTATACTGAACATGCAGCCCCACTCTATAGAATCGAATGATTTGGTAGCATCCAGCAGGACTGCAACAGCCTGTAGGTCTGGGTCTAGGAAATGGAACATGGCAAATATCTAGGGCAGATTATGTGACGTGGACCTGTCTTGCATGAACCCAGATTGGTCCGGGAGAACCATTGTAGGCAGCAAAGGTTGGAGCCTGGTAGCCAGAATTTTGGCCAATATCTAGGCATCAATATTAATTAGGGAAAGCAGTCGATACGACTCGCAGAGGGATGGTGGTTTGTCCTTCTTTAGAAGGGTGATTATTAAGGCTTCCCTGAGTGTGGGTGGCAGTCTGCCCTTTTCGTAGGCTTCCTAATACATGTCTAACAAATATGGTGTGAGCTCCTCGGCATATTCTTTATAGAATTCGCACGTGAGCCCATCCGGACCCCGGGCTTTCCCATTCGGGAAGGCACGGATCGCTTCGCGTATATCAGCTGCAGTGAGTGGCTGACATAAGTATTCGATTTGTCCATTCGATAACCAGACAATCGCAATGCCGTCCAGTTAGTCATCGAGCTCCCTGGGGTCTGACTTGCCTCTTGATGCATATAGGTCCGCATAGAACTCCTGAAATTGTGTGGCTATGTCCTGCGGTGAGCAGTGATCTGCACCTGTGTCGTCAATGATTTTTAGTATGGAGTGTGGATCCTTCCTACCCCTAATTTTTGTAGCGAGATTGTGACTGGGTCTCCCGCCTTCGCCATATGCCCGGGCGGTATGCCCTATAGATAAATATCGCACCTCGTCTGCAGCCAGCTCATTATGCTCCAGTAGCAGTTCTTTAATTCTCGCCGAAGAGCTAGCTTGCGGTTTTACCTCTTGCTCTTTTTCGAGGCGTATCAATTCCATCTCAACCTTGGCGATTCGCCCCTGATATCTTTCAGTATACCTGATGCTGTGATTATGCAAGTTCCTCTTATGGTAGCCTTGAAGGCCTCCCATAGTGTGGCTGCTTCGCTAACCGAGCCTTTATTAATAGTGAAGTATTGCAAGATGTCTTCCCTGACCGTTTCCTTATAGATCGGGTCCAGTAAGGCCTCTGATTTGAACCTCCAGGTGAACTGGCGAGGGACACTCCCCGGCATCTGCAATGTGAGCTGAACTGGATTATGATCTGATAGGGTGCTAGGTAATCTGCCAATGTCTGTCACCCAGGAGTTTGCTCCTCTTCCCAGTAGCCAATAGTCTAGTCGCGACCACTCCCACATGCGGTTGATGCATGTGTATCTTCTAGATCATCTATATGGTGCACTCTCCATGCATCCACAAGATCAAATTCGAGCATCCCGCCTTTTATGACATGTGCTGCCTTAGGGGAGTGTCCGTCTTTTTGGCTGGATTTGTCTTTGTAGGGGTCTAGGTGTGTGTTTAGGTCTCCGCCCCATATGATCTCTGAGTCTGGCCAGCCTCTCAAAACTTTGAGTATACCTGCAAAGAACCCGGGCTCGTCCGTATTAGGACCATAAACATTGACTAAAGTGACAAGTGACCAGTGCAATTTCCCCAGGACCAAGGCGTAGCGACCATTTTCATCAACAGCGGACTGTATTTCTGTAAACGGGACACCTCTTTTTATTAGTGTGAGTACCCCTCTTGCATATGAGGAGTAGGAGGATGCAAGTCTGAACCCCGCCCAGTGGGAGCCCACCCTGGAGTCAGTGTGGCGTGTCAAGTGAGTTTCTTGAAGCATTGCGACTGCAATATTGTGCCTATCTAAGTTAGCGATTACCTGTCTGATTTTCTTGGGGAGTTCATTCCACGCACATTGCAGGTCGTAAATGAAAGCTTTACATTCTTATGCCCACCCATGTCACCTAGCTAAACATCCTAGTACAAAACCATGAGGAAGATTCGGATGCCAATAGAAAAGGAGCAACATGAGCAACAGCAAGCCAAACACACAATCCCAGTACCCAACCCAATCCCCCATCCCTTCCCACCCACAACAGCATCCCAAATATGCTGAGGTCATGAACCCCAAAAAACCCCACAATCCCAACAATAAACAATACTGATCGAGGCAGATGGGGATCTCCCGTCGGGGGGTCGTCAGGAGCCCGGACTCCCTCCTTGTGGAGGTGGTCAGGCGAGTTAGACAGCAGTATCCGTGTGACTTGTTTACCCCTTCAAGTTCAGGAATCGGGCTTGTATCTTGAGCGCATGCTTGATGAGTGCTTGAGACAGGAGAGCGCTTGAGCCATTTCCCGTTCTCCCTGAGGAAGGCAGGTCACAGCAAGCTCACAACAGGTATGTGTCCAAGCACACTCACGATGGGGCCTCACCAAAGAATGCACTCGAGTCTGCGATGCTCAAGATATCAAGAGCACAAAACACCACGGGCCCCGCAGCGGCAGTTAAAGTATAAGGTAGAGGAAAATTAAACAATCTTACAGACTTGGTTCTATTTTCATAGTAAAGCGCATTCTCTTCCTCTCAGTACACGAGATGCGCTGACTCCAAGTTTCTTTAAATGCACACAATGTTTGCGCACAGGATGTTGAGATGATTTTTCATTCTTTTCCTCTTCCTCCAGCTTCTCTTCTGTTAGTCTTTCTTTCAAATCCAATAATCTCCTCGTCGCCAGTGCTGCCAGCTGGTTACTCCAAAGATGTAAGAGTCGCAGGCATGTAAAGTAGTTAAATGAAGGTTTATTAAGATTCAGGTTACAGGAGAATCATCCCAGCCATCCTCTTCTGGTCAGGCTCCAGTTGTAAATCAAATGGTAAAATTCCCTTGAGAACATAACTCTCCATGATATTGCAGAGGAATGTGACCAAGTCACATTCCACCTCAAAATTCTCAAGCCCAAAATTACTACAGTATTCCACTTCCTAAGGGATGTATAATAAATTAAATATGCCAATCAGATGTAACCAATTTTACCATGTTGATTAAGCACACACACTTTAGCACTGGTTAGCAGTGTCAAAGTGCACAGGGTCCTAAGGCCAATAAAGACGAACTCTGAAAAATAGGAGGGTTTAAGGCAAACTTCCAAGGTCTAACAAAACTTTATTTCTGGGAGCCCACAAATAAGTTGTCCATCGACTGACTATTGTGGGAAGTTAGCACTCCCAATGTAGCAGGGACAACTTTCTTCATGTAACACTAGGGGGACGATTCCGATCTCGGCCGGTAGGGCTCCGAATCGGATTCGGCTTTACCGGATCCGATTCGGAGCCCTGTTTCCCGACCGATTCGTACGCGGGTCCGGCCGAGCGAGTACGATGCAAGCGCCCGCGAAATCGCCGACTGACTCGTACGCGGCTTCAACACGCTCCGACCGACTCACACGGACCCGACTCGCACCGCGCAATGGAGACGTTCCCCGGCCGGGTAAGTACGATGCGGCGCCGTGAGCAGTCCTACCGAGCCGCGCACTCCAGCTCGAAAGAGCAGTCGGAGCCGTACTTTGGGGGTCCGTGTCGGACCCCCCTGTACGCGTAGCCGCGTGAGACGCACACAGGGGGGACCCATGGGTCCCCCCTACCTGTGCGTGTACGGCGCGAGTCGCTTCGCCGCATACACGCTGTAGGGGGCGCCCTTGTCCGACTCGCACCCATTGAGTCAATGGGAGCCCGCGTACGCGTTGTACGACCGGCTCCCATTGACTTCAATGGGAGTCCGACCGAATCGAGTCCGATGGCATACGTGCGCATCGTACTCGTTCGGTCGGGCTGCACGGGTCCGATTCGGTCGGAAATCTCTCCGGGTCCGGCTCGGTCGGAGAGATTTCCGGCCCGAATTGGAATCGGCCCCTAAGTTTCAAGAAGACAAAGGGACTCATTTAAGATTCAATGATCCAATGATGACCCAGTGGCCCAACGGTAAATCATTGAGGTTCCCACCCAGCAAATTCATGGTTTGGTTCACTTAACTGCATTTAACGATGAAGAAAGTGGCAGATTTCAGATGGTGGAGTCTCATCTGGCTAACCATTGGACAATTTTGACCCATTGGCTTGTCTGCCCCATTGGTGGTAGGCCATGTCCTATTTAGCAAAACTTCTTGGCACATCAAGGATATTTTGTTATGCACAATGGAACCCTACTTTGGAGGTTTTATAGTGTTTAACAAAAGAAAATGCAGAGGAAACCCCTGCAACATGGCAGCATGTTTGGTACTCAGCTCTGCCTTAAGAGCATCTGCTAGTGCAGTGGATGCAATAAGGCAGTGAGATTTGAGCCTGGCAAGAGGGAATCCTAAAATGTGGTTGGTGGTCTTCCACTGGGGGTAACATATAAATGTCAGAAATTACACGCATTTGAGCAACGATAAACCCGAAGAAGATTTTAAAACTGCTGCACAGCACCAGTAATGGAAGACAACTAACCTGCACTTGTGTGTTGAGTTAAGGAGGTAAATTTACTCAGCCAGTGCCGGGTGGCAGCAGCAATTTCTGGGGGCCCGGTTTGTCCAGAAAGTTACCAGAATGTTAAAAGTAACTATTTAATTGGCATTTATAAATCGAGAACCAGTACCAGTGTTGTCACTGCGCGCTAGCGCTGCCGAGGGCCCCCAACACGGACCTTCTCAGCTGACTCAACTGACACCAGCAGCCTAAATATCATAAATTAATATATGTTGATAACATGAATAATTAGTTCAATTTCCTGTTAGCACCGGACGGCAATCATTTTGGTTTGCTGACACCTGCCTCCTTAGTTCAGGGTGGCCAGCTGTCCTGAGTGAGTCGGCCTCTTAAGTGTGACAGAGTCTGTCCTGGCGGCCCGGGCCACTGCATAACCGGGCGACAGTCAGTCACTGGCTCCATGATTGCACTTGACTCGGACCCCAGGCTTGGCAATACAATTGAATTCACCGTGGGCACTACCCCGTGAGGTTAGGCAGCAGGATGTCTGACTCAGAGCCTTGCGGCGTTGCGGGAATTAAGATACATTGTAGCAGAGCAGTGAACTTGCCAGCAGCCCATTGCTCAGCTGCAATTGCCCCAAGCTTGTGAGAGCAGCTTGCGCAGGTCAGGGCCACATATAAACAGCTCCAAGTAGGTTGTAAATGTATGTGTATTTGGGCTAGTTATTTCCCTTAGAAGGAAAAGCAAAAGCAGATTTGGATCCGGTATCCGTGTGTCTCAGTGCTAGTCTCAATTGTGGAGAGAAAAACCTGCAATTCCCACATTTACGTGCCAGAACTGGAGATTGTGCCTGTGTCACAAGGCAAAAAAAACAATCTTTTGAAGCCTCCAAAGCCTTGGCGCTATATGCTGGGTGGACTGATATAGTTTGTAGCACAAGGACTAGAAGCTGATACACTGTTACTAGGTCCAATAACTTATAAAAATGTAGTCAAGGCATCCTCAACACTATGGGGAAAAAATCCGGTTAACAGCAACATCGATGCATGTAGGTATGCTCTGCTACATCATAAGCATGTTACAATATGGATGGCAAACAAAACATGCTTCTACCAGTTGCAACTTTGAGAAAAAAATGTTTCTCTTTATACCATCCCCCAACAGTTTCTTGAAAGCTGTGACTCACCAGCCAGTTCAGGTGAGGACTTCAGCCATGTTGTATACGCTGTCTTGCCAGCACAGCATAGCAGAGGACTTGTTTACTCTTGTTAACAGACTACAGAGTCCTGGAATAACCGGAACTGCCCTGGCCTGGCTTAAGTCCTTTCTGGAAGACAGGAGCTTTCAGATGTTCGATGGGGAGTGCACATCGGACAGTTTCCCTTAAAATGCAGAGTACCCCTGGGCTCCTCATCGAGCCCTACTCTTTTTAATCTGTATATAAGACCACTTGCGAATGTCATTCTTCCCTTTGGGCTCTCAGTAATATCCTACTCAGACGACACACAACAGTTTTTTACTCTCACTCAGAACGAGGACTCCTCCTCCCCCTCTTTAGGCCCCTGCCTGGAAAAAGTTGCCAAGTGGATGACCAGCTCCTGTCTTAAATTAAATGAAAACAAAACCGAGCTGATGGTCCTGGGCAACAATCTTAACCCTTCTTTAACATGAGCTGGCCAATTTGCTTAGGCCGACCCCCGCTCCAAAACCTATTATAAGGAGTTTGGGAATGTGGTTGGATGAATCACTTAAATTTGACTCCCAAATAATAAAGGTCGATGCTATCTGTTTTGGTATGTTGAGGATGCTTCAGAAGATTCTCCCTCTTCTTCCCCCAACTTCGAAGAGTTTGGTAGTCCAAGTGTTAATACTCTCTCGCCTGGAATACTGCAACTCTCTCTATTTGTGAGCACCCAAAGCCACAATAAAGAAACTGCAGATAGTGCAGAATTCCCAGACATCAATCTGCCAGACAATCTCTCTGCCTTCTCCATTGGCTTCCCATCGCGAAGAGAATTACATTCAAATCACTCTGTATTGCTAACTGGGCCATCCTTGAGTAGGGACTTCTGATCTCCCGTGTACTGATGTCCTCTTACACCCCCAGGTGATCCCTGCATTTTTCCAATGCCCATCTTACTAAGGTACTTTAGTGTAGTTCCTATTTCCCTAATAGGCTCTGCGCATTGGAATAATATAACCTATAGGCTTGACATAGGACTAAGGTCGGTATGTCCCTATCGAGTATATTAAACTTAATTACTTGTGCCAGCTAGCTCAGAGGCCACTAGAAACTCCTTGAAAACAAGAAGGAGTAGTTTCTGGCAACCGCATAAACATGACCACTTTGTTTCCCTTTAGAATCGGAACACGTCTCAGAATCGTGGAAACAATAGATAACAGTTTCACTCAGTCAATCGTGCATGCTTAGTTTCTACAGAGTTACACAGAAAGGAAAGAACGGCGTTTCAATAAAAAGGGTTTTATTGAACAGTCTTGTTTCTCGTGTAAGAGATATGTGCTGTTATGATCACAAGACAGTATGCAAGATAAATAATGTACAGCGTAAGAAGTAGAAATAAATAATACTGCGCTAGCATTATCTTTTAGCATATATTCACGTACATAAATAACATGAGTTAAAAATGCGAGTACTCATACGATGCGTCTCTAAGCTAGTTCTACCCCAATGTACCTAACCTAGTCTAGGTGTAGGGAAAGGTAAGAAGTAGGCGAAGTATTCTCTAGTGTGATATATTAAGAGTATGTTAAGTCTAGTATGCCAAGAGTCCCTCTAGGTTCTAGTCAGCTCCATACCTTGAGAATGAGGGAGGTGGGAATCTCTTGCCGGGTCTGGAACTCTAACACCCTGCGAAGGGAGTCAGAACACTGGAAGCTGGATTCGTCTGCGTGCAGGAATGACAGCGTCTTCTCAGTGCGTCAGGCCGGGATACGGGCTCCTCTGAAGTTGAGGTCTCCTCTAACTTACTTGGGCGAGGGAAGGTATATTTATACCTGATAGGTGCCTCGGAATGTTAGTATTGACGTGAAGTCAGACAGAGGAAGACGTCAGGAATGAACCCTTAAGGTATAACGGTTCATACATAATAGATGAGTTCTTGGAGAAATCAATAGTCCTGTGCTAGGGGAACTGCCGAAGCTTAAGGGTGTGGTTTCTAAGAACTCGTTGTGACGTTAGGGTGGACGGATGTCGGTGACCATGCCTGTATTTGGAGTGCACGGCTAATGCCTAAATAAGGACTGGGATTCTATGCCTATATAAGGGCAATGCAAATTGTGCCTATATAAGGACAAGTCTCAGGAAAACCTATATACGGACACCTAAAGCGGAATACAACACCCACTCCACTTTCGAATGAACGATAATACTAAATGCTAAACATTTTAATGCGAAACATAAAATTGAGTACCACATGTTGCTAAAAATATTTCTAAAAGCATATTAAAAGAAGCTCAAAATAAACTGTTGAAATGCAACAGGTACTGTACATTTTAAAGCATCGTTATCATTCTAAGCATATAATGGAAATAAATGCCACATGAGTGAATAAACAGAAATATATACATATAATGAAATGGTTGATAAGTTTTTCAAAAATCAAAGCCATTGCATATCATGGAATTAAATGAAATGTTAGACAAGTAAGGTGACAATGTGTCCCTGGAAGTATTCAAAGAAGTCCGTTTTATAAGACTAGTTCTACTGCAAGCAGATTGTTTTTTGCCATGTCATTTCAAAAATTTAAAAATTAAAAAGAAAAAAGTTCAGTTCTGGGAAAAGTTCCAAGTTTTGAAAAATATGAAGGCCAAATTTCATTGTTGCCCTGGTACACTGTGAACCGAATCAAAGTCAGTGTATGGGTCTGGTGTAAACATGAGATCATCTATTTCCGTAGCCAAAATATCGTCCACCGAAGTTGGTGACATTTGGAACACCTCGCTCAGAAAGTTAATTGCACAGAGATGAGAAACATCGCCTTCAGCAGAAGATGCAATGTTTGTGTCCGTTGTTACCTGTGTGCCTGTTGATCCATCTCGTACCTCAGCAGCTGCCGGAAGCGTCTGTGAGATCTCAATGAATGCCGTCATCAGGATTGGTAGCCTCTGGGGACAACACAGAGCATGGGCCGTTATCGGGTCCAGCAGAGTATCGACATCCGTTGGCATGACTGATGGGAGTGTTAGACAGGTGTCTAGCACGCATTCTTCACCGCAAAACAGGCAGCGTAGAACAGGTAAGATGCAATCTTGCCAGATTAGTCTGAATGACAGGAACCACGTTGTATTAAGATCCCATAGACGAGGCATGCCCAAAAGCTGTACTATTCGCTCACAGCATTTCCGTTCAAGGAGTGCTTTCTCACATCGCTCGGAGTGATGTTGGCGAATATGCTTGCCATAGCATAGTAGGAGGAATAGAAATAGAATTCCTGCAACAAGTGCTAGAATTAACGGCACACCACCAAACACCGAATGTGCGAAGTTTGGGATGATTCCGAGGACAGCCTGGAAAGGTGCTAATAGTCCAGAACAGATGGTCTTAAATACATGTACAATTCCGCTTGTATCAGACATGTTAAAGATACGTCCTATCATTTCTACGAAATGTATAGGGCAGTTTGTACGAATTAAAGCCTGTATCTCAGCCGAAGTCCTTGCAACTTGCAAATCATAGATTTCTTTGGCCAAGGTCAGCGGCACTGTTTGTTGTATAAGCATGGCTTTCATTCTGCTTAAAGTATCAAATCATATAAAAGAGACATTCAACGAAGGCCACAAAGGCTACTCCCTGACTGTGTTTATTGGGGCAAACAATACTTGCATACAGCAAGTGACCCTGAAGTCCACCGTTACTAGATGTGGGATGCCTGGCAACATGCCACAGCAACTCTGATCATTCAACATGAGGTAACTCCCATTAGAAAGTTGGCCAAACGTTGGATTAATCACAGCAGCTGGTGTACCCTGCTGGTGGCAGGACAAATTTGCCACAGAACCATTACAAGCCCCGTGTAAAGAAATGTCCTGACAAATCAGTGAACCGCTTAGTGCACTTTCACAGTGTGTACCGCTCAGAAACACTTCACGATCCCCACTCCAACATCTATATGTGTAAGGTAAAATCCAGGATGTCTTAATGTATTCTTTACCCAATTTCATATTTGCCTGCTTGCATTTGTTTGAGGCAATACTGAAACTGAAAAGTAGTTACAGGCAGAGTGATTTTGCCATGAATACGCCATTCTGTAGCTGGTTTTTCTGCCACCGTGATTGGTAATTTTTCCAGTTTTTCAATGCTCAGCACTGTATACTTTGCTCCTCTTTGTGCCAGTTCGATCTGTTTATCAGTTAGATTGTATTCTGCAAACAGAGCCGACGTGTTGATAAAACGCCAAGGCACATAGCCCGCAAGCAAAGATTGCAGCGTCCAGCTTAATAACATAATAGAACTTAACTGAGATTGGCCTTGCTTTAACATGGCTAAATCTTGTTCCAGTATGTCAATAGCAGAGGATACAATGTTGTCCAATGAATAAATTCTGGATGACAAAGTTGTTAACCCGTTGTCGACCACAGTGAGAGTTTTCTCCAAGTTAATGCGATCAATTTCACGTATTCGTTCTGCGGCCTCTACCTGTGACACCTTCCATGTTTCATTATAAGCAGCATAGATGCCGGCATATATGAAACGTTTTTGACGTGGTTTTCTTGGTCCAAGCAAGAATTCCCTAAGGTCTGCGTCTTCTTTAAGTAAAGATAAGTGTTGTTTCACATCCTTAAGTGTAGATTTTTGCAGCCAATCGAGGCATAATTTTCCTACACTGTATGTTTTTACTACCCCCGGATGTTGTCTTTGGACGTATCGTGGGTCTGGCCTATGAATAGTAAACCCCTGTGTTGTATTCAGGAATCTTTCTTGACAGATGTTTGTGTCTGTGGGCCAGATCAACCATTTTCTCCAATCAGGATTTGTTCTGTTGATTTGTAGTATTGTGTCAACTGTAACCGCTGCCTGTGTATTGTTATTACTGGCAGGTGTTGGTACAGAAGGAGTTTTCATGTCTTTGATCTTGGCTAAACCAAGGCAAGATGCTTGTTGCACAGTGTCATTCAAAAACAAAATTTGCTGAGGGATGATACAGGCTCTAAACAAAGCTTCTATCCCCTGCACTTGCCAATCTTTAGTACCCCAGACAGATTTTGTGTCTATTGTGTCTTTCCACAAGTCGAAACCATGTCTAGACAGTTGGGCAATAAATGTTGCAGAGTAAATCTGTTTTGTATTAGTTAACATAATTTTCAGTCCTGTTTTGTTTACATTTTTATAGTAAAATGTTTCTGGATCAGATGTATTGTATCCTGAAAAATATGAAACCTTTTAGCAAACGTTTTTGAACTACCTTTTGGTGGTGTAGGACAATGCTCCCATTGGTTAAACATAAACACATTTCTAGGTGTTGCAGATTTATGCAAAAAATGATGACCATAGTGGTTATAGCAATACAGCTGTTCATAGTCTGATGAACCCTCTAAATATTCATTATTAGAAAATGCAGCAGACTTTTCTAGGTCAAACATCATGTCATCTACAGTTTCAAAGACCCAATCATCAAAATAGGTACTGGATGAAACAAAATCACTTAGTGAAATCTTAAATAAATGTGGAATGTTCAAATGTTCCGTAGGGCCGAATATATATCGAAATCAGTTTTGTCCCACACTATACCATCCTGTATAGGAACGGCTGTGATGTTTACTGCAGACAAGTCTCTTGTTTCACGATGGGATGATGTGTGTGGTTTCAAAAGTAAGTTCACATCTTTACTTTCAGTGTCCAAATGGATGTATCTGCCATTTATAAGCACGCTCTTAGTCATAACCAAGGCTAGCCATAGCAGAAAGAAAAATATTCCAGAAATAATCCATAGTTCAATCCATGGTGAAACCAGATAAGTCTTTCTCAAAAAATGAAAAAAAATCTTGTACTTGCTGTTTAAAAGATTTTGATGCTGGCGACGTCTCAGGCTCACTCAGATCCTCAGAAAACGTATCAAAGTTAATGAAATAGTGAAATAGCCAGAAGCAGTTCTGTCAATTGTTGGAATTGCACCAGGATTTGTCGAAATCGCTGGAACCAGTTGATCACTTGTTACATTGGTGTAGACAGGTGTATTTGGACGAACTGTTACTTGAGTTTCAAGAGGGATGAGTTCCATAGCATTGTTGCTCAGTCCTTCATCTGTTACAGCTGAATTCTCGATGGTTATCAGTCTTTCAGTCTGAACCTCTTGGATAGTAGCGAGAGGAGTGCGTCTGCTACTAGGTCGGAGTCCACGAAGCCTACTATTTAGTATTGGCCACATACTGTGGTTTGATGAGGTCGATGGACACAAATCTTTTCTCCTTTTTTCCAGCAAGGGGCGGCAGAAGTACTGTTCTTTTTCCGTGTACGGCTAGGACAGGTACTGGTTGTCTGTAAGAAGGTCCAAATTCCTTCTTGTCTGCAATTTTCTCTCTGACTAGATCCCCAACTTTTGGAATCCAGACAGGCCTTGCTGGGACCGCCGGTTTTTCCCCAGTGGTGGTTGGCTGCAGGAACACGTTGCTTTGTTTCGATCTTAGTTCATTTAGATCCTGTAAAACAGCCAAACGATCTTTGATATCAAAGGGTTTATTTTCCACCACTGTGCCTTTACATTCCAAATCAGGCACCCACATTCTTGTCCCAAATAGGACCTCATATTGAGTGACCCCCCTAGAGAACTTCTTGGCAAATTATTTAATGAGCGTTGGACCCCATAAAGATGTTTGACCCACCCATCACCTGAACCTAATACCCTAGCTGTTATAGACTGCTTTATGTCCCGGTTTTTCCTTTCCACAACAGAATTTCCCTCAGGATGAAACGGAGAGGAGTACCGCAATGGAACGCCCAGACTGGCCATGGCTTCTTTGTAAGCCCGAGAGCTAAACGCAGGGCCCTGGTCAGAATGTAGCGTGCCTATTGCGTATGTGCCGATAAAGACTCGCAAATCTTTTATAACAGTTCGAGCGTCAGCCAAGCGCTGAGGCCATATCCATAGGAACCTTGACTTAGTATTTGTGGGATTGCATTTGTCCAAAAGGATGCCTGCGTGTAGATAGTCTAATACTGTCTAACAATGGTGTCTGTACTGGGCAGGCTACTTCGTAGCATGGTGTCTGGTGGCGTTCTGCATCACGCTGTACCTTACAGTCTATGCAGTCATTGATGAAGATGTGAATTTGTGTATTCATTCCAGGCCACCAGTACATCTCTTTTAATGTTAATATTGTTTTAGAGATCCCTTGATGTGACAGACCCTCCCCCAGATGTGCTTCATAAATCAAAGCTGCTCTACGTTCCATGTTTGGAATTACCCTATCCCCCACTCCAGGGATTCGAGCAAAAGGAACGTTGTTCGCATCAATTACATAAGAGTACTTGAGTGGAAACTTTTTGGTAACGCTGCACCACTGCCTTTGCTCGTAGCATTGACAGCCAACATTATCTCACTGTCTATTCTCGTTTTTGAACGAGTGATCGCAGCTACGGATGCCGTCTAAACAGCCCCCTTTGCGGCTTCGTCAGCCAATGAATTCCCTGCAACGTGAATGCCATCACGTTGATGACTCAGTGTGTGTATCACGTGAGCCTTTGGTAGTTCGCTTTTTAACTGAACTACTTGTTCCCAAAGCGTTTTATGCTTTATTGTGCCACCTTTTGCATCTTTGAACCCATTTTCAAGCCAATTTTGTATATATTCTTTATACGACTGCACACAGTAGAAAGAATTGCACACTATTAGTGTGGGGAATTTGCGATCTGTACTTTCAAGTGCCAGTTTGAATGCTTGTAGTTCAGCTCGCTGAGCTGTACAATCTCCTAGAGATTGAGTTATAGTGACCATAGGTCTGAAGTTACCATTGCGCATGCAACCTTTAACGATTGCGCACGCTGCACTGTAAGCTTGCTTACTCCCTGTAGCGGGTTGTGCGGATCCGTCAGTGTAAATTATAAATTCATACTGATCGAGAGGCAGAATTTCAGTGGGTAGAGGACATTCATGTTCATATTGCAGGAACGCTTGTGTTTTTAAATCAGGATCAAAAACATATTCAACATCTGTTGCAGCAAGAGAATTAACCCATTGTATCCATCTAGGATGTAATGCTTTAGCATTTGGAATGCTCGCTTTTGTTACCGCCTCTAAAGCCGGTACTGGGGTTACGACAATAATGCGTTTCCCTTGGGCTAGAGCTCTTTCTTTTGCTATAGCGGTTTGAACTGCTGTCAGTATTTTTTCAGTTGAAGTGAAGCGCATTTCTGCTTGTGTATACAAATGTGATTTGTATGCTATTGGTACTTTTTCACCCTCATTAAATGTTAAGTAGGTGAATCCACATTGACCCGAAATTATTCGGATCACTAAGTTGCGTTGACTTACGCGTGTTTGTAAGGGATTTGTTGCTAACATGTTAGCTTGAAGTGAACGCAAGATTTCTGTGTGTTCCTGTATCCAATTTTTGATTGAAAAATCAGGTTTGATTAATGCGTAGAGAGGTTTAACCCTTTCTGCGTAGTTTAGAATGTATGTTCTTCCAAAATTTAGGAAACCCAGGATGGATTGTAAATTTTTCAGCGTTTTTGGAGGTTGGAGCAGCGCACACCTTTCTAAAAAGTTGGCTGCCAAGCTCTTGCCTTCACTTGAAAGCTCATATCCTAAAAAAAGGACATTAAGATGGGCAATTCTGGATTTTTTAAAGTTGAACTTATACACCTCAGAGGCGAAGCCCAATATAATGGTGCTCACCCTGTTCAAGTGCCTATCCAGGTCATCGTCTGTCAGATAGTTGTCATCGACATATGACAATGCCTCATTATCATAAATTTGTAGTAACTCTGTTACCCTCGCTGAGAATAACCCCGGGCTGTTCTTGAACCCTTGTGGGAGTCGACAAAATTGACGCTGGGTCCTCATTATTCAGGTGCTATGTTTTGACAAAAGAAACCATTTGAGATGTCCAATGTGGTTTTATATTTTTTACGCAAAATGTTATTCATTAATGCTGTACTATGTGCATTTTGCACTGCAAATGTTTTTGAACAAGTGTTTAAGTGTCTGTAATCCAAGACTAGACGATATGTATTGTCTGGTTTGGAGACAGGAAACAAAGGATTGTTCATTGAAGAGGTGCATGTTTCAATCACCCCTTGGTATTCAAGTTGATCTAAGATCTCCCTGACCTGTTTTTTAGCTTCTTGCTTTATTGGGTACTGCCTCTGTGCAGTAGGTTCATTTTTAAATGTATTTTATGGTGAGGTGAGTCCTCATCCCATCCTACATGATTTTTATATAATGCTGGGGCCTGGGCAACTGCCCATTTCCAGGCATAAGAATATTTTAGATGAATTGGAATATGGTTGGAGAAGGCAGGCATAATAATGTCTTCACCATGTGGGCACTCCCTGACAAATTGTGGTGGCCAGTCTTTTTCTGCTAGAAGTATATCATAACCCCTTGAAAGTTTTTCCCAAAAGAGTGTTTTCACCTTTCTCGGTATGTCTCCCTCCATTCGGAGTGTTATTTCATATAACTTTTGTGGAGTACTAACCCTGGTGTCTACAGTCTCAACTGTGATGTACTCATTCAAGTCCACTGTCTCCAGAAGTTCCTTCAGGTTCTGGCGAGCTATTGTGACTTCTGCCGCACTGTCCAGCATTGTCTGAGCCCATTCTCCGTTCTTGAGTTGTGTTCTCAGTATCCTCGGCATGTCTGATCTTCAGACCTGCTACCTTCTTTTGAGAATTGAGGTTTAGATTTATTTTTCGGAACGTGTTTGTCGTCTTTCGATTTCACGCGTTCTTCTCTATGTTCTGACCGTCCTCTTCTTTCCGATGTCTGTGATGAGATCTGAAAGGTACGAGAGGAACATGTGTCAGTATCTTGATACCTGTCAGGCTTTTTCAAATTATCCCTATTCCTGAGGTTATACCTCCTTTCAGAGGGCTCCTTTTGAGGAGACCTACCTCGGGATTGAGAACGTTTCTCATTTGAATTTTGTTTATTAGTTTCCCACTTCTTTTTAGAAGATGTAGGAGTTTGTTTAATAGAGTCCCTCTCAGGACTTTCAGATAGTTTTGGCTTCAATGGTCTTCCACCTAAACTATCTCTGCCTAATTCTGCATAAGATTGTTCTATTATTCTGGGTGGTTCTGTTTGATGTTCTGTAACATCGAATTCCCTTAATCGTTTGCGGATCACCACTGCTGCTGCCTCCCCTTTAATATTGGATAATATTATTGTTGAGACCTGGTCGAAATTTTTCAGTAATTTCATACCTAAATTCAGAGCAGGCTCTGCCCCGTATTCATTTTGAATTTGTTTCAGGACATCAGGTATTACTGCAATTGACGGAATACCATGTGTTTTAGTATAGATGGCAGCAAAGACTGAGCTCCAAGTGGTGCAGTCTTCCAGTTGTGGTGTGACCCCCATTGGTAAACAGATTGTTAGGATTCTGTATTTCTCATAAGGGCTAGTATTAGGAAATACTGCTTCAATTTAAGTAATTTTTTGAGCCATCCAGAATGGAATTTGCTCACGTTTTGTGGGCATTTTACCCATGACTGTGTATAAAGTCTGTGGTGTAATTTTTAGTGTATTCCCCTGTTGAGGGGTTTGATTTGGAATGGTTAATGGTGGTTGGACTGTGAAAGTCCGCATGACATATTGGACCAATTGTCTGTAAATTTTTATTAACTCTGTAAGTTGAGTAAGTAATTTCTCGTCGATGTCAGGATGAGGTGTGTAGCCGGCTAGAATCGGCCATGTTGCTCCTGGTTTACCTAGTGGACCGAGCCTGGTAATGTTTTTGTGATGTTTTAGGGCACCTTTAAATCAGAGCTGATGCTCCTGGTATGTTAGTGGAATTTCAATATCCTCGAAAGGAATATATTCCTCTGGTGGTTCATCTTCTTTGTAGAAGTGAAACAGTCTTGTTACTGAATTTGATTCAGGGAATATTATCCATGAATAGAATACCTCTGTCTGAAAAGATTTGTATGCCTCTATCACGAAAACTGCTCTACCGCCTCTTGGTGGTAGGCCATGTTTTATAAGGTTTAGAGTGATGGCTCTTCTTAAGTTTGGATGGTTGTCTATAACACCCTCCTCGGGTTCATTTAAACCTGTAAAGTTAAAAACTGTTACGACTGGGTCAGCCGCAGCTCCACCGGATTTGGTGGCATTGTCCCGGTTGGACATTTGTTTTTTGAAAAATGTAGAACAAGTTTCAAGGAAACAAAAAGATGAGGTGCACAATATTTTAGAACACTGTATCCTTCAACGTTGAACAAACCAAACAACTAATATGTAGGGTTTTTTGTCCTAATTAGTCATGGTGGATATTTAACCCTACCCACTCCAGACGTCTTATGGACTATGTGAGTAGGGGTCTCTGAGAAAAGCACAACTGAGTTACTCAGTATCTAGCATTAAATTACTGCCTTACCAAACATTTGGGCGCCATGTAGTGTAGTTCCTATTTCCCCAATAGGCTCTGCGCATTGGAATAATATAACCTATAGGCTTGACATAGGACTAAGGTCGGTATGTCCCTATCGAGTATATTAAACTTAATTACTTGTGCCAGCTAGCTCAGAGGCCACTAGAAACTCCTTGAAAACAAGAAGGGAGTAGTTTCTGGCAACCGAATAAACATGACCACTTTGTTTCCCTTTAGAATCGGAACACGTCTCAGAATCGTGGAAACAATAGATAACAGTTTCACTCAGTCAATCGTGCATGCTTAGTTTCTACAGAGCTACACAGAAAGGAAAGACGGGCGTTTCAATAAAAGGGTTTTATTGAACAGTCTTGTTTCTCGTGTAAGAGATATGTGCTGTTATGATCACAAGACAGTATGCAAGATAAATAATGTACAGCGTAAGCAGTAGAAATAAATAATACTGCGCTAGCATTATCTTTTAGCATATATTCACGTACATAAATAACATGAGTTAAAAATGCGAGTACTCATACGATGCGTCTCTAAGCTAGTTCTACCCCAATGTACCTAACCTAGTCTAGGTGTAGGGAAAGGTAAGAAGTAGGCGAAGTATTCTCTAGTGTGATATACTAAGAGTATGTTAAGTCTAGTATGCCAAGAGTCCCTCTAGGTTCTAGTCAGCTCCATACCTTGAGAATGAGAGAGGTGGGAATCTCTTGCCGGGTCTGGAACTCTAACACCCTGCGAAGAACACTGGAAGCTGGATTCGCCTGCGTGCAGGAATGACAGCATCTTCTCAGTGCGTCAGGCCAGGATACGGGCTCCTCTGAAGTCGAGGTCTCCTCTAACTTACTTGGGCGAGGGAAGGTATATTTATACCTGATAGGTGCCTCGGAATGTTAGCATTGACGTGAAGTCGGACAGAGGAAGACGTCAGGAATGAACCCTTAAGGTATAACGGTTCATACATAATAGATGAGTTCTTGGAGAAATCAATAGTCCTGTGCTAGGGGAACTGCCGAAGCTTAAGGGTCTGGTTTCTAAGAACTCGTTGTGATGTTAGGGTGGACGGATGTCGGTGACCATGCCTGTATTTGGAGTGCACGGCTAATGCCTAAATAAGGACTGGGATTCTATGCCTATATAAGGGCAATGCGAATTGTGCCTATATAAGGACATGTCTCAGGAAAACCTATATACGGACACCTAAAGCGGAATACAACAGTACCTGTCATCAAGAGGGCAAATTATGGAGGACGCTCCTTCATATACAATGTAGCCAAACTGTGGAACAACCTTCCACTCTCGACTTGCTCAATCAAAGAAGAACTTCCTTTTTGGAAGCCATTAAACACTTGCCTTTTCCATGACGGGTCCCTTTAATTCTCCTAATGATACTGTGCCTCACTTTCAGCGCTGGGATGCCTACGGGTAGCTACACACTTTACAAGTGCTTCATAGAATAGAATACAGGGCATAAAGACTCCCAAAAGCAGAATCCATCGCAGGATGCTTCGTATTTATCCAAAAGAATCAATCACCCATATGTGAACATCTACAGATTAGGCCCAAATTTACTAAAGGTTTGTGCCAGATTTGCATCACAATAGTGATGCAACATCAGCACAAAGTGTTGTAGTGGAATGTACTTTCCAAAGTAAATCATGATTTGTGTTGGAAAGTTGCCTAAAGTAATGGAAAGTAATAGTAGGCGCTACTGTTTGAGGGTAAATGGATGGCCACACCCTTCTGCTTACCGGCTCCTGAGAGCCTGACCCGCACTCCGCTCGTTCACTTGAAAAGAAGGAACAACAATGTAAAATACAGTGGCACTTTATTAATCAGATCAGAAACACAGAATACAATTCAATTTACATGTTGCCCATCAACACATGAGCAGGATGAATAATAATGCATCGACAATGTTATAATTCAGTTGTTCAGATGAAGAAGAAATATATCTATATATCATTCTATGAGCAGCTGCCCAAGGGGCAGCCCTGAATTTAAAGATGATGAATAGGCTAGTGCCTAGAAGGCAAATCTTTTCTTAAGAAAGCAACACCATCCAAGACTATGCAGTTTAAGCTAAGACAAATGCAATGGCTTGGGTTTGGATGAGCTAAATTAGATAGGCTGACAAAGCCAAAAGGCAAATAATCAGATAGGCTGACAAAGCCAAAAGGCAAATAATCAGATAAGAGCATTACCACCTTGGAAGTAGAAGTTCTAGGCCCAGTCAGGATGACGATCGATCGGGAACCCTCACCATGCAACTAGGCAGTGGTTTGAAGAGTTCGGGGCGTTTGCCTAGGTGTAGACCTTTTATATGGCTTAATGCAGAAGTCCTACCCATGTCTGACGTGGGTCTTGACGTGGGCCCTTGACCGCACCCTTACAGTAACTGTGGAAAGTTTTATGTAGAACTGAGAAGTGGTATCATGGTGAAACTAGGGGCTTTTAGCAGGTGGTCAGTGCTCTTGACCGCAAAAAGTAAACTTTACCGTAAAATGCTCAGAAATTAATATTTTATATATTATTTCTTTGTCACGTTGCCGTCTTCCCAGTTTCAGTTAAGCAAGCACGGAAAGTTTCATAAGTAAAAATATTGCAAACCTTGCTTGTGAAACAGCCAGATGTACCAGCAGAATGTCACGTACGTGTGGGCTAACTTATTCTCGTAACTGTGGAAATTTACAAGGGGGGGGCTAGTGTCGCGGTGGATGGCACAGGTCCCTGCTGTCAGATCAGTGAAGCCTACAAGATCTGTTTTATTAAAAAAATGATAGCAAGGGCACTGGGCTTTTTGGGCCTATATGTATGTATTTAGGGTGGTATGCTTGTGCCTACATGTGTGTGCATCTAAGAAGGTGGGCTTGGGCCTATATGTACGTGCATCTAAGAAGGTGGGCTTGGGCCTACATGTACGTGCTAAGGGGAGGAAGGAAAGTGGACAACTTAGGACATCTATCAGGGCCTAACTGGTGGGGCCTATCTGGGAGTGTCATGTTTGGTGGGTAGTGCAGTGAGACGTGGGGTTTCTTGTTAGATGGTAGATCGGGACCCTACTTCATCTCCCTCCTCTTGTTCATTGTTGAACACATCTCTGATACAATACTTTGCGGGACCCTCTGGTGTCTGGTGCATGCTGAGTGGGTCATTAACGTACACGCACGCAGCCTGGGGTGGCATTTCTGGTGTTATGGTAACATATTCTCCACCATCATTGCCAACTAACTGGTCATACTCATTAGTGTCATGCTCCTCCCTCAAGGCGAATCTATGTGGCGGAACTGGTGGAGCTGTGGGTGTGTTGGGAGAAGCATCAGGGGCAGCTAGTTCTGTGAATTGTACGTGGGTCGGCCCATTCCCATCCCCAGGAACGCGGTCCATGACCTGGTAATGGGCATTCTGATGAATTCCTGCGTTAGCGTAATTCATCCCTACCGCTTTGATGCTACATCTGTTGACACATCTGATTATCACCTGTGCACCGCAGCACACTACCATGAGCACACAAAAAATAGGTAACACAATTTTCAAGATAGCAGATAGCCATGAAGGCATCCAGTCCAAGTTGAACCAGTCCGTAATAGGATCTGCAGCGGCATCGCCCTCCTCACGCATCTTGTTTCCCAATTTGTCCAAGTCCTCTATGGCCTTAGCGAGTGACCCGTTAGCGGTATCATTTGATGGTATGAACGTGCAGCAGCTTTTCCCTATGGAAGCACATACCCCACCCTGCATAGCTGTGAGCTGATCTAGAACATATCTATGCTCTAGAACCATAAGCCTTAAAGGCCGTAACTCTTCCTGTATTGCGTTGAACCCATCTCGGGTATTATTTATCAGAGTCATTAGTTCGTAGCGTGTGACCTGCAGCCATCGGGCATTAGCTGATGTTTGCCAGAGGGGCCACAGGCCCCCAAAGAATTCCTGGGTGCCATTGAACAGGCGAAACTCTTGAGGAACTTCGCTAAAGGCGTCGTTGGCAAAATATTGAGCACTCCTTCAGTGCTGGTGGAGCAGGGTGACATCACCTGTCATGGGGTGATCAAGCACTTGGGAAATGTTGGATGCCGGGACAACGAGATGCAGCTCATGCATAGTGACCATGGTGCATAGGCCATTCCATCGAGGAGGCAACTGGAGATAGAGGCGTTCTCCACATGCCCAGAAGATGTCCATGAGGCCGTTGGTGCCGTCTTGGAGGTCCAAATTAAAGATAGTTGTGTTGCAGTTGGTGTTGCTGCCCACAGGGCGTGTGCCATTACCTAGGAAGCAAAGAAGAGGATGTTTTAGTTTGTATGCTTGTTTCCATTTATATGTGGTATCTTTACCAAAGATATACCTTCTGGTTTGCTGTGCCCATATCTCTTTGCACTGAGTCTCAACATCCCAATCAATATCATGTTCGCGATCTTGATCTACCCCTGGTGTGTTTTTAAATGGTGTTCCGAGGGAAGCTGCCTTACAGGTGAGGTTGTGTGGGCCATGACATCTATTTTTGAAATAAATGTTGGCCTGCACATGTAGTGCAGCCCTGAGATCACATGGGTATTTAATCCTGCGTGAAGTGTTGTTCAGAATCCGCCTGCTCTCTTTTGCTTGGCATATTGGTGATGGTGTGGTAAAGAGGAAATACCCAACTTCCTTGAAGAAATCCTCATAACCCTGTATCATTATCATGGGTGTTTCAGCCGTGTAGTCGTGTTCTAACTCCCTCTGGAATTCTCGTGTGTCGGTTATAACTTTATGTGAGATATACTTATAATCCCACGCTGTGGTGTTTACAAACACAGCGTCTAGTTCTGCTGACAGGAGCTAGATCAGTCCGTGTATACAGCAGAGAAACAAATGGAGGAGACATTTGGCTGTTGGGGGTGGGACTTCTTGTGGAAAAATCAGTTTGTCTGCACCCACGGCATGAGGAATGTATGAGCACACAAAACATGCTTCTTTTGTTACCTTCTTCCCTATTTTGGACATGTGCCGGTACCACATGTTATCTAACAGGGCATTATGGGCTCCATGATCCTCATCGAATTTGTCAGGACGTGTGGAATGGAAGTCGGGCCTGGGATGATGGTGTGCAATGTGAACCATTGTGTCCTGGAGAGCGGTGGCGCACTCTAGTTTGACCTCAGGCTTTGGTCTACGGGTTCTCCAAAACTTTGGCCTACCTCGTTTAACTCTACGGATATTGCGGGGCGTGGAATGGCGGGGCAATTGGGGACCTATTGTAATGTCCAGAATACCATCCCATGGAGTAGTGGTAGTACTTGGGAGCAGGGCAGCAGCTGTGGAAGTGGGATGTGGGCTAGTGTGTGAGCTATCAGTGTTACAATCTGGGAGTTGTGGATCTTTGGTGTGGTGTGAGAAGTGTTTTCGGGCATGTGTAACTGCTGGTACAACTAGTTGTCCTGAAAATGGTGTGGTAGCATTTGCAGAACAATACAGCCTAATGGTTGTAAGATAAAACATATACCAGTTGAATGCGGCCAAGGCCACTGTAGCAATAATACAGAATGTTAGGACAAGTGAAATGCATAACTTGGCATCTCCATTATGGTCCTCAACAATAAGCACGCGATGGTCATTGTCTTCTTCATCAAAAGAGGATGGAAGCCTGCTGTCTTCGTGGAGTGGTACCAATGGTATGTCATTTCCCTCCTCTAGTCCATTGGCTGAGGTGGTGGTGCGGGGTCCAAGCGGACGTGGCTGCGATGGATCCATGCTTTTCTCTCAGCTATTCGTACTGCAGTTGGTGATGAGTCTATCACCTGGAAGGGGCCTTCGAACTTGGGATCCTTCCAACGTCTGACGTTTTTCCGGATGAAGATCAGCGTCCCGGGACGGATTGGTGGGAGCTCAGGATCGGTGGGGCCCTTTTCTTTCCTCTTCCCTCTTGGATACCTGGGTAGAAAGGAACTGCGCTGTGCTGGTTAGTTGACACAGGTATTGGTAAAGCTCAGCCCTAACTATCTCAGAAGATGATTCACTATCTGTTTTAGGGCGTGTGGATGGAACTGTTACATTTATGGATCGTCCAGTGACAAGCTGATGGGGCGTGAGGTGGTGATCCAAACTTGGGGAGTTTCTTAGTGCAAAGAGTGCTATGGGCAGGCAGTAAAGCCATTTCTTTCCTATTGTGGCACTTATTTTGCTTATTTTATTTTTGAGCAAGCCGTTGAGGCGCTCACAGATGCCGTTGCTTTGTGGGTGATAAGTTGATGTCAGTTTGTGTTTAATGCCTAGCATTGTGGTCAGGGAGGAAAAGATGGCGTTTGAAAAATGACTTCCGTTGTCGGACCGGATGGTGTCTGGGACGCCCCCGCGAGTAATGACATCACGGAGTAGGAATGTGGCAGCTGCTTTGGCATCGCAGTGGACGCAGGGTCCAGCTTCGATCCAGCGCGAAAATGGACACACTACTACAATGAGATAGCGGTAATTTTGGCAACGATCAATCATGTCGACATAGTCAATGTGTAGCTCTTTGAAGGGGCCTGTTGGTCTGGGAATTGTGGATGCAACAGTTTTGAGAGTCGGGTTTGGGGAATATTGTTGACAAATGAGACATTTATTAATGAAAAGCTGTATCTGTTCGTGGGCATTGGGAATGAACCAGTCTGTCTGCAAGGTGGTGGACATGTTATCTCGGGTGACATGCGTAGGGAGGTGGAGTTGGTCCAACGCCACTTGCAATAAAGCCTGTGGCATCACAGGTTTCCCTGTTATTGTCTGTCTGTAAATGAAGTCGGCGGAGTCCTGTTGTACTCCCCTCTTCTTCCACAACTCTTTCTCTTGATCTGGGGCACTTTCTTGCATTTCTCTGAGGTGTAATTGTGCAGTGTGATCATATTGCTGTGTTGTGTCAATTTCAAATGGAGTTGGTAATTGGGATGGTGTTTTTGAAGTACCTTCATTGCTGTTGTCATGCTCTGTTGGAGGTAGTGTTTGGGAAAGTAAAATGGGGGCAAATGGAACTTCTGGTGTCGTTTGAAGTGGGGGGCCTGTTGCTGGGGGGCCTCTGGCTGCAGCCTTAGCTGCCTAATCTGCCAGGGCGTTACCTCTGGAGACACAATCTTGGCCATTGGTGTGCGCTGCGCATTTGACTACGGCTACTTCAGCTGGTAGTGTAAGGGCCTCAATAAGTTCCTCTAGTAACTTCTTGTGAATGACAGGTGTACCATCTGATTTCAGGAAGCCACACCTTTTCCAGCGAAGGATGCTGGAGTGTGTTGTTGTGGTGGTGACGTACGCAGAATCGGAGTAAATTGTAATGCGGTTATTAGTTCCAATGTTTAAGACAGCTATGAGGGCTACCAGTTCAGCTGCCTGGGCAGAATAATGTGATGGTAATGTAAGCTGCTGTACAATGTCTAGGGAATCGGAGGAATCATTATGCTGTGCTCTAACTACTGCAGCTCCTGTGTACCTGACTCCTGTTTCTTGATCAATGGTAGAGGAGCCATCAACAAAATATTCAGTACTGTTTGGCAAGGGGTCCTCTTTTGCTGCTCCTGACTCATCTGGTGAATATGTGGCACAATCATGGGGGTCATCATCTGAAGTGGCAATGGGATGGGCAAAAAATGTGGCAGGGTTTACTGTGTGGCATTTGACAATTTTCAGAGAAGGCAATGACAGTATGACTTCGTACCCTGACACTCTTTGTGTTGTTAATGTTGTCTTGGCTTTTTGTATTATTGCAAAGACGGCATGTTCGGTGTACATAGTCAGTGGGGAACCCATTACAATGGGGGTGCTTTTCTCAACAGCAAATGCTGCGGCAGCAAGGGCTTGCTCGCAGGGGTAATGACCTTTCATGACAGCGTCCAGCATGCCACTGAAGTAGGCAATGGGCTTATGGCCCATGGGGTATTTCTGGGTGAGTACTGCAGTAATGACTAGACCATCACAGTGGGTGAATAGGTAGAATTCTTTTGTGTAATCAGGTGACCCTAACACTGGTGCATTTGTTATCTCATCTTTGAGCTGGGTGTAGGCTGTTCTCATCTCAGGTGTCCACTCAATTTTGTTGTGCCTGTCTTTGCCCATTTTCACTGCTTTCAGCAGTGGGGCAGTTATTGTTGCGAAATCAAAGATCCACTGACGAACATAGTTCACCAGGCTGAGGAATTTTTGCATGTCTTTAACTGTTTGGGGTTCAGAAGTGCCTTTTATTGCCTCAACTCGACCTGGAGTGACTCGTCTGCCTGATGCTGACAGTAGCTGGCCTAGATAGTGTACCTCTTTTTGGCAATATTGTAATTTTTGCTTGTCAACTTTGTATCCTCTTTGTGCTAGGGTGGTGAGTAAGGAGATGGTGTCTCTCCTGCATTGTTGTTCTGTGGGGCTGCAAAGCAGTATGTCATCGACATATTGCAGTAGGGTGCTGTCACATTGGAAATTGGACAAGTCTGTTTTGACAACTCTGTTAAAGACGCTAGGAGACTCACAGTACCCCTGAGCCAGTCTTCGGTATGTCAATTGCACATTTCAGAACGTAAAGGCCAATAGGTATTGGCTGTCTGGGTGCAGGGGAACGCTGAAAAAAGCATTTTTCAGGTCGATGACAGAAAAGTACTGTGCATCGGGGGGACGTTCGTGAGGATGACAGAGGGGTCTGGGACGATGGGGAACTCTGGCACAACTATGTTGTTAACGGCGCGCAGATCATGAACTAGGCGCCATTGATTTGTCTTCCCCTTACGCACAGGAAAAAGGGCCGTATTACAAGGAGAGATACAAGGATATATTACTCCTTGATCCAGTAATGCTTGTATGGTAGGGGCAATACCCTCCTCTGCGGCCTTGGACAAGGGATACTGTTTTATACTTGGCAGGATAGCGCCTTGTTTGAGAGTTATCTTAAATGGCGCGGCAGAGCTGATAAGGCCTACATCGTTTGGGCCTGTTGTCCAAAGATGTGCTGGTACTTGAGCCAGATCTGCCTCTCGGGCAGAATGATAGCTAGGGGTGACGGTTGGTGTTCTAATCTCCACTGTCACTGAGATGGGCACATTATTATCATAGATAATCTCTGTTTTAGAGTGTTCTTCAGGGGATCCAAATAGCTGGGCATCTGAAATGTCTCTGACTAACCCTTTAGGTTCAATGAAAATGACACATGCCCAAGTATGAGCGTTGTCATCGCATGCCAGGAATGCGCCGTAGGTGGGAGTTATCTCAAGGGCGCATATGTCAAGGGTCACGTTTTTGTCTAATACCTGTGAGCCTGATGCTTGGGGTCTGAAAAGAAACTCTTTTGGTAACTGGACAGTGCGGCCTTGTAATTCAGGAGTGGTGGCGACAATAGTGTGGACAGCTGCAGAGAAGGTGTGCTCATCCACTGGACGTGCTCTGACCTGGCTGTTTAAGGAAGAATGTGCAGTGACTGCCATTATCCTAGTTAGTGGGGTACCTGGTATGGAGCAAATCATTGTTCCATTGTCATCAAAGTGGATAGTCATGTTTAGTTTGGCCATGAGGTCACGTCCTAAGAGATTGACGGGGGACCTGGGTGAATAGAGCAGTGCCTGTTCCACTACATGGCCTCCTATCTCAATTGATACTGGCTTGGTGAAGGGGACCCTTGCTATTGCCCCAGAAAATCCCTGTGTGTCCGCTATTTGGTCAGAAATGGGCAGAGGGCCACCTGTAATGCAGGAGTATGTGGCACCTGTGTCAACAAGAAAGCTATATGTTTTGTTATTTATCGTAACACAAGCAATAGGGTCCTCTTCAGTATTGCTCGTGTATGACAAAATTGGGCACACAAGAGTTGTCTGTGGGCTGTCCTAGCCAGTGTATCCTCCAGTCTGATATTGCTGGATGGTGCCCTGGGTAAAGGGGTTGTTGGAGGCAACAATCGTTCCTCCTAGGGGTACATTGGTTTGGGTTTGGGGGACCACTTGATAAGCAGGTACTTGCTGTGGCGGTGACTGTTGCATTGGAACCTGCACCTGTTGGACAGATGGCTGAACGTGAGCCAGTGTGGGTGCTTGGAGCTGCACTTGTTGCTGCTGTGCTGGTTGAGCATATGAGTATAATATTTGGGGCTGTTGAAGGTGTTGTTGCGTGCGCTGCTGTTGTTGTAATGGTGCTGGTGCTTGGTAACCGGGACCCATGTATTGCTGACCCATATCACGTATTTTACTGTGGCAATCTCTTTGTATGTGGCCCGGTTTCTGACAATAGTAGCAGATGAGCGGTGGGATCCATAGTCCTGGCTGTTGTGGAAACCTCTGCTGTCCCATCCCTCGCCCTCTTCCTTGTACACCTCTGTTCCTGTTCATATTTTGTCTGTTATTGTAGTAGGGCTGTATGTTGGTACTGTAAGCAGGTGGCGCTGGCATGTATTGTACCATTGGTGGTGGTTGTGGCTGAGCATACTGTATGATAGGCTGTGGTTGGGCTTGTATGTACTGCACAGCAGGTTGTGCTTGAACCTGTTGTGGGGCAGGTTGGGCGTTGCCTGTAAGAGCATTCATGGCAGCCTGGGGGAAGGATGTTACTGCTGTCATCTGAGTGACGGGTGCTGCAAACATGACTGTGTCTGTATTGTCCTTTTTCTTATTGAGTTTCTGCTGTACCAATTTGGCAGCAGCATTCTCGATGGCCAGCTGTCTATTCTTCTCCTGTTCCTGTCTCTTCTTGCAATAATGTATAATGTGGTCCTGTATCTCAGGCCATGGCTTACATTCCATGGCTACTATGCCATCTAATTTTTCCTGCACTTCAGTGGGCAGACCCTTTTTTATTGTGTGATAAAATAGTCTTCCGTACCCTCCTGCTGCATCCCAACGTTGCCCTAACTCCTGATGCCATTTTTCTTTCATTCTGGAGAGATAGTTGGCAGGGTCTTCATTGGGTTGCATGGTCTGTGACAACAGAGCCCCAATATCGGGAACATCAGGGAATTTTCTACGCAACTCAGACCATGCAAGTGTTCTAATCTCATTAAAGGAAACACCATCATGTTTGGTGTTTGTTTTTGTAAGATTGGCATGGACACGTGTGAAGAGGTCTTCTGCGTCTTCTCCGAGGAGGGAGATCAGCAGACTTTTCACAACTCCTATAGCTATGTTGTTACCTGTGGTGTAGTTTTCAAAAGCTGCAATCCACTTTCCAGCACCCTCCGTAAGGGGTGGGAGATGTTTTTAGAGATTTTCTTTGTCTAGTGTAGACCACGGGATATAAATGGGGGGATCAGTGACATTTTTGTACAGCAGTGGCATCTGGCGCGTCAATCCTGTGCGCAGCACTGTAGGTCCTGTAGAGTCATGCTGGCGGGCATATTTTTGCCAGACCTTTAAACTCTCTCTCATGTACTCATAGTCCCAATCCTCATCTCCTACTCCTTTCAGGATACATTCAACTGCTGTCGCCATGTACTGAGGCTCAAAAGAGCCTTCTCTTGGCCAAGGGAGCATTTGCGGTGCTAAGGGTTCTGACCAGCCTGCCAAGTCGTCTGAGAAAGGGTTAACTGCATAGTCTGAGCCTTCCCCTAATGTCACTATCTCATTGGGAGTGAGAGCGTTGCGTGCTTGTGGTGTGCACGGTCTGCTGAGGGCTATGTTATAACGATTTTGCCTTCTAATGGTGCGCAAGGAAGCAGAGCCCGAGACATCGTATAGTATGTCATCTGGGCGCCCATGTGTCCACAAGATTTTAAGCTTCTGCGCTTCAGTGGGCCTTTCCTTTCTTCTTACCACTGGGTCTTGTTCCTGTGGGTGTTCACAAAATATGGGGAGCTCACCAAATAAGGGATTGTGACCTTCTCGTACCAGTGGTAGTGTCCTTTCTGGCCCTAATGCTGTTGGTGATCGGTAGGCTTGGTGTGTGTTGGTGACTGTTGGTGTTATTCCAGAGGCGGCAGCGTCATAGTGGTGGGGGTGCTCATTATGGAGAGGTTGTGTAATCCCTTCCCCATTCCCATTGATACTGGTCTGTGGGTGGTCCTGCATGAGCTGGTCCAGTGTGGGTGGTCGTGGTGGTGCTGGAGAGTTGACCTTAGCGATCAGGTCTGCAAATGTTTTCTGCATGTTTTCTAATTTAAATGACATACGTCTCATTGTGTCTATCTGTCCTGTGTGGCTAGGTGGTTGATGCATGTGTGACAGTTCTCTTTCGGGGTGCTCTGGCGAGATACTTTCCATGCTTTTGCTCAAGTCTGCACTTGGTCTCCAATTCTGGTATGGGGTGGGAAGATCTGTGTGGGGGGTCGCTGTCCCTCAGTCATGCACAGCAATGGTGGGTTGTGGAACTCATTGAGCTGCTGCTGAGCAGTCATAAGGTCAGATCTTTGTCCCTCACCCAAGGGTGCAGTGGAAGTGAAGGGCAGGCTAGTTTGAGGTGGGAGGCACGAACTTGGGAACAGGTGCGTGCCGGTGTCAAGGAAGGGGTTGGTGTCTGCGGCTTGTTTAGTGCCGGTGTCACAGAAGGCATTGCTGGGTGTACGTGAGTGGCGAGATGATGCTTGAGAGGCAGAGTCAGAGACTTCCTCATCCTCTTCACCTGGGCGTGGTTGTACAGTATTGACAGCTGGTGTAAATTTCCGTGACAGTTGTGCATCTATAAGGCCTGGGAGTCCTGATACTGCTGTCTCCATTATTGTACCATGGGTAACGGGCATGTGTATGTTCTGACGTTCAGTCAGGCGCGGGTACACATCACCGGGTGGCATGGGTGGAGTCGGTGGTCTGTCCATGCGGTGATGCGGGTGACTGGGTGATGTGTGGGAAGTCTGGAATTCATCCGCTTGTGTGATGTCTGTGTCTGGACTTGGGTGTGGTGAGGAACTGCTTGGTAATGGTTGGGAACCAGCTGCCGGAAAATCATTAGTGGTAACTGCTAGATCTGGTTGTTCCTTGTGAGTGCGTTCGGTATACATACCGCTGAAGTGGTATGGCGGAGGAGGCGGTGGAGCATTGGGTATGGCCGGGTGTGTGAAGTCAGAGTGTGTGTGAGCCTTGTCTTTGAAAATTCGCCAGAGATCTAAAGTAGCCTTTCTCTTCTGTAACTTAGTGCCAGAGTACTTAGGGGCATATTTACGTTCCCTGGCGCATCCCTGCAAATCAGCAGGGATGCGCCAGGGAAGATGCGACACGCAAGTTTGCCCTTGCGCCACCGCCGATGCGCCGCATTTACAATGCGGCGCGCCGTGGCGCACAGAATGGCAGATGCGTGTCGCATCCCCCGACGGAAAGGCGGCACATTGCTGGAGTCGCGTCGCAAGCGCGACGCAGCTCCAGCAATGCTTGGGGGTGCCCTATCCCTAACATGGTGCGTCAATCCTTACGCCTGCTTCAAGCAGGCGCAGGGTTTGGACGCAGCATGGGCGTAAAGTGACTCAGTGAAATCTTGTAGATTTCACTGCGTCACTTTTACGTGGCGTACCTGCGAGGAACGCCCACCCTGCGCTGGAACGCCCACATGAAACCTGGCGCAGGTTTCATGTGGCGCAGGGAGTTACATCGTGACGCATCTCCCTAGATGCGTCACATTGTAAATATTGCGCAACGTGGCGCATGGTTTTGCGTCGCCGCTGCGTCACATGAGTGACGCAACGGCGGCGCAAAAGTGGCACAAGGGGCTTGTAAATATGCCCCTTAGTGTCTAGGAAGGTGGTGGCATGCTCTAGTATGATTGGATCAAAACTTCCTATTGACGGCCAGGGATGGCTCATTTTGGAAGTACCTTTATGCAGTTCTCTGCAGTGTTTTAGTATATGTTGTTCTTGCCCTCCAAATGTTTTTAAAACATGTTGCAGTGGAGTGGCCATGTTGGTGTGTCTAACGCAGGGTGCTCTAGGCAAGGCCTGAATTGAAGGAGTGCGTTTTTCAGGTGCTAGGGACAATGTCTCTGATGAGTTCTTGCGCTACTGCCTGAATGACAATGTCATACACACCGTCCTGCAAGTCTCGCTCTTGTGCTAGAGTATTAAGAGGGAAGCGAAGCTGGCCGTCAAAGCAAGCTTCAGCAATATAACTCTGGAGTGGGTGCCTTGGCCACGTGCTAGATAGTATAGCAGTGAGTAGTGATCCGGGGGGACGTATGATAAAAAAGATGTGAAAGTGGGTGGACGTTTTATACACTGTAGAGCTCAGTATGCCATTCATGAAGAATTATTTTAAAACACAATGCTTTGAGGGTGAATGTCGCTAGTTTAGAAAGGGATGGGCTTAGGTGTCAGGCGAGGGTTGAGTGTCAGGAGAGGGTTGGGTGTCAGAAGTAGTGGGAAGGACGTCTTTCACTAGTTCCTCTCCTATGGCGCTAATAATAATGTGGTATAATGATTTTCTTAAGTCCAGTTCCTGTCGTCCGGTGTATATTCCGTTAGGGGAGAAGTCAGGGAATTGGAGCTGGTTACGAGAAGAGCAGCAATAATCTTGCTTTGTAGCGGGTTGCGTGGGTAGGATGTGGTTAGTGTGGTGGGTATCTCCAAGCCTGGCGCTATTAAGCGGATGCGTATGTAAATGCAATCTGGTGTTTTATGAACAGAGGTACCTAAAATCCTGTTCATGGGGACCAGTACTAACTGAGGGACAAGAGTGTTCCCTGAAATGTCAGTGCTTGCAAGGTTTTGGTTCTTTGACTTTGGTGGCAATGGGGTGCGGAAAGGACGGTGCTAGTGAGAGCGTTATCTGCTGTGCATGGGTATAATCAAACCCTAGAACTTGAAATATAGTGAGAAGGACAGTACTTGCTAAGGGTGTAACGTGGACAAAGGAAGATGGGTGACCAGTGGAAAGACCTACAACGTGATTATTAACTAAATATACAAAAATGTGAGATGTTGTGCTGTCAGGGGAAGGGTCACACATTCCCTACAGTGACTGGAAGTGCGGAGGTGGGCAGGCAGGGGGAGGCACAATGAAGACTTCTGGTGCAGGGTCCTGCAGGTCCACGGAATAATCCTGCAGGAGTGCCGCGAGGAATGGGGACTCATTACCAGGAGACAGCGGTTGGTGGAGAGCAGTGCTAGAGGCTGATGCTGATACTGTGGGAGAGGCGGGGGCGGTAAGAGTAGGGAGTGTTGCCTCTTCAGAGGATGTTGTGGAGTGTGCAGAGTCAGTACTAGACTCCACGTCTATGGGAATGACAATGGGAGAATTAGCAAAATAAACAGAGGAGCTCAAGGATGGTGCGGAGCGAGAAGAGGAATTAGAGGAGTGGTCAGGCCAAAGCAGGTCAGGGCGAGTGGTGTCTGGACGTGGCGGAGAGTGGGAGGAAGCGGTGGCTGAGGGAGGTAAGTCTGTGAGAGATAAGAGGGAAAGGCAAAGGGTCCTGCCATGGATGGTACACCAACATTCCTATTCTACCAGCCCTATCTACTAACGTGTGTAGACAGGGATTTGCTCCAAAATTACTCTTTCTCAAGGATGCTTGATAGAGTATGCAAAACCCTTGTACCATAATTAAAACCATTGCACTATGGTGCACAAGTGTGTGTGTGTTGGTGCATAGAAATCTAAAGTGAACCAGCATAGGGACAGAGAAAAACAGCGCCACATCTTAGTAGATATGTAGCTTTTTTTCTCTCACCTTTTGATGCAAGGCAGTGCAGCAAAATTGGTTGCTGTGCTGTGTTGCACCACAACTTAGTAAATCTGCCCCAAAGACTCTAATGCAATCCATACACGTCAGAAGCCCCTTCTAGGTCCTATACTTATCAAGCTATACTTAGCTTCAGAATACGGCCAGAATATGATCCAACATTTCCTTCACTTATTTGTTGACTAGATTTCTTGTCTCATTGTCACTTCAGTTAGTATAGTATTTTGACGAGAATACATATTGTAGGGCAACACAGACCTCTAGAGAATGTCTAGGAACTGAACTATGTGATCAAATGTGAACAAATGTGAGGTGATCAATTGTTTTATCAATAATTATGATGCCATATACGAAGGTATATACATTAGGCAATTGATGGCGACCTTACAGAACCTGTCATGTCATTTGTGATGTCAACAGCTTCATTTGGATGAAGTTATGTTTTCTTTCCTCCTTACAATAAATAATTTCACAACGCATGGCGCTTTAGAGTGAAAGATTAACCTAATTGCAAATGAATTTGTTAAATTAACTTCAGAGTACTTTGACGTCCATGAACAATTTCAACTCTATTTTTACATTGCCTGAAGTGTGTTCGGTTAATTTGATTTATTTAATTTGACATTTAAGCAGCACTTTAACCTTAATGACACATTAAACAAAGTTTTTGAGAATTAGTAAAATGTTCTTGAAAAATAATACAAATGTATGTTAAAAAGCAGCATTACACAGCAGAGCCCAAATGCAACAAGTCGCACTGCATTTGCGTTATTATGCGAAATAGAATCACAGCATTCTTTGCAAACATTACAGGTTGAAAAAAGGAGCATATGGCAGTTTATCCTCTCAGCAGTACTGCACATGAATGTGTAAAGGGACAAGACCTTTGCACTCACTCTAATCTCTAGAAGATCAATGTCACCTCTATTTACAGTGGAACAAGCACACAGGGTGCCCGCCAGATGCCCTCCCCCTGGAGCACCACCTCATTCCATAGTGGCACGGATACTCAATTATAGGGATCGTGATCACCTGCTTCGTAAAACCAGAGAGGCGGCTCCCATCAGAGTAGACAATTCCATGGTGTTCATTTTCCTGGACTATACATTAGAGGTGCAGAGACGCCGTGCATCCTTCCAAACGGTCAAGTGGCAGCTACGTGCAGAAGGTCTTACCTATGCATTAATGTTCCCAGCCTGATTGAATTCCATACACGATGAGCGCTCCTTGTTTTTTGATACTCCTGATGCCGCTTGGGACTGGCTGACATGCCAATAGTCAGCTGCATGTTACCCGCATCCAGCAGAACGCGCACAGAGGAGAGAGCAAGAATTACCTTGGCATCAAAGACGGGTCTATCAGCCAATTTTAAGGGCGGCACCTTCACCTCAACAGGCCCTGGATGGCAGGGTTGCCATACTGGTGACAAAGTCATCATTTGAATCTCACCAGCGGAAACCCTCCTCAAGCTCCTCAGTGAGTTTGAACTCTGACTTATACTCCAACACAAGAGTGGTGCTATTCCCTAATGTGCACCTCAGACAGCACACATCCTAATTAAACATTGTTGGGAGATTGTTCCACTTTTTACCTTTTGACGATACGCCATCAATATGTTACAACACAGCCTTTGTTCCTGTTACATCATGCATGTGATATCATAAAAGAGAGCTCTTCCTCATTTTCCCCTCATTACCCCATTCTACCCCCCCTTTCCCATCCCCTTATTACTCACTCAACCTATGTTCCCTTTCTCCTCTTCCCTTGCTCTCATACCTCGCCATTTCTGGTTGGACTTCAGTATCAGGTAGGTGGTCTACTACGGTCAATTTGCAACAAATTGTTATATGTTATGTGCGGTATTCCCTGAGTGTCATGTCAGTATGGAATTCCTGGTGCTCCAATGTGAGACACAAGTCTTTGCTATCCCCCCTGTATTAGTGGGGCCACACACGTGAAAAGTTTGGGCCCCCTCCTTAGGCAACTGCACAAAGTGTCATATAGTAATGTTGTTTTGTTTGTTGATTTTGGTTTGGTCGAACATCAGTACTTTGTTGGACCCAGAATTGGGGAAATGTTTATTCTATCGCCAGATACGTCTACGTACCTCTCATATACTCCACTATGTAGGGCGTGACCCAATATATACGATTATTAGCATGCGGAGTGGGGAACTGTTTTTTATAGTTTACAGAAGTCACCTAATGTACTGGAGAGGGGCAATGGTAATGGGCAGGGGACTTGTTTATTTGCGACTGTCTTGTTATTCCAGAGATACCAACTGTAGTGAAAAACTTTAATATTATCACTTGGAATGAGAGGGGTATGGGGTCAGTACACAAGAGACATAGGGGCCGATTCCGATCTCGGCCGGTAGGGCTCCGAATCGGATTTGGCATAACCGGATCCGATTCGGAGCCCTATTTCCCGACCGATTCGTACGCGCGTCCGGACGAGCGAGTACGATGCGAATTTGCCGACTGACTCGTTCGGGCGTCCCAACCGCTCCGACCGACTCGTTCCCGGGTCTAACTGCACTGACCGACTCGCTCGGACACGACTCGCACCGTGCAATGGAGACGTTCCCCGGCCGGGTAAGTACGATGCGCGCCGCGAGCAGTCTGACCGACATGCGCCGTCTGGCTCGAAAGAGCAGTCGGAGCCGTACTTCGGGGGTCCGTGTCGGACCCCCCTGTACGCGAAGCTGCGCGAGTCGCACACAGGGGGGACCCATGGGTCCCCCCTACCTGTGCGTGTACGGCGCGAGTCGCTTCGCCATGTACCCGCTGTAGGGGGCGCCCTTGTTCGCCTTGCACCCATTGAGGCAATGGGTGCCCGCGTACGCGTTGTACGACCGGCTCCCATTGACTTCAATGGGAGTCCGACCGACTCGAGTACGATAGCATACGGACGCATCGTACTCGTTCGGTCGTGCTGCACGGGTCCGATTCGGTCGGAAATCTCTCCGGGTCTGGCTCGGTCGGAGAGATTTCCGGCCCGAATCGGAATCGGCCCCACAGTGGCTTGCGAGGTCCAGAAACTACACAGACGATAGAGAGGTCAACTTTTTCATACATCTTACTCCGTTTTCTTTAGGGGGGCTGTGATCTGGCTCTGATCAGGGGCCCCATTTGTGGTGCTTGAGTCGAAAATTGACATGCAGGTCCGCTATGTATAGCTTAGGGGTACATTAGATGGTGAGCCTTTGATGTTCGGGTGTATACAACACTTGCTTGGGGCTGAGTGCCAGCCCCGATACCAACCTGGCGCTTACAGTCACGGCTATTAGAGGACACAGTGTTCAGAAAAACCCTGGCTGGGGCCATTAATACATACTTTGCTACTGATAGAGCCTCCTCACCATTGGTGAAGTGGGAGGCATTTAAAGTTGTAATGCGAGGCACATTGATTAATGTAGTAGTGGAAGCTAGACAGGAGATTCATCAAGAATTAATACAGCTGGAGAACAGTCCGGGCCCCTAGAGAGGGCAGCGGCAGCAAACGCTGATGCCGTTGCTGCCTTACAGGAAGCAAGAATCACACATGCGGAACTCCTGGAATGCCTTTGAGTAATAAACTATAGGGCTTACACACAAAAGATACACATGGAGGTGGACAAGTCGGGCACATTATTGGTGCACCTAATCTGAACCACCCATCTCCTATGCCTTTCTTGTCGATAAGCGCACCTCAGCAGAGTAAGAGAGTTACCCAGCGGGGAATCAATACGGCCTTCAGCAACTTCTACACTGCGTTATAAACAGCCCTGCCCCCTCCCGACACTGCAGAGATAGCATTGTTTTTTAATCAAGCACAGTTACGCAGAGTGACTCCGAATGACAGGGAAGCACTAGGTGCACACATTACGGTGAGTGAGATTCGAGGGCTTATCAAGGAGCTCTGGGTTCTGATGGACTACCGTTTGAATTCTATTCGACCTACGCCACATGATTGGTTCCACACCTAGAGAAGCTCTATGCAACATCTCTTGCTATGGGTTCACTGCTCCCTACTACTGGAGAAGTGCTAGTCACCTCCATGCTAATACCAGGCAAACCACCTATGGAGCTATCCTCGTACAGGCCGTTATCATTGTTAAACACAGAATACATATGGACCAATGTGGTTTTGTCCTACAATGCAATACCTCCCTGAATATTTGGCTGTTGTTTCAAATGATTGACGCAGCTTGGGGATGTTATCCCTATGCCGGTCTCCTGTCCCTAGATGTCTGCCAAGCTTTTGATACAATTGGTTGGGGGTTTATGTTAGCAGCATTGGCCCGCTATGAGATACCCCCCTGCTTACATACGTTGCGTAAAACGACTGTATACAGCACCAACAGCTAGAGTACGAACTGGACTCTACATCTCGAGCTCCTATCAGGTACTGCGTGGTACACAGCAGGATTTCCCCTTTCCCCACTTCTTTTTATACTGGCAATCTAACCCATAGCACAGCGGATTCTGCAAGAGGCCGGGGGTAACCGGATTGTACTCAATAACACAGTACATACTATATCCTTATACGGTGTCGACAAGATCCTATATCTGAAAGATCTGCAAGAGGAACTGCGGGACCTGACTTAACTGCTAGCTAGGTTTGGGAAACGATCCGAACTCCAAATTAATATAGATAAGTCATGTGCGTACTCCTTTGCGGGAACATACACAGAGCAGACATTCCGGTTCGGGAGGTGCATAATCCCACGGCTCCATACACATTTCACTATCTAGGGATACAGGCGTACAGAGAGCTGCGAGATTTGGTGCACAGACAGAATATCCATGTTGGAATATCGAAGTGGCACAATATCGAGTTGTTAATATCGAAGTGGCACAATATCGACTGCAAGAATATCGTTGACCAGAATATCGACTTGAAGGTAAGAAATATCGTTTTCTTTAATATCGAAGTCAGTAATATCGTTAGTAAAAATATCATTGTTAATAATATCGATATTTATATTAGTGTTCTGTATTTTAGTATGTGTGTTAAAAGTATGTGATGTTATTTTTTTGTATAAGTATAGTTATTTTTTTAATGTATGTGTGAAATTTTTAGAGGTAATTAATTTTATGTTAATTAATTTTTGCGTATTTTAGTTCTGTAGCGGGTTGTGGGTTTATAGGGGAGTAAGGTGGAAAGTAATTTAATTGTAATAAAGTCATTAATAATTTTTATTTATTAGTATTTATAATTAATTGATTATTAATGTATTTTTAATTGGTTATCAAATGTAATTAATTAATTAATTGATAATTATATTAATTGTGGTATTGTTTTTTAGGAGCGGGTTGTGGGTTTATAGGGGAATAGGGTGGGAAGTAATTTAATTAAAATAAAGTAATTATTAATGTTTATTTATTAGTATTTATAATTAATTTATTATTAATTAATTGTTAATTGGTTATTAATTTGTATTAATTAATTAATTGATAATTATGTTAATTGTGTTATTCTTTTTAGGAGCGGGTTGTGGGTTTATAGGGGAATAGGGTGGGAAGTAATTTAATTAGAATAAAGTAATTAATAATTTTAATGTATTAGTATTTATTTTATATTTCGATTTTATAGTGTTGTTTGTGGTAATTCATTTATTGTTATTTAGGGGCCCATTACGATGTCGGGCGGAAGCACAACCGCCGTGCTGGCGGATGCAAAAACCACCAGTTACCGCCGGCACGCAGCAGTCCACACGCCCGCCCAATTACGATGCGAAAAGTAGGCCAAACACCGCCGGCAAGCCAGCAACACCGTCCGCCATCAAAGTGCGCCCGTACATGTAGCGGCGCAGCCCAACTGACACACACCGTCCGACGAAACACGTCCCGCCCGGCGCATAAATTATGATGCCGCAAACAAACGGCTCCCACGGCCAAGAGATACCGTACGACAAACCGAAGCGGTAACACGGACGCCGAGCACGGACAACGAAGAAGCGGCTCCCCCGAGCATGAATCCAGCACTGCAGGCCGTCCCCATGCTCCTGCTGATGCACCACCAAGGACGCAACGTACCGCGGAGACGCAGGTAGGCACACACACAACAAGTGCACGCAAACAGCGCACACAGTGCAAGGGCGGAAAAAGCGGACAACCCCCACCAGCGCGTGTACACTACACATCCACCATCGCATCCACATATGACACACAGGCCAAATCGTAACATCGCAGAACACATGTGTACACACCACCTGGGACTAGGAACCAACCACCCCGTCACGGCCCCAAAGCGCCGATGACGCCGCCACACATGCGCACAACGCAGAGGCCAACCGCAGCGCCATGCATGCATCGCACACAGACACAGGGACACAACCAAGCAGCACACACATCAGCCCCACCCGAACGCACATGACACGTGACAGGCCGGCCACAGACATGTCCTCAACGCCCAATTCACGGACAACACCCAACGCCACACAACCGACGCACACATATCAGTGAAGACACGCAACAGCAGGACACACCCCAGTGTAACAAACATGGCGTAGCACACAGCGGCGGCAACACCAACTAGGAGAAGCAGGGCCCCTTCGGGAAGAGGAACGCCAGTACCACACAGAAACACCCATACCACCCTGCACATATGAACAAGACATATAAAACGGAACACCAAAGAGCCCGGGGACCGACAACAGGTGGCCCAAGAATAACATTCACACACAAGGCCCAACGCAGAGCGGAAAGGCAGCCTGCCGCCCACACAAGGGAGAGCAGACAGCACTGAATGACCTTCCATTCCAACTCCGAAACCACAGCCCTACGACAGAAGCCGGTGAATACAGCCATTGTCCAAGAATAGACCAACACAGGCATGCCGAGGAGACCGACCACAGGGCAGATAGCGCATATCACAGAAGCACACAACGGACGGGGAAGAAAGAAGAAAACACTCCCCATGTCGGCCACATGCAAGTTAATTGGAAGGAGTCACACAGCACTGACCTTGAACTGTCTGAGAAGCATGTGGGAAGAGGGCCCGTGTCCTCCAAACAAGCCAACAGAGCACAAGTCCTGTCTCCCTACGACTACACAGAGCTCACAGCAACCCCGGAGCGTGCACATTGCAGACTGCACACACAGCCGGAGCACGCCACCTCAACGAACCGCTGCAAAATGGCAACCGCAACACACCTACCCAACTACGCCGAACAGCTCAAGCTGTACAAAACCAACCTGTGCCATACATTGGGATGCGATCTCCTGTCCCTGCTGAACGTAAGTTACCGACTGACTTACCGCATCACATTGTTCAGCTGCGTCATGCCCGTCTTCTACTGTCGGAGGTGTCCCTACCAGCATCCCGTCGAGATATGCCTCTCCAACCCGGCATGTCTGAAGGCGGACCTGCTACCACTACTCCTCCCTCTGGACGCACACGACAGGGCCTGCTCTGCCTATGGGGGCATGGCGTATGTGGCCAACATCGCACCCGCACTGAAATGGGACCACTGTGCCTCCACACGACGGATCATCGATAACAGCTACATCGAATGTCACCCAGCATGCCCCATCATGGTCCTCCACAGGGACATCCTACGAACAACACCTTGACAGCCACCATCCGCTTCATTGGCTGGCAAACATGTACACCACCAATGACATGGAAGCCCTGCTGGACGGCATCGCATACCTGACAACCTGTAAATACGTCGGACCACAACGCAGGTTCCCCGAGTGACCTATGATGTCCAACCCCGCACCCATGCTTAGCTTCCGCACGGACTGGCCAGTCACCACCACAACAGCCATACCAAACGACCGGCAACTGTAACCACACCATCAACGACATCGCCATGACATCGGATATGACCGGGACATGCACACTGTTCCCCATCACATCCAGGAACACCGCATGCATCGTGGGAGGCAGTGGCATGGGCTCTGTGTATCGCACCCACATGGACGGAACTGCACGAACAACCAGGACACGACATGGATCCAGCGCCCATGGACACACACACCGCTCAGTGGACATGAATAGGTCGCCTGGAGTCTGTGGGTGCTGCACCCCTCCCACCCCCGCCCCGGGAATCCCATACCAGGACCTTTGCATGGACGACAAGTGCATACAACAACAACACGACCCCAGTGACTGTGACATGTCCAGTAACCACCACAGTGCAACAACAAGTGGCACGCCGCTGCATGCACGCAAGCACATGCCCTGATGTCATCTCACATGCACGCGTGCATGAGGAACAACCGCAGCAAACCTGTCACATGGAACTGAGATGGACTGTGCCCATGATGCCAAGCGGTCTGGTAGGCTACATGTATACCGTCTGTGTCAAAGTCCGCAGCTCCGCAGCTATACGTAAATGTACATTAGCACAGCCTTGGCCAAGCAGATGTCACTCTGAAGCCCACATCCCACATGCAACAGCCAATCACATGTAACCCCACACCCTATCCCATTTGCAATCATGCTCAGTATATCCTCAACATGTATCCCGCTGCCAGTAGTGTCCACTATACTGCATCACAGAGGACAGAAGACTCAATATAATGTTTGAAACCAAAACTGTCTCCGCTGACTCATTTCACAAGTACGAATGAGAGAGGATGAGAGTATGTGAAGTACACGGCAGTCGTGACATGACCATGTAGTCCACTGGTATTGGATGTCAACGCAAATGAGTAGCACTACTGTGGAAGACACACATGTGTCGTGTGAAGTCGTATGGACGCAGTGCTCAGGTGGGTGGGTGCGACGGGTAGATGCGCACATGCCAAGTTGGAGCACGCCGTGTTGGGAGGGGTCATGAACAGTACACCACCACTTCCCTGGGCATTGTGAGAGGACACCTGTCGGGGGGAGTGAACACGTGTGTGCACAGCAGCCGGGCACACGTACAAAGCGGTACCAGGCGCACCTCAGCCCACCCTCTGTGGACAAGCTGGATCCTGTTGTGCGCCCGCCATGCCCCTGACAAGGCACACACAGCCCCAGTCGACCAGGTGTAACCCCAACATAGTCAATCCGCACAGGCGATACAGGGCACGGGATGGCAGTGGGGCATGGTGTGTGAGAGGTCTCCTCGCGCTCCTCCTGGTCATATCACGCAGGCAATAGAACCTCAACGTCTAGCATGGCACAAGTCACATGGAAGTGTAGGGGGACGCACCACAGCACGAGCAGCACTGACGTCACGGGAGGTGGCTCGCACCATCCCATCCATTGCCCATCATACCAACCACGCCACATGCCATTGCGACTAAGTGCAAGCGCGTGCGCCACCACCCCCGAGCCCTCCCCAGAGAGGCCAAAGAGTGAATGTGTGGGCCATCAGCCACAGACGGACGCGGCCTGGCCGCAAGGGCAGCCACAGCCACTGGGTGTCGCAGGTGGCGGATCCGGAAGGCGAAGACTGTGATGCATAGTCCATGCAGGCCGGGTCACCATTTGGGGCACCACGCAGGTGGACGGCGTCCCGCGACACATCATACCCTGAGACAGCCCACTCGTGCAACTGGACCCACACATACACTCCTTGCCCTCTCTGGTGCGAGCTTGGGGCTGCCTGTGCAAGCGCTAGCCTCGCAGGTGAGCATGCATATTGGGGGAGCGAGGGGAGGACATGAGGGCTGGGGCGAAGATGACTGTATCACTGTCAGTTAGTACAAGGGATGACCCAGATGTGGAAAGGAAGAGACGTGTCCCGTGTGTACTGCAACTAGTCGCCAATACAACTACCCCCCATGTCCGGAATGTAAGCCCGCACCTAGGCCCGCCCATCCGCCACATCGAACATACCACCAGCACGACAACCTTCCCATTCGAAACACTGACTGGGGGTGGCGACCAGTGTACAATCATGTGTAGCCTACCCACGCGTACATGTGGGCCCTCCATGATCCATGTCACCTGCGGCAAAGTCATGACATGCGCAATGAGGGAAGTGAGGAGAGCTGCCCGCCCCACGCGCAGAAGGTGCATCAGCTCCACAGACCCAGCAGCGAGTCCAGCAGGGGTCACATGTGCAGGGGCAGCTGTGCCTGGTGTGAAGGCACATGCATATAGACAGCACATCGACCAATGTGTAGTCTGCCCACATCTACAGTCCATCATCATGCGGACATAGGAATTGAACACAGGGCAACACATCTTAGTGGGTGCACCCACCGTGACCAACAATGCGCAATCATCGACGTACCCGCCCTGTGCATGGCCCCCACCCAACGGCGGCACATCCAGTGCCACCATCCCACACACACAAGCCTTCCACGGAACATGCTGTGTCCAATGGTCAGTACAGAGTCAGCGCCCATCTGGTGGATCCTGAACAGGAGACACATGCACACACATGCCAGCTCCCACTATGTACGACTGCCACCTGGCACGTGCAATGTAACCTCTCACCTGTGACGTGTGACTGCAAGCACACAGCCGTCTTGGCATGGGGCTGTCAATGTGGACACCTGTCAATGTTTCGGGAGGTGTGATCCGTACAGTGCTGTACATAGGGTGCAGTGCTGACACCTACTACTGTCTCATATCCCCTCGTGCCACAGGTCCCACTTGTTTTGGCCGCTCAGCCTCTGCCCACATCGTCGTCGTCGTGTGCCATACTCATCCAGCCGCGGAAGCAGTTCCATGCTCAGCAGACATTCATGTTGCCATGGCGTTGCCGCTTGACGGATATGCAGTCAGTCCCCATCAGCACGCCCCGCAAGTCATTGGGGCCTGGATCCCCATGTGCATGCACATGGCAGTGGTTTGTATCACTAGCCATTGCCATTGTTGGGAGACCTGTGTAAGTGTATTGTGGCCGTGCCGTCCCAGCTTGACAGCTGGGCTGTGGCTCCTGTGCTTACTCAGTCATGTCAGTGATGTGTATGCGAAATTGCTATGTGTCGTGTTGCTTTGACATGTGTCCTCTGCCATTGTCCCTAGGCGGAGACCGAACATTGACCGCCCATACCAATTGCTGGCGGACATGGACGATACAGAGGTTATTAGGAAGTTTCGGCTGGACAGGCCAACCCTGCATCGACTGTGTGCCATGTTAGAACCCCATCTCCGTCCCCGCAGGGTGTATCCGACTGCTGTCACCCCCACGGCTAAGGTGATGGCCGCCATGCATTTCTTCGCCACTGGGTCATTCCAGCACACAGTGGGCATTGGAGGAGGGATGTCCCAGCCCATGTTCAGCAAGGTGCTGAGGGATGTACTGGCAGCCATGATGCTGTACCGGAACAGGTACATCCGCTTCCCCAGGGCTCGTGAATTGGCGGCAGTGAAGGGTGCATTCTATGCCCTTGGCAGAATCCCACACGTCGTTGGAGCCATTGACTGCACACATGTCGGCCTTGTTCCACCACAGGCCACTGAGCACCTGTACCGCAACAGGAAGCACACGCACTCCCTGAATGTGCAAGTGGTGTGCCTTGCGGACATGGTGATCACCCACGTGTGTGCAAAGTTCCCAGGCTCGGCCCATGACGCACACATAATGCGCAACAGCATCTTGCCACGACTGATGTCCAATATGCAACAGGATCATGCCTGTATTGTCGGTGAGTATGTGGAGTGGTGTAGCGTGCTGGCTGTGCGATGCTGTCCCCTGTCCAGTTGGATTAGCAACGGTTCTCTGTGTCCCTCACACCCAGGTGACTCTGCGTATCCGAATGGGGCATGGCTGCTCAGTCCATTGAGGAATCCTCGCACCCCAGCAGACGATCGCTACAATGAGGCACATGGGAGGACCAGACGTGTGGTCGAGCGTACCTTTGGCCTCCTCAAGTCCAGGTTCAGGTGCCTGGACCGCACCGGGGGTGCGCTGGCGTACTCCCCACAGAAGGTGTGCCGGATAGTGGTGGCGTGCTGCATGCTGCACAATCTGGCCATTCGGAAGCAGATCCCCCTCATCGTGGATGACGGAGATCAACCAGGGCCCCAGCCCGCAGACCAGGACAGCTCGAGTGAGGAGGACAGCGGAGAGGAGGAAGCTGGTAATGTGCGGCAGCAGCTCATCGCCCGCTACTTCACTTGACGGTGAGTGTCCATGTACGACGGCTGATGTGGCTGTATCTGTGCAGGTGTGTGTGTGCTGTGTCAGGGTGGCCGTTTGTTCACTGCGTGCTGTGTGTCAACGCTCCATGGCCAGGGTAGTATGCCACTGTTGGTGGCTGTGGCATTGTGCCCTATTGCTCTGTGCGATGTGTGTACATTGCTTGTAGTTGTTGACATGTACTGTGTGATGGGTGTGTGACACACTCATTGAATGTGCTCCTGTTCTGTCTCCCACCCCTAGGTCCCTACAGGCCCTCCGGATTCAAATGCCATGCCACGCATCAGGTGCCTTTCCGCCCAAGGTGGCCGTTGTATTCCGTACAAATAAGACACAGGGCACAAACAGCAGTTAGTGAAAAAGGTGCATTTATTACAAACTGTGACATGTGATTGTGTGTAAGGTGATGACAAAAGTGGTGCGTGCAGTGACAATGAGCTGTCGGTCATGGCTGCGTGATGATCAGGGTGTACCCACTGGTTCTATGTCCATAGTCCAACACACACATGCCATCCAGATGGCTGTGTGGAGTGGGATCGTAGTCCAAGTCAATGCAGTGGCTGGTCAAGGAAGGCTGGCGGAAGGCTGGCTGGCTGCCTCACTTGCGACTGGAGCGTGCGAAGTCCTCCCGGGAGATCTGTTTCCTCTTCGGACGGCCCCTTCCACGTTTGCGAGGGGGTGCCTGCTTGCGACATGCTGGTGGTTGAGGTGTGATCACTGGCTGTGGACGCAGGGGAACTGGACACTGCTGCTCCACCCTGCGCCCCGGCAGGTGGTGGCGGAGGGGAGCTGCTGTCCCTGGCTGTGACCTCACCGCCACCACCAGCTGTCCCATGAGGTCCACGATTTGGCCCATACGGGCGTCCATGGACCTCAACACCCCCAGCACCTCACGCGTGTCTGAGGCAGACCGGACCCATTGTCCTTGGGCCTCTTCATAGGCCCCAAGGACTCTGGCCATGTGAGGCAGGGCATGGCTCCCAGGGGAGGCTGGCGTTTCCCTGACCCTGCTCCTCCTACCAGTCCTGCTGCCACCGGCCTGCCCACTAGCCACATTGCTCACCACGGTCCTCGCTGTGGCTCCCAGGGTGGATCCAGTCGTCCGGGCCACCACCTGCACTGGGGCTGGTGCCAGCGAAGACGTGGCGGTGGTGGCGGCGGTGGTGGTCGGTGCGGCGATGGTGGCGGTTGCGGCAGTGGTAGTGGCCACAATGACCGTGGGTGTGGCCGCAACGACAGTGGCAGCAGGGAGCTGTGAATGTTCAGCAGCCCTGGATGATGGGTTGGTGGGTAGGAGGGGTCCTGGGGAGCGGCTGGGCCCTGCCACACCAGATGGGCCTGCTTGGTTGTCCGTGTCCGAAGAGGAGGACAGATCCTCCAGATCCGTGTGTCCTCGTTGGGGGCTTGTAGGCTGGCTGTGCTGGCTGCTGGCTCCATCCCCAGCATCCAGCAGTTCGTCACCTGTGGAGAGAATGAGATTTGTTATTGTGTTGCACCTGGCGAAGTATGTATTTGTCGTCTGACATTGACAGTTCGTGCAATCTCGTACATGGGTTTCCCGGAGGCGTGTGTGTGGCTGTAGCATCTGTAGTTGTGTGTGCTTGGCAATGGGACTGTGTGCTGTGCACATGTGGCATGGAACGGATTGGCCATGCCGATGGGTGTGTTGCTGTGCCCCTACTTATTGTGACTCTGGTGTATGCGGGCTCCTGGCCCATCCTGGGTCTGGTTTGTACTTTGCTTTTGGGGTTCAAATGGAACGCTTAGGAACGCATATGGCAACATGGGGGCCATGCCCCAGATTCGCATTTGGGATGGAATTTGCTTTTGGGGTTCAAATGGAACGCTTAGGAACGCATATGGCAACATGGGGGCCATGCCCCAGATTCGCATTTGGGAGGGAATATGCTTTTGGGGTTCAAATGGAACGCTTAGGAACGCATATGGCAACATGGGGGCCATGCCCCAGATTCGCATTTGGGAGGGAATATGCTTTTGGGGTTCAAATGGAACGCTTAGGAACGCATATGGCAACATGGGGGCCATGCCCCAGATTCGCATTTGGGAGGGAATATGCTTTTGGGGTTCAAATGGAACGCTTAGGAACGCATATGGCAACATGGGGGCCATGCCCCAGATTCGCATTTGGGAGGGAATATGCTTTTGGGGTACATGCTGTGAGCCATGGGTGCCGAACGTGACATGTGTTGTGGCAGCATGACAGTGCATGGTTTGAGGTGTGTGCATGCTTGACATGGCCTGCATATTTGCTGTCTGTTGTGATTACTGGACATGGCATTGGACGCATCGTTATGAGTGAGTGATGGTTGTGTGCCAGCCAACGTATTGCAGTTGTCCCATCTCCTTGGTGTGCGTGCTGCCCTGTGCCATGTGCATCACTGCAGTGCTCGGGGGGTGTGGCCCATGTTGTGTGTTGTTGCTCACAGTGTGTCGTGCACTTCATTGACTTCTGGCACATGGTTGGTCATGGGCATGTATCTTAGCGTGACTGCTGTATGTGTGGCAGCTGTGCGGATGACATGCCTTTCATGAGACTGGGGCTGACGGATGGGATGGTGGTATGTTGTTTGTGCATGGTGTGTCTGTGTGTTTGATGGGTTCAGTGGTGTTCGTGTGCATTTATGTTGTTCCGCTCTGTTGCGTCTAGTGTTGTTTGTCTTACATAGGCGTAGTTGTGGGGTGTGTGGTTGACAGGCAGTTGGGGCTACATGGACAGGACTTCAATGGTGTTTCGGTTGTGTGTGATGAGTTGCACAGTGGCTGCCGTGTGGTACTATATTCAGTGTGGCTTGTGCATGCAGACGTGGCTCCTTGGGTGTTGCTATGTCTGTGATGGGTCATGTGGGGTGTGAGTCTGTTGTTCATGTCCGTGTGCACATTGTTCACTTGTTCGTGACGGTGGGCGGTGCTGCGTGTTCGTCTGCTACGTGACATGTCCCATGTGTTGGTCGTGTTATGGTCCTCATGCCTCCAGTAATCCAGCCCTGTCCAGTTTCCCACCTGCAAGTTGTTCGTGCGTGCACTGTACTGGATGCCACATGGCTCTAAGCGGGGGTGCTCCATGTTGCAGGTCTGTGGGGGTGGGAGGGTGTTGTGGGTCGTAGGGGTGGCTGGATACCCACTGACACCGATTGCTGTGGACCGTGATGTCTACCTTTCGGCTGTCGTTGTGCACTGCGGTGGCTGACACGTGGCTGTGGGGTGTGGGGGATGCTCCTCCTTGCTGTGCTGTGGGACTGGGGCCTGGTGTGTGTTGTACTTGGGCTGTCCACCGTCCCACCCACTGCACTTTGTGTTCCTGCCACTTACCTGTTACTTGTCGGTTAGTGCAGCTGTGGCGGACACATGAGTGTGGTGGGTGCTCGTTGTGGCGCTTCTGGCATATTTGGGGACCTGTTGGTGGTTACGTGGCTGGCTTAGTGTACACATGTCCCCACGCATCTTACAGTTGTTCTGTTTGGGCTGTGTGTGGTAGTGTCTGTTGCATGTGTGTGTGATGTGTTGTGTATTGTGTGCTGGACATGGGGGTGTTTGTCCCTGGGAGCTGTGGCATGGTGGTAGTGCATGTGAGTACATAGCGGTGTGCTGGTATACATTAGTTTGTACTTACCAGCCTCCACTCCCCTGCTAATCCGGCGAGGATCTCCGGATGGATTACGACTCGCACCTTCTCCTCCCACGCTTTGAAGGTCTTAAAGAGCGCGGGATTCCCTCCGCCAGTGACGGCAGCCAGCTCTCTGTTTTTGCCCTCCTTCTTCTTGACCAGGCTCTTTACGTCATTCCAACGTTTGTTGATCTCGACTCTGTTCCTGGGCAGGGTCCCGACTGCATTGACCTGGTCTACGATCCGGTTCCACATTCTGTTTCTGGTGGCTAGTGGTGTGTGCTGGACCATGTTCCCATAGATTTGTGGGTACACCTTGATGATCTCGTCGACCATGACCGTCAGCTCGATGGGCGTGAACTTGGGCATTCTTTGTGGTGCCATGATGTTTGTGGTGCTGGTGCGGTGTGTGTTGTGTAATGTGCAGGGGGTTTGTGGTGCAGGTGTTTGGTGGTGGTGGTGGTGGTGGTTGTGATGTGTGCGTTTCTGTGGTGTGCTGCTGTCCTTGCTGTGTCACTGTGTCCTCTCCTCTCCTCTCTGGTTTGCAATGTAGCAAGGGGTTGTGGTCTGTGGGAGTGCTGCTTTTGTACTCACCTATGTGGGTGTGTCCTCATGGTCTGTTGTTTTCAGGTGTGTTGTGTCTGGGGTTCTGGCCTTTGTATTTTTTGTTTGTCCGGGGGGTGTTTTCGGGATGTGTACTGTGCTTGTGTATTTGTGCGTGCCTTGCTGTGTGGACTTGTTGGCCATGTTGTGTGCTATTGGTTTTGTGTGCGGATGGTTTCTGTGCAGGTACGTTGGCGCCATGGCTTCTGCCGTGTCGATTCTCATCGGCGTTGTTTGCGCTGGCGGGCGGTATATTTGTGGTTTTTCCGCGCTCATGTCGGTGCGATCGTAATTTCACGTGCGGTGTGTCGGCCGTGAGGGCGGGCGGTTTTGTGTTGTCGTGCGTGTTTCCGTCCGTGGCGGGCGGTTTGTCTCCGACTCGGACGTTGGCGGGCGGTATTTTGTGTGCTTTTTCCGCCGATGGCGGTATTCGGTTTGTGTAATCGTAATGGCGTGGTCGGTGTTCAGGCGGTGTGTGCGGGCGGATTTTTGCCGCTTCCATGCCTGGCGGAATTATTTACGCCGGGTATCGTAATGAGCCCCTTAATTATTAATTGTTTGCTATTTATAAATAATTAGTTGGTAAATATGCTAATTGTGTTAAATATGTAGAAGTTGTTTGTGCATTTATAGGGGAATATGGTGTGAAGTAATTTATTTAAAAATCATTAATAAATATATTTTTGATTATAATTAATTTATATTAAAGATAGTTATTTGCTTGTAAAATGTTGTTTTAATGTTTTATAAATTAATGTTCGTAGTTATTTTTAGTATTTTTTAACATTAAATTATTTTTTTAACTTTTGTACCTTTTTATATTTGTATATGTTTTTTATTTTTGTTTTATTAACAATTTTTGTATTGTAGTTGCTATTTTGTTTCTTTTTGATTTTAATTTTAATTTTTGGAAATATTAATTTTAACCCTCTGCTATCCAACACTTTCCCTACTGTTGCAATCACTGGAGTGGGAATAGTAATTTTTACCCATACGCTATCCAACACTTTCCCTTCTGTCTGTTGCACTCTCTGGAGTGGGAATAGTAATTTTTACACCTCCGCTATCCAATAATTTCCCTACTGTTGCACTCACTGGAGGGGGAATAGTAATATTTACCCCTCCGCTATCCAACACTTTCCCTACTGTTGTACTCTCTGGAGTGGGAATAGTAATTTTTATACCTACGCTATCCAACACTTTCCCTACTGTTGCACTCATTGGAGTGGGAATAGTAATTTTTTGCCCTTCGCTATCCAACACTTTCCCTCCTGTTGTACTCTCTGGAGTGGAAATAGTAATTTTTACACTTACGCTATCCAACACTTTCCCTACTGTTGCACTCACTGGAGTGGGAATAGTAATTGTTACCCCTCCGCTATCCAACACTTTCCCTACTGTTGCACTCACTGGAGTGGGAATAGTAATTGTTACCCCTACGCTATCCAACACTTTCTCTACTGTTGCACTCACTGGAGTGGGAATAGTAATTGTTACCCCTCCGCTATCCAACACTTTCCCTACTGTTGCACTCACTGGAGTGGGAATAGTAATTGTTACCCCTACGCTATCCAACACTTTCTCTACTGTTGCACTCTCTGGAGTGGGAATAGTAATTTTTTCCCCTCCGCTATCCAACACTTTCCCTACTGTTGCACTCAGTGGAGTGGGAATAGTAATTGTTATCCCTACAGTATCCAGCACTTTCTCTACTGTTGCACTTTCTGGAGTGGGAATAGTAATTTTTTATCCTTCGCTATCCAACATTTTCCCTACTGTTGCACTCACCGGAGAGGCAATAGTAATTTTTACCCTACGCTATTCAACACTTTCCCTACTGTTGCACTCACTGGAGTGGGAATAGTAATTTTTACCCCTACGCTATCCAACACTTTCCCTACTCAATGGAATGCAAAATGTAAGTTTAAAAATGTATAAATATTTTAGTTTTTTATTTTATAGTATAATGTTTTTATTATGATATTTTATGTTATAGGTGTATGTATATCTATAAATATTTTAAAGTTATTTTTTATATATGTATAATATTTTAAAATAAATTAAAGTTATTAGTTTATTAATTATTTTAAATTAAATATACATTTACATATTACATTTTATATATGTATGTTTAATTTTTTTAAATTAAATTTGTTTATTTTTTTAAATGTATATTATATGTAAGTAATTTTTTTAAGGTAATTTTATAATATAATTGTTTAAATTTTTTTTTATATATTAAAAAAACGATATTTTGGACATCGATATTTTTGTAGTCTATATATTTTTTCCGATATTTTTGTTATTTACATTTTAAATATAGGATGTCGATATTTTGACTATCGATATTTTTACAACGATATTTTTGTAGTCTATATTTTTGACTTCGATATTATGTCAGTGATTCGCGAGATTTACTGGAAGGTAATCTCACACATACGATCAACTCACTTAAATCCCAGGTGGGTTTTGGGTCACACTGCCTTTGTCAGTGGCTGGTCGTGTGGCCCTGGCGAAAATGGCTATGTTGCCAAGGCTACTGTATCACTTTGTGAATTTGACGATTGTAATACCGGCATGGGTATTCAAACTGTTTAATATTATAGTGATTGAACTTACAAGGGGGACTGGCTGCCATAGGGTTGGCATAACAAAACTTTATTTCCCAACCACCAAGGGCGGTATGGGGGCCCCCGATTTCTAGGCCTATCGCATAGCCGGACAATTGTAGTGGCTTTCAAATTGGCTTCCCAGCCACAATCTGCCTGAAATAGGATATACAACTGGCCAGTTGAACAGTGGTCGGTGCCTAGGCTGACCCGTACTGGCGTCCTGACACTGTACACGGACACCCTTTTACTGCACACTGCCCTTTCCTATTGGAAGATGGCAATGAGGTACACTTCTGCGTGTGCACCCTATGTTCCTAATGTTCTATTCTGCAGTCTACCCACTCCTTCAGGCACACTGACCACACAGAGGATGAGCCTGTGGGAACAGGCAGGGGTGGCAACAGTGGGGACATTGTTCATGGACAGCACATTAATGACCATACTGATTTTGTGCATACTCATGACTTGCCTGAAACACATTTTCCTAACTCATGCTAGTATCCGCCGTTAAGTCTGTAAACACTGGGCTCCAAATGGTAAAGAACCCAAGAAACATGAGCGTCTCCTCGAACTACACACTCTGGGGCAAACTAGGCACTTAATAAGATGGCTCTACAGGGGACTCCGGGGACAGCTTATCACTCCACTCATGGCCCTAAAATCTAAATGGGAGATCAACCTTCCCAGGGAGCTAACAGATAAAGAATGGGCCAACCTACTGGAATGCCCCCAAAAAGTCTCACTTAATTCGAGGTTTAAATTCATTCAGTTCACTATCTTATACAGAGCATATCTAACCCCAGATAAAGTTATTAAAATATTGAATACAGCTGCATTACCATGTCCTAGATGTCCTGTCCTTCAGGCTGAACTTGTGCACATGATATGGTCATGCCCTTCCTTGTCCGGATACTGGGGAGAAATCTGAGCAGCATTGGTGGACATGACTGACCTTGACCGCTGGAATACGCTGGACATTTGTATATTGGGGCTGCACCCATGGACCAACTGTACTAAGGTGGTATCGTGCATCATGGGATCAGCTTTGTTAATAGCGAAATGGCTGATAACATGGCGCTGGAAAGCCTCTTTGTCCTGAAGGGTGGATAGATGGCATGAGAAAGTGCTGCATTGGGAACAGGCTGAAAGTGAGGCCTCAAGATGAGAAGAATAAAGAGGCGTCCAGAAAAAATCCATATAGATGGAACGGGAAATATTATTGGAAGGGTTTAAGGTGCATGATGAGAATCCCTGAGGTAGGAGACACACCTGAATATTTGGGCTGAACTCCAAGTGGCCTTGGTGTCAGAGTGGGTCCCCACTCCACTGATCCTTCTGAGGGACGGCCCTCCCAATGCCTTTGTACTGACTATGCCTGTCTTTTCCCCTCCAAGCTACTCCACAGATTAGGCAGAAGTACAGTTACGACTCCCTATAGCTCATACACATTACTCTATGACACACACATTAGCTGACAAGTTACGGTTTATGGGTGGGTGGGGGGAGTGTTCTTCTTTCTTATGATTTATGTATTGCATACTATATTGAAGACGTCGTTGATCTGCTCCAGAGCTACTTCACTTTTGGACATCCTTGCCAACCCTGGGTTCATGTGAAAAGGCCTTAAAATTTGATTTACTCATGCTGTAAAATGTGAAAAGATGCAATCAAATTTGTGTTAAAAAAAGTAACATGTACCCTTTGAACTTTTCAAGTCCGGATCAAAATTCAAAACATATATCAAGCGTTCAACGTCTTACCAACTTTTCTTGTGTTGGAAAATTAAGCAATTTTAGTAAATCCTTCATGTCAACAGCAGGTCTCAAGCAAGTCTCACCATTAGTATGATGCATGCTATCTTTATTAAAATTGTACACGTTCTAAGACAGTTTTTTTCCATATATCAAATTTATGTGCCATTTCCTATCACAAATTACATAAAGTGCCAAGTCATATTCTTAAAAAGAGAACAGACCAATAAACCATATCCAATTACAATAAGATACTGCTACAGAAAAAAACTTTTTGGATGTGTTAAGTAAACACCATTACATTTAATTGTTTAAATGAATGCTTTGAATATGCTTGTTTCTATTAAGAATTATAAGTGACACAGAAGATAATGCCACAGGAAGAAGGTTACTCTCAGTCAAAGATACCAAAATTACTTAACACATAGTAAGCATTTTGGCCAGCAGAGAGCAGCAGCAGAAGCGCGAGAGTGAGCAGCAGTGAGCTCCGAACAGCAGCAGCAGCAGTGTGCTCCGAGCTTTTAGACACCGCCGGACCCCCGGACCCCCCCGGGACCCCCTGGACCACGCGAGCCCCGTGTCTAGCTTAAGCTTAAGCTACGGAGCTCACGCTGCGGCAACGTGTACGAGACAGAGGGGATAGAGGAGACAGTGGAGATACCACAAGGGAGCCGGTCCTGGTTTTGGTGTGCCGCTTTGGTTTGCCGCATCTCCGGGAGGCCTCAGCGGGCACAGCTTGCAAGCCAGCCTGCCCGCACCCATCCGCCCACCTGCCTGAGCCCATTCTGCATCCTGAATCTAGCAGGTTTTGTGGGGCCTCGGAGTGCGAAGTAAAACAGCAGAAAGGCGGCGAGAAGGAAAGCATCAACGGACGGCCAGCCCAAGGAGTCTCGAAGGACTAAGGAGGGTACTTGCAGGCTCGCTGTATAACTCACTGCATAACCCACTGCTTGGTCTCCCTTGCCAGCCCCAGGTACAAGCGGAGACGGGGCCTCAAGAATCACCGGCTCAGTGCAGCTGCAAGAGAAGCAAGAAGAGCAGAAAACAGCAGAGAAAGAGCAAGCAAACAGGCAGCAGGGAGATTGCACAGGCGAATTACCGGGGCTCCTCAGCCCAGCCCCCCCCAGGCGCCAGAAACAGCATAGCAAGAAGCGGGGGAGGGAGGGGTTGGGGTCGTCTGGCTGGCAAACATATCCAGCTCACCCATAGCTTCTAAAAAACACAGGCTCTCTTGCGCCCTGCACTGCACTGCATATTCGCGCCCTGCACTGGAAGGAAGTGAATAGGTGCCAGAAACAATCCAGAACGTCGGAGGGAATCTACCATAAATCCAACAGGAAAATTAGGAAAATCAGTAAATACCTCAACGAATCAATTAACTAACTACTCGAGCAAGTTATTCGAGCAACTGTTCGGGGGTTCCACATAACATAACTACAACTCTCACAGGTGCGCCATGAGGTCGGGGAAAGTAAGGAAATTAACCAACAATGCGCCGGCTAAAAGGCAAGGAAACAGGAAGAGCAACGCTCCAACCGAAACAAACAAAGCACTGGTACAGGAGCAGTCTCCATCTGAACATCTGATGCTGGTAGAGACAGACTCCGTTACCCTGCACAGAACAGCAATTAAGGGCTTTCAGCCAAAGATTTATTCAACATTTCATTTCTGAAAGACGCTGGTTCATTCTTAAGCTCTTCAATTAGCGACCTCAAGGGACTCCCCTCTCCTATGGAGCCTGAGGGGGGGGCGCAGAGAGAAGGAGGGGATGCAACAGGAACCGCACCTTCAGTGCATAACACTGTCGCTTATGGTGAAAATACCGATAATGTAATACAAGACAAGACGAGAGATGCAAGAGGTACTTTTATAAAGGCTGGACAAGGACAAGACCAAGGAAATGGCATTGAGGGCAAGGAACTGGCAGAGGGGGTATCGAACACACTTATACTCACGACCAGCCCCACTCAAGCAGGAAAGACGAACACTGACCGCAGTGTGGAAAACTATAGTACTGGAAATATAGCCATTAACGATAGGGTGTATCCGCTCGAGCCAAAGATCGTATTCCTGCCAATCCAGTGGCCAACAACCACAGAAGTAGGGGCTGAGAGCAACAATCATGAGCTCGCCAAACACAAAACACCTGACTTATCTAGCTCGCAGATCAATACTGAGCCACAAGCCTTAAGACAGCCACTAATCAAGGACCTCGACGCTTCGGATCAAATAGAAGAAGTCCTACGATCCAACGTCGACAGGCCGGTGGCAAGCACCATTACAGACCAGGCCCCAGATCAGATAATCCAACCTGACCACGATCCAGAGGGGGCAGAGGGAGCAAGGAAAGAGCCAGAAAAAATGGCGACAACATAAGAGACAGAGTACGATCAAATGGAAACCTCCAAACCAGACAACACCTCTCAGCTTACAACAGAGGAGTGGGAGAGACTAGTAGCCTCATATTCCCCAGTCATCCCTCAGGAGGAAGTTAGAAAACGAGGACATGACATAAACTCAACCACAGAACAGTCTCCAAAGGGAGTGGAAAATGTATGGTCTTCCTTGCTAAACAAGTTACAGCTCTCATTAAATGCCATGCAGTATCACTCTGATAAAATGGATATTCAAGCAGTACATGTGTCCAACATTGATAACAAGTTAGCAGATATGAATAGCATGATCAAGAGGGTCCAAGCTGAAACAAAAATATTGCAGCCAAGTTGTACTTGTCACACTATCGTGGATAAACTTACAACAATTCCATCACTACTGGGTGGGATCTTGTCTGACTTAAAAAAGGCAACTAACACTACAAAAAACGAACCGCACCCCGGACCCGAGGAAGAATCGACAGATCCATACTCTAGCTATCCAAGAGGACATCCTGGGAGTCTGAATCAGCAGAGCCTTGAACGAGAACTCCCTAGTAGTTCTGGTTGCAACAAAAGAACAACAGAAGAAAAACGCAAAACGCCATTGCAAGAGCCAAGTGGCACTGGGTCGGCAAAAAAGGAGATGCTGACCCAACGCACTATTCTATCCAGAGCTAATAACGGGCCAACAGTACAAACTTTCATGGGGGGTGACAGGAACAGCTCAAATTTATCGGAGATAATTAAAGATAAAACCTATGCTGCAGTTGCAGGAAAAGTTCCAAAGCAGCCTAGAGAAACACAGCAAGAGGAATGCCACGAACAATTAAACATACAGCACTGCTACACCCAGGGGCAACAGGAGAGTGCTCCAGAAGACACTGACCATTACAGCCCTCAAGGCCAAAGTACGGGGAAAGGAAGCCCTGAAAATTCCAGGGAACAAAACAAAAGATGTCGAAAACAAAAGAGGAAAGGGAGAAAAAAGACTAGCAATATCCGAGCATTCTTCAAAGCGGTAACTGCAACCCCAGAAGAAGAAGAAGAAATAGACAGGCTAACTCCGGCCATAACAACTCCACTGATCAAGGAGACTGCACAATCTCAGAAGCCCAAAAACATAGATAAAGGCACAAATTCTAAGTCTCAAACTGGGAGCAATCACTGGCAAAACAAACCTGCTAATCCAACAAAGAGGGCTGAAATCACTGACTATACAAATGCCCAAATGGCGGGAACACCGCAGGTTGGCAGAGAAGGAGCCCCTTGAACCAGGACTCTCTGCCGGCAGCAGATAACGAGATAACAGCACTACCGGCTGAAGCACCATTATTCCAAAAAGAGCTGCTAGGACACAGGAACAACCATTCATAGAAGAACCTAAGCGAAGGGACCACATCCAGGAGGAGGCAGATAGCTGCACAATCCTACTCATTCCAGAGTACAAGTCAAGAGGTAGGGGGGATATCCTCAACCGAGGCAATATTTTACGCTTACTATCTTCCATCAGCAACCTGACAGATATAAACACAAATGACCTGGAATCTGTTGAGTTTGAATACTTCAACTACTTGTCAAATCAAGAGGTCACAAAGACTACATGGGCTACACAGGAAATTGCTGAAAGAATCATGAAGGCGGAACACCGTTTTCATGCATGGGGGATACGCTTAAAACTACAAATAAAAACTGGGTACCCAGATCCGCTGTGTCAGACACAGCATGAGAGGGATGACGGCAGATTGTCAAACGAGCAAAAAATAGACAAACCGGCATGTGTTCTAACAGGGGCCCGAAGTTCTTCAAATTCACAGACGGAAATTAACCTACGGAGCCCAAAGCAAGTACAAGGATCACTTAGACCAAATGATTGGAAGTGGATAGCAAGGACTATTAATACAAGGGCCATGAAAACATGACAAAACACCACAAGAAAACATCAACTAAAAATATGTTCTTGGAACATAAATGGTCTGGGGAATAAAGTCGATGATATTCATCTACTATCATATCTCCAAAAATTTGACTTAATTGCCCTCCAAGAGACCTGGTCGGACCAACCATATCAAATACAGGGCTTCAAAGCATACCACTTACCGGCTATAAGAAATGCCAAATATGGCCACTTAAAAGGAGGTCAAACAATATACTCTTCAATAAAAAGCATTATTGAAATAAATAATATAGAAGTTAAACAGTCAGGAAATAACAGCATGAATGTTATAGAACTGGATTTAGGGGGAAATAACCATAATCAAAAACTACTACTGTTAAACATATACCTGCACCCTCGAGAACAAAAAGCTGGGATGAAACTATTAATTGCAGAATTGTCAACAATACTGTCAGAGGAGTCAACATCTAATATCATCGTAACAGGGCACTTTAATATGCACCTTGTAGGGCCCCTGACAAGGGATCCACTTCTGGAAGAGCAATTTTCAGCATGGGGTATTCCACAACAGGAGGCGAGCAAATGGGGCAAACAAAATAGACTGGCGGGGGATAGCTTAAAGGATTTAGAACATCTTAATCTAGTAGCACTAAATGGCCGCTTCCCAAATGACAGTCCGCCGGCTGCCACCTTTCACAACTCGACAGCAAGCACAACCATAGATTTTACATTCACATCATTATCACTGTTTGGCAAAGTCTCTGATTTCCGAATAGGAACGATGGAAGCCAGTGATCATTTACCGCAAGAGATCACGCTAAATATTCAAGGGGCAGCGGTAACTTTGCCAGTAGCAAATTTGCGATCCTCGGTCTCAGTCATACAAAAAAGAATAAAATGTAACACGCACAACTTGGAAGGCTTTGAGAAGGAAGCAAAAATCCTATGGGAAAAAAGTACAGCGACTCAGATCCACAACTTAAGACGATGGGAGCTATTCACCAACAGTCTTGGGGCTGCACACACAAGGAAAAAAAAGAACCAAACAACTGAAGCTCAACAGCAAAAAGGCCCCTCACTGAACACTCATAGTGTGGAAGGCCATGGCCTGTCAACAAAGCAAAAAACTAACTTAATGCTCCTCAAGAGAAACATCAACAAACTACTGCGGCGCCTACGCCAAGCCGGGCCGGACATGGCTGCTCAAAAGGAACTACAAAATTTAAAAATCACCAAAAAGAAATTTATTTGGCAATTAAAAAGGGAAGCGGAAGAAGAGTTATGGGCCAAGCTGCTCCATGATGCGAAAGGAAACAACAGCGGAAGACTCTGGCGAACGGTGAACAGCCTTCAGAATCCAAGAAGACCTAGTATTAATTCTCATTTAACTGAAGAAGCTTGGGCTGATTACCTTTGGCATCACTTTAATATAGCACCAAGGGACATAACAACGGGGCCACCTGAACCCAATAGAAATGCATCAGATTGGGCCTTATCATCGAAGCCAACTAATATGGCCTTCACAGAAAAACAAATTATAAGAAGGATAGCGAAAGGCAAGAAAGAGGGGGCACCGGGTCCTAATGGTATCCCACCCATTCTGTATAAGCGAAACCCGGAATACTGGGCAGCGGCCTTATTACCGCTATATAAACAGATCCTAGAAACTGAGATAATCCCCGAATCATGGATGGGTTCAATAATAGCCCCAATTCAAAGAAAGGCAGTATAAACGAAGCAAAAAACTACAGACTCGTGGCCTTAATAGATAATGACGCCAAATATTATGCCGGCCTTTTACTAGAAGAGCTTACAGAATGGGCGGATGAAAATGCAGTGATCCCCATCATCCAGACAGGTTTCCGCAAACATATGGGAACAACGACAAATATCTTGGCCCTAACACTCTTAATAGATGCCGCTAAATTGCCCAAATACCCCCTCTATGTATGCTTCATTGATTTCACCTCCGCCTTTGACAACATCAACAGAAATACACTATGGGAGAAGCTGTCCAATAGAAAAATTCCACCAATTTTACTATTGCAGCTGATGCTATTACATATGGACACGTGGGTGCAAATCAAGTTGGGATCAGGCGATAGCTTGTCAAGGAAAGTACAGATGACCAAGGGTCTCAAACAAGGGTGCGTGCTAGCTCCGACCCTTTTTAACATCTTCATGTCGGACCGCTCACCCAAGTTAGATGACTGCAACTCTCATGCCCCTAACCTAGGTGGCCAAAATCTCTCGAACTTGATGTATGCGGATGACATTGTGCTAATCAGCCGTACGCCGATAGGGTTACAACATCTAATCGATACAACATATAAGTACTCGGTAACGAATGGCCTAGGCATAAATCTCGCCAAAACAAAAGCAATGAGAATAAATGCTAAGAAGTCTACGCCCAGGTTCCTCTGGCAACTGGGTGGATCATCACTGGAAATTGTGGACGAATACAGATATTTGGGCGTAATAGTTGATAGCAAAGGGTCATTCCAGCCACAGAAAGAATCGGCAGTAAGGAGAGGAATTACAACAGCGGTCGCACTGAGGAATCTTAAAATGAAAACAGCTGGTCGTAGCTTCACCCCTCTACTACAGGTGATCCAAGCTAAACTTATACCGGCCATCACCTACGGAAGTGAATGCTTACGAGGTAGTGATGCTCGGATACTGGACAACATAGTAGCAAGGGCAATGCAAATGATATTTAAACTTCCTAAGTACACATCCCAGGCACAAATAAGGCTTGAATTTGGCCTGAGGAATCAAAGAATAGCAAGAATGGGCGCATATGCCAAATGTTGGCATAAAATACAGGGAGCTGAAGTAACAACATTGGATCACCATCTCTGGAAGGAGCTAGAAAGGAAAAATGGGTGCGCAGCCGCAAGCTATCTAAAGCATTCAATAGACACCCTGGAACTATAAGATCTTTGGGAAAGCACTGGATCGCACAACAACTTCAAACAACTGGTAAACAAATCAGTAAAGATCATCTCGCAAGCAGAGGACAAAGCAACACTAACCAACAGGGCCCATGGCTGGATTGTCATTCAAAGCTATACCAGCAGCTTCCATCAAAGTTACCTAAGCGTCGGCCTCACACGGATTATGAAGGAGAAGTTCCTACGATTAAGGCTGGGTATCCTTCCATCACAATACCATTTGCCCCCGTGGAAACGCCCTCAAACGATAACTAACTGTCGCCTATGTGGGGTCTCAAAAGAGGACATTCTTCATTTAATATGTATCTGCAAGGAACTTGACAAGGAGCGCAGATCCCACTTAAAACCTGCCTTAAAAGAAATGGGAATAAGAACATGCAGGCAGGCGGTTAAAGCATGCTTTGACGGCAAAAACATTCAACTAGCGTGTCACCTTGTTAAATTTCTGGATAAAGCGGAAAAAAGCTGAATTCTAGTAGGGAGTGATTGGACGAAGACATCTCATGCCGTACTTAAGTCTCATTGCCTTTTGGCAACAAACAAGGAATAATTACCTCTAAGTTAAAACATATAAATGCAAAACTTCGGTCTCTTCCATCTTCTATTTTGCTTTGAAGGAGGCTCATGAAATGATACACGCTACTCCACAAACTAAGCAATGACCTCTGACAACCCGGCTGTGCCACATTCTTTTTAGACATGTTCGTATATCTGAAATTGTCTTTCTCCTGTCGTTACATGTATTTTATGGAGGCAGTGTTCAACCCGGCAGTGCCCATTTTTTTATAATACTCCATATCCTTTTTAAACATGTTTGCACATTCGAAACTGTTTTCTTCTGTTGTCACATGGACTTTACAGAGGCAACGTTTTTAAGTAATCATGCTACAAAAGCTATTATAATTTTTTAATCACAAACAGTGTGCTACTGTGGATTGGTTACTATGTCACAAAATTGATGTAGCTGATTGCAATTAGTTAACACATTCTTCCGGAGGACCACCTTCTGACTGCCACGCTAGCCTGGCCATGTTTCTCAAAGCCAACTTTACAGAAACTTGCACTGCCCTAGGAACTTGTAGGAGAATGGACTCCAAATTCGAAATTTTTCACTTCATCACGACTCCTTTTGCACTTCACTGCACGCACTAAATGCCAATTTTTATACTCCTCGTAGTTTTTTGGAATCATTGTAATTACTCAAACTTTCTTAACTGTCTCTATTTACAAAAAGGGTTGTTTTAGGCACTTTTTACATGTAACCTACCATGCAGCTGACTGTAATGGTTTTTATCAATTAAGCATTCTTATATGTGTCGCTCGATGTAGCTGATTGTAATGGTTTTTATTAACTAAGCAATAAAGATTATTATTATTAACACATAGTAATTGCGCTGACTGTGTTTTTGAAGTCCTGATATGAGCAGTTGTCAGCTGGATATGCATTGTGCAGATATTGCGATAAAATATAGCATTATATTCATCTGCAGAGGCCCTCTTCCTAAATTATAGGCCTGAGGCACAGGTCAGGCCCCTTAACAATGACAAAAGCCTTTAACAACCAGTGCAGCCTTTGGCAGAAGGGGAATAATTCTATTACAACATGTTACCCACTGAGGGTAGAATATTATAAAATAAAAAGGAGAAAATAAAGGCAGTCACTGGAATGTTGGAGCAGAAGGTCTATACCAGCCTATTATAAGTCCTGGCCTACTTAATTATCTTTAATGGAGCTCTCAGCATCCCAGTGTGCTAATTAAACTATATCATTCAGGGGAGGGAGTGTCATATAGATCCCAAGGCCAGACTTCATATTGAACCCGTTAAATAAGTCTGTCTACTTTTGACCCATATGCCTTTTGTTGTTGTCTTTCTCTGAACTTGTGAAAGTGTCAAGTCATCCAAACAATGCCATTGAAAAACACCAAGGGTGACATAAATCTACAAACCAGTTCCCTGAAATCTATGTTTAAGTTGAGGCAGTGAATGCACAAAGTAAACATGTAGTCTAAATTGATATACTTTGGTCATAATGGGCTGTGCCAATTATGTCCAATGTATGGTAAATGTCAGTAGTCAATCCTCTAAAATCCCCATGGAGTGACCACCCATTCAGAGCAGTCTTTGCCCAACATTATTGCAAGAGGTCCTGCCACATTGTTATACTGCAAAGCATCCATCACAATGCTGAGAGCTGATAAAGTCAATTTTGGAGGAGAGGAGATGAGCACAGCTGATATCTGTTTTTCCTTTGAGGGAACACTCTCTCCCTGCCAAAGTCTGATAACCACTGCTTCTCCGCTGTGAAGAGGTATACAGTGTTCTGAACCTCTAAGAACATCGAGAGGCAAGTTAGCTGCTCTATGCTCTCCGAGTGCAGCACATGGAAGTGGTCTTTAGGTTGTTAGGTTGCCAAAGACATTTCAACCGTGTTAAAAATTTTCATATTATTCTTGTAATATGCATTTGTGCTCTTCTAATTATAATCTGTGTAGTTTTTACTCATCTACTCATCTACTAAGCAACATATATATATGTGTGTGTATATATATATATATATATATATATATTCACTGAAAAAACCACAGGTTACAAGGACGTTATAGTTAGTTGGACATTTCACTCGTACAATACCAGAGAAAGTCGGCCGTTATAGTTAGTTGAGCTAACTAAAACTCGTGCCCCTGCAATGCACTGCTGATGACGTCAAATAACATCACTCATGACATGGTCAGTGACATCACTGATGACATCACTGATGACATCTCAAATGACATCACTGATGATATCACTGATGACATCATCCAGTGACTGTGTGTTTCTGAAAAGTTTAAGTATGTTTTATATATATATATACGCCAAGGTGTATTGAAGAATGAGTGGGTGTATGAGTGTCTGAATGGATGGTTTAGTAGGTGCGTAACTGACTGTATAAGTGAGTGGTTAAACGTGTCTTAGTGAATGCATGGGTTAGTGACTAATCTGTATGAACGTCTGTATCAGTCTTTCAGTTGGTGTGTAAGTGGCTGCATGGGTTGGTGAGTACCTTCATGACTGTCTATATGGGTTAATGATTGGTTGTCTGAGTACCTGTATGGGTGCCTGAGTCTCTGTGTGGGTGGGTGTGGTGTGTGTGACTCCCTGCATGGATGTGTGAGTGGGTGATTCACTGGGTGTATGGGTTCATGAGTGCATCTGTGAGGGGTTGTATGGTTGGGTGAGTGTGTGTATGACTGTGTTGGTGAGTGAATGGATGTCTCAGTGGTACATGTGTGAGTAACTACATAGGTGAAAGGCAGTATATGTGAGTGTTGGAGTATATAAGTGACTATATGTGAGAGTGAGTGATTGTGAGAGTGGCTGTATGGATGAGTGTATGCTTCTGTCAGTTATTGTAGAAGAGAGTAAGTATGTGCTAGTATCTGTATGAATAATTGAGGTGGTGTGTGTATAACTGTATAATGAGTAAATCGCAGTGTGATTGATTTTTTGGGTGACTGACTAGGTGTGTGAGTAACTCTATGGGTGAGTGGCAGTGTGTGAGTATTTGCACAGATGTATGAGTGCATATATCAGTGGCTGTATTGATGAGTGACTGCGTGTATGGGTGATTGTATGGGTGAGTGGATGTGTGTGTAGATCTAGGAATCAGTCAGTGGGTATGTACTAACTGGTATTGGTGTGTCTATGGTTTCGAGAATGGTAGTCTGTATTTTAGGGTAGGTGTATGAAAGGTTATATTAGGTGTGGTGAGGTGCATCAGATATTAAGTGGATGATGTCGTCAGTGATGTCATCAGTGATGTCATTTGAGACGTTATCAGTGATGTCACTGACCATGTCATAAGTGATGTAATATGTGACATCATCAGCAGTGCATTGCCGGGGTGCGATTTATAGTTAGCTCAACTAACTATAACGGCTGAATTTCTCTGGTTTTGTACGAGTGAAATGTCCAACTAATTATAACATCCCTGAAACCTGTGGTTTTTTCAGTGAATTTCCAAGGTTTTTTAAATGTTAATTTCTAACGATAACGTCCATGAAACCTATGGTTTTTTCAGTGAATTTCTAAGGTTTTTTAAATGCTAATTAGTAATTATAACGTCCCTGAAACCTATGGTTTTTTCAGTGAATTTTTAAGGTTTTTTAAATGCTAATTACTAACTATAACGTCCCTGAAACCTATGGTTTTTTCAATGAATTTTAAAGGTTTTTTAAATGCTAATTTCTAACTATAAGGTAGTAGTCGCATTTACAGAGTGGTGCAGAAAGGGGCCTGGGCCTCCGACCAGCGCTCATGGAATCCACTGCGTAGGCCTTACAGGAGGTACCAGGAGGGCTACTTGGCCGCCAAAGTCCCTCAGGAGTAAAGTGGACTTCATCCCCCAACCACTATTGTGCCCGGAGCACGTTTGCAGAGTGGTGGAGAAAGGTGAGCGTGGCCTCCAAAGACCTCTTAGCAATCCCACTGTGTGGGACTTACTGGAGGTATCAGGAGGGGTAGTTGGCCCCAAGGTCAACCTTGGGGGCCAACTACCCCTCCTATTACCTCCAGTAAGTCCAACACAGCAGGATTACTAAATTCTCATAGCAGGCCATGCCCCCTTTCCCCACCACTCTGCAAACGCACTTCCTGGCATGCTCTTGGATGGGGATTAAAGTCCCCTTCGCTGCTGGGGGTCCTTAGTGGCCAACTAGCCTACCTGATACCTCCACAATGCCCCAGATAGTGGGATAGCTGACAGGTGGACACAGGCCACGCCCCCTTTCTCCACCACTCTGCAAATGCGCCTCCTGGCACATTCTGGGTTGGGGGATTAAGTCCCCTTGAATCCTGAGAGTCCCTGGGGGCCAACTAGCCAACCAGGTACCTCCAGTAAGCCCCACACAGCTGGATTGCTGAGAGTGGTCCGAGGCCATGCCCCCTTTTTACACTACTCTGCAAACGCACCTCCTGGCGCACTGCTGCCCGGGGGATGAAGTCCACTTTAGTCCTGAGGTCCTCAGGACACAAGAGGACCTCTTCGCCCCACCAGCAATGCGCCAAGAGGCGCATTTGCAGAGTGGGTAAAAAAGGGCATGGCGTCGGACCACCTCTCAACAATCCCACTGTGTGGGGCTTACTGGAGGTATCTGGTGGGATAGTTGGCCCCCAGGGATTCTCAGGATTCAAGGGGACTTAATGCCCAAACTTAGAACGCGCCAGGAGGCGTGCTTGCAGAGTGGTGCAGGGAAGGGGCCTCCGGCGGGATGCTGGCTTTTCTTTTTTTGTGTGTTTTTGTTAGAAGGAGGGCTGTGTGGCCCCCCTTCTCTTAATATTTTGTGGGCCATGGGGACCCCATCCCCCAGGGCCTGACCGATTTAAAAAAAAAAACGGGAAGGTGGCTGCGCGGCCCCCCTCTCCGAGGCCGATTTCGGCCCCGGGGACCCAATCCCCCGGGTCATGGCCTCGTTTTTTAATTTTTTTATTATTAATACGAGAGGGGTCCCCCCTTCCTGGGCCACTATTGGCCCCAGGGACCCATCCCCCGGGGACTGGCCTCCTTTTTTATTTTTAATCACGGGAGGGGAGGGCGCATGGCCCCCCTACCCTGGGCCACTTCTGGCCCGGGAACCCCATCCCCCAGGGCCTGGCCAGCCTTTATTTTTAATTTTAAATTTTAGAGGGGGACTCCCTCCTCAGGCCAATTATGGCCCTGAGGACCCCATCCACCGGGGCCTGGCCTCAATGTTGGGGGCCACGGTAAAGGAAGTGACCCGATTAGGGCCACCTGGTTCAATCGCGACCACCTCTCAGCCTTCCATACAAATGAAGAGTCGGTCAGACAGTAGAGAATACAAACCAAGTATATGTTTATTCAGGTACACTCGAGCGGAGCCCCGTCTGCCCAGTCGCTTAGGGGTGCTGCAGAGAGGACTGACATCAGAAAACATGGTGATACATTATGTACGATTCAGAACCCTAGAAGACACGCCCAGACTGGAAATTTCCAGATGGAGGCAGCTACACAAAGGAGGTACAGAAGGATAAGTTTCGATCCTGAGACCGGGCATACATTATCTTCGTGCCAAGGTCGTTCTGCCTTCGCCCATCGCTGGACTAGTGGGAGCAGGCCTCTATCTAGTGTGAAAGGTATGCGCTAATAAGAACATTGTATTCATTAGTACAGCAGGGTCCAGCAGTGAAGAATAGGAAAATTACCAAAGCTGCTTCTCGCAGACACACAGAGAGATCAGTTTTGCCCATGGGTCAAAATGCCGGCTAAAACATAAAATGGTGCCGCAAATGCTAACTTATGCAGAACAACATGTAACAACACAGCAAAGAAATTTTTTATATTCCAACAGACCCTCCTTTTAGCATTCGCCAACAATTTTACACAGTGGGCGGAAAAGATATAACATTCATATAAGCAAAAGGACATCAATACTCAGAACAATCCATATACTCATTATCAAAAATAGAAGCTGCAAAGGATGATGTAGAAGAAAAAATGCCTTCGTCAATTTGCATCATGTCCTCAATGCTCTTCTGCAACATGATTGCAGCGTTATTATCATGAGCTGATACTTTATGTTTAGGAGTGAGAACATTTACACAGTAGGTGCAGCAAGTCGGGAGGCAGTGTATACAGAGGCAATATGTGAAGAGAATGCCGGCAACCACAGCTAGAAAGGTGAGGATCTTCCAACCCCAAGATGTGAATATGTTCCGGAACCACCCTGATAGGGTCCAAGTACCTGTCTCTTGGTGTATTTCAGATGAAAGTCTATGCAATTTCTGTATAGCTGCATACACATTGGGGGTGTGGTCAGGTATGTAAACTCAACAGCTGCTGCCATTGATGTGCTAAGCCCCTCCCCGGTCAGCAAGGATGACGTCTAACACCATCCTGTTCTGTAAGGTGACTAATCTCGTAGCCTGGAGCTCAGCAGCGAAATTTGTCATTATCCCAGCAGTTGTATTGATAACCCCCTCCACTGCTCTTGTTAGTCGACAAATTTGAAAACCATTATCCATGGGGCCCCAAAAGGGCAGGAGACCATTTATGGCATCCTCAAACTGTTGTGCGGTGGTATCTGTCTGATCTATATCCTTCGTGTCAACAACCCTTCTGACTTGGGGCAAGTGGGTACTTCTACGCTGCAACTGATGATCTTTATGATAAGTGGGCAGGGCAATGTGCACAGGGGGGAGGAGGAAAGAGAGGTAACATCTGCCTGACCATCCCCTTGGAAGCCAGACATGAGCTTGGGAGCCACAGACAAAATAAACATTTTGGGGTAGGATTAAAGGCGGACCATTAATCGTGCTCAGTCTGTAGGTGAAATTGCAACTACTCTCCCCCACCTTTACCTCCCCAGTCCCCTGGACACAAAAACTAGCTGTTGTGTTGACCACAGATACTGGCATCTGTTTGTCCGTAGTAACATTGCGAGCTGGGAAAGATTGGAAATACTCAGAGGTGTTGAACTTTTGGAAATCACCCATTTCCATTTGGAGCCAAGTTTTGTTCTTAGCTTTTTCATATGTGTTCATACAGGAATTTGAGGACAATGTACCGAAAGTCTCTTGTCCTGCCAGCCTTACGGGAATATACCCGTGATGAAAGCGTATGTACTCTACCACAGTGCGCGAATCAGCAGGTGTCATAACCAGAGTAGAGTGGTGGATATGCACCATTACGAACAATGCAAACCAACCTTCACAGCTACCAATATATGAAAATGGCAGGGACAACAAACTGTCGCTCTTATGAGTAACTGTGGGGAGCAATCCACAAACCCAACAATTAGTCGTATTGGACACATTATGAACTTGAGGCAACATTTGTATAAAAACGTTATCAATATAGGACAATCTATGCGCTGCTTTGTGTGGAGCCAAAGTGACAAAAACATGCTCAGGGGGAGGGGGCGTCATACCAACCAAAGAGTGTACAGGATACTTCTCCTTTAAAAACCAGGATATTCCAAATATTTTCATTAGTGATATCACAACAATTGATATGAAAATCATTTTACTCTTTCTTGACCAACCCCGCGCTAAATGTGGTGCTGTAAATGGCTGTTCCTCCTCCTCAATAGGTCGACCAAACGGATGCATTATGAAACAAGAAAAGGAATGCAATAAAACTAATAACAAAGGCAAGTGTTCCCAGTGTCCGTCAGAGCCTCACTGGTACAGGCTCCTATTGTTCATCAACGTTGGCGCTCTTGAGCACCGGCGGTGGAGCTTGCTCAGTCCTAAGCTCAGGGTGAATCCCACGTCACGCAGGATAATGCACCCCCCTCCTAGGGAGCACATTCGATTCATCCTGTCCAATGTCTGAACAGTGCACCAATCTCATGATACCCTAAACTAACACCGTTGGTACTATAGCAAAAGTACACTCTAACTTGCACAGTCCATCCCTAGCTAATCTGACTTCTCCTTTGGTGCACTGTTCCTCAGCCGAGGGTGCAAATTGTACCTGGTAACTCCAGGCACAGAGGGGTCAACAAATAATGGTTCCTTAATGGCTCGAATTTACGGAGGGACTGCTGCATTCAGCACGTCATCATTCTCTGCATCCGTTTGGGTCCATGTAAGCTTTGCATCTCCAAAAGGGAAGAAATGAGGTACCTTCTCACCCTCAGCGTCCCCAATGCTGTCCCTCACCCACTGGTCGTAGGGTAAGGGGATCCTGTGGCAATGGCTGGAATGAATCCGATTCTTTCGGCCGGCGACTTTCACAGCGTCCGGGTGGCCAGGAGGACTTGCTCGGGCCCCTTCCACCGGGGCTCCAAGCTCTTCTTCCACTGGAAATTATTTATTAAGATGAAATCTCCAGGCCGAATTTCATGTCCAGGCCCCTCTGGTATGGGCGGAAGGGACTCAAAAACCTGTTGGTGAATAGAACGCACATTTTCAGTTAACTGACACAGGTAGTCTGTCAACAAAGGGTACTCAATCCCAGAAAACCATCGGGGACGCGGGACGCCCCAGCCATTTGCCGGGCGTCCAAACACGACCTCGTACAGTGACAATCCTGTCCTAGAATGTGCTGTTGTTCTTGTCAACAAAAGAGCTAATGGTAAAGCATCTGGCCACTGTAACCCTGTCATCTCCTGAATCTTTGCCAATTTCAGTTTGAGAGTACTGTTGCACTTCTCAACCAAACCTGCTGACGGGGTGATTTGCCGCATGAAACTTCTGCTTTATGTGCAAACCATCGCACATTAACTGTATAACCTTGGCATTGAAATGACTTCCGTTATCACTCCTGATCAAACGGGGCAAGCCGAAGCGAGGAAAGAACTCCTTCAGGAGTACCTTTGCAGTCGCAATGGCTGTATTTTCTTTGGTGGGTAAGCCTCAACCCACTTACTGAAGGCACAAACAACCACCAACACGCACTTCAGATTATTGACCCATTCTAACTCTATGTAATCTAGTTGAAGGACCTCAAAAGGGAAAGTGGGTGGTGCAAAATTACCGGGTGATGTGGGGGTACCCTTCCCAGGATTGTGCATCATGCACACCATGCAGTACTTCACTAAAGGTGCAGCTGTCTTCAAAATGTTTTCATTTTTCCATAGGGGGTCTAACAACTTGCGAATTCCTTTAGCACTGATATGGGTTGGGCCATGAGCCATCGTGACTACAGGAAGAACATATGCATCTGGCAACCTCCATCTCTGCTTCCCTGACTTGTCAATCCAACATCCCTCGTCATTCAGTTGTGCTGTACTTTCTTGCCACAATGTTAATTCCTCCACTGTGGCCTCACGCTGAATCTCCTTCAGATTCTCAAGTGTATCCTCAAACATTATGGCCTCGGGCACCCAATTAGCGGGACCTGCTACGAACATTCTTTTCATCTTCGTTCGGGCTGTTTCCTTTGCTGTCTCATCTGCAAAATCATTCCCTTTACCCACATCATCAGTAACTTTCCTATGGGCGCTGCACTTCACTATTGCCACGTTCAAAGAGAATCAAACATAGACGGTCTACTTCTTTGTGCAAACAACTTCTCCTGTAAAAACCCAATTTTTTGTTCATCATAAGTGCCAGTCAACGGCCACTGCAATTCGGCATTGTCCCTCGTATATTTGTGCAATAGCGTACTAAACAAAATAAGGCCAAGGCCATGCTTCACATACATATCAAAGTTCGGAGTACCTTCTGGAGGCACCGGCTGACTTTCTTCCAATCGAGCATCTGCAAAGCAACAACGACAACAAGAAACCAAAAATCGGCAGAACCCAGGCATTTTCAAAAGTAAGCCAAATTCGTTATGCTGCCTGGTGAAGTGTTCACAAACACCTCGTACCAAAATCGGTCCTCAGACCGTACCAAATACAAACCAAAATGATACCATATCCACAAAGAAACCAAGACAAACTCACCTGGTGTACACAGGTCAAACAAATTTATTCTCCACTGCCGACTCTTCAGACCAAACGATCAGATCCAAGGGTTTCGCCATACAGGACCCCAGTCGGGATGACCACTGGGCGAGGCACCGACCAGTCAGTCAAACAGGGCAGCTGCGAGTTCAGGAACTCTCTTGTGCAGGGATCCCTGGTCCGCCAGTCCGACCCGACATTGGCCCCGACCTCCCCACCCGTCTGCGGGAGGAGATGGGTCACCCGATGGGGTCCCTGTTCGGATGCTAACTAAAGGAAGTGACCCGATTAGGGCCACCCGGCTCACTCGCGACCACCTCTCAGCCTTCCATACAAATGAAGAGTCGGTCAGACCGTAGAGAATACAAACCAAGTATATGTTTATTCAGGTACACTCGAGCGGAGCCCCATCTGCCCAGTCGCTTAGGGGTGCTGCAGAGAGGACTGACATCAGAAAACATGGTGATACATTATGTACGATTCAGAACCCCAGAAGACACGCCCAGACTGGAAATTTCCAGATGGAGGCAACTACACAAAGGAGGTACAGAAGGATAAGTTTCGATCCTGAGACCGGGCACACATTATCTTCGTGCCAAGGTCGTTCTGCCTGCGCCCATTGCTGGACTAGTGGGAGCAGGCCTCTATCTAGTGGGAAAGGTATGCGCTAATAAGAACATTGTATTCATTAGTACAGCAGGGCCCAGCAGTGGAGAATAGGAAAATTACCAAAGCTGCTTCTCGCAGAGACACAGAGAGATCAGTTTCGCCCATGGGTCAAAATGGCGGCTAAACATAAAATGGTGCAGCGAATGCTAACTTATGCAGAAGAACATGTAATAGCAGTGCAAAGACATTTTTTATATTCCAACAGCGGGGGGAGCCCCAATGCCCCCGCGATGCCAGCCGGCTCCCCGCCTCCTGTGGGAACCAGCATTGCTTTTGGACAAGGGGAGCTGCTAACATGCAGCTCCCCTTGTCCAAAAGCAATCTGCTTTGCTTAGTGGAAGCGAGAGCAGGTTTCCTTCTCTCGCTTCCACGGAGCAAAGCAGAAGTTTGCAATGACAGGGCGGGAGCAGTGCTCCTGCCCTGTCATTGCAAACTGCAATGTCCCGGGGTGGGAACCCCGGGACATTGCTCGAGCCGGCCCCAGGGCCATGGAGGGCTCCAGGAGGGGGGCCGCGCTGCCCCCCTCTCAACATTTATATAGCCCCGCAGAGGTGGTAGTCCCCGGGTCAGTGTGGAGGGCAGGAGCCCCACCCACACTTATGTATTTAAATTTAAGCCCTGGGGAGGTGGCGGTTCCTGGGGCTTGGGGGGCCCGTGAGGCCCCCGCCTCATATACATTGAAGCCACGGGAAGGTGGCGGTCCCCGGGGCAGCGTGGGGGGGGTTGGAGCCCCCCACGCATTTTTTTCAAGCCCCAGGGAGGTGGCAGTCCCCGGGGCTGTGGGGGGGCACGTGCCCCCATGCATAAAGTGTACATTAAAGCCCCAGGGAGGTGGCAGTCCCCGGGGCAGTGGGGGGGGGCGTTGGATCCACCCACGCATTTTTTTTTCAATCCCCGGGAGGTGGCGGTCCCCGGGGCTGCGGGGGGCTGCGTGCCCCAGCGCATAAAATATACATTAAAGCCCCAGGGAGATGGTGGTCCACGGGACAGCGTGGGGGTGTTGGATTCCCCCATGCATTTTTTTTCAAGCCCCGGGGAGGTGGCGGTCCCCGGGGCTGCGGGGGAGCCGCGTGCCCCATGCCTAAAATATACATTAAAGCCACCTCGCACATTATGAGCAAAGCCCTGGGGAGGTGTCGATCCCCGGGGCTGCTGGGGCCCCCGCGGGCCCCCGCTACATACATTTTTATTGCCCCCGGGAGCCCAAGCTATGTTTTTAAAAAAAAGAATTCTACTGGAGTCACGCACCCAGCATGACTCCGGCTGAAATGTTTTTAAAAAAATGCTTGCTTGGGGGTCCCTGTGCGACCCCCTGAGCAGGCTAAGTGGGTCAGAGTGTTTCTACCCTGCCCCCTTTTCTTTTTTTTTTTTCTTTTTTTTACTGTTTTGTCTTGTGACTCGGTTTTACTGCCAACCCTTCTCGGTTTGAAGTGTTGGCAGCCAATCAGAATGAAGCTCGTGATCGGGAGGGTTGGTGAATCCTCCTCGGTCACCAGATATTGATATTTTTTATTTTTTAATTTCTCAGGAACTATTGAACGGATTTACACCATTTAAAGCAAAGAGTGCACTCTGGACCAAGAGCTACCTCTCTGCCAAATTTTGTGTAATTCCGTTCAGCAGTTCAGGCTGTAGCCGTGACATAAGTTCCTATGGAAATTAACATGGAGAAAACGCGTTTTGGGACCCCCCTTTTTTCTTGGCCCCCGCTTGATGAATCACCCCAAAACTTTCAAGACAGGAGCTGACCGGAGTGGGCCATTAGTTTTGAAAATTTCGCGAAGATTGGTCAAACGGTGCCAAAGATATTTGCAAATCAAAAAACGCTTTTCCTATGGAAACGCCCACGCCCCTTTTTACACCACTCTGCAAACGTGCCTCTTGGCGCACTGGTGGTGGGGCAATGAGGTCCACTTGTGTCCTGAGGACATCAGGACACAAGTGGACTTCATCCCCCGAGCAGCAGTGTGCCAGAAGCCGCGTTTGCAGAGTGGTGTAAAAAGGGGAGTGGCCTCGGACCACCTCTCTGCAACGCAGCTCTGTGGCACTTACTGGAGGTACCTGGTGGGCTTGTTGGCCCCCAGGGACCCTCAGTATTCAACTTAATCCCCCAACTTAGAACGCATTTGCAGAGTGGTGGAGAAAGGGGGCGTGGCCTTTGTCCACCTCCCAGCAATCCCACTGTGTGGGGCTTACTGGAGGTAAGAGGTAGGCTAGTTGGCCCCTAAAGGACCCCCAGCAGTGAAGGGGACTTCAATCCCCATCCAAGAGCGCGCCAGGGAGCGCGTTTGTAGAGTGGTGGGCAAAGGGGGCGTGGCCTGCTCTTCGAACTTAGCAATGCTGCTGTGTGGGACTTACTGGAGGTAATAGGAAGGTAATTGGCCCCCAAGGATGTCCTTGGGGGCCAACTACCCCTCTTGTTACCTCCAGTAAGTCCCGCACAGTGGGATTGCTAAGACGTCTTCGGAGGCCATGCCCCCCTTTCTCCACCATTCTGCAAACGCGCCTCCTGGCAGACTACGGGATGGGGGATGAAGTCCAATTTACTCCTGAGGGACTTTGGGGGCCAAGAAGCCCTACTGGTACCTCCTGTAAGCCCTACGCACCGGAATTCCTGAGTGCTGGTCGGAGACGCAGCACCCTTTCTCCACCACTCTGCAAACGCGACTACTAGTTAAAGAAGTGTTTTCAATGTAATAGGTTTCGCATTTGCGAGAATTAGAGCTATTGGCGTTGTAAACGCAAAAGTTTTTTACTAATGTTTTTTGGAGTGGAGTGGATGTACGTTGGGCCTGATTCACAGAACTAACTTACGTCAAAAACGTAAAGTTAGTACTTTTGGTATTCACAGAATACACTTACTCATTTTGGTATTCACAGAATGAACTTACTCATTTCGGTATTCACAGAAGTTAGTAGTCCTAACTTTAGGACTCCTAAATGCCTTCTGTGAATACCGAAAAGTCTTAAAGTTAGGGTTTTCTCAGTTTAGGAGTAGTAAAGCTAGGACTCCTAACTTTACTACTCCTAAACTGAGAAAAATCCTAACTTTAAGACTTTCGGTATTCACAGAAGGCATTTAGGAGTCCTAAAGTTAGGACTACTAACTTCTGTGAATACCGAAATGAGTAAGTTCATTCTGTGAATACCAAAATGAGTAAGTGTATTCTGTGAATACCAAAAAGTACTAACTTTACGTTTTTGACGTAAGTTAGTTCTGTGAATCAGGCCCGTTGTGTGTAGTGGAATTATGTGGTATGTTGTGCAGTTAAATTATGTGGATAGAAAGTATGTGGTATTTAGTGTATAGGAATGATGTAGAGTGGGATTATGTGTTATGGAGAGTAATTATGTGGTATGGTAGTCTGTGTTGTGGAGTGGTAACCTCAGGTTTAGTCTTCCTCGTTTCCATAGAAGCTCAACTATGAACTCAGTGAGACAAAAAAAGATGGAATCACTGAGGAGCACTTGTGGACCTAGTCAGAGGTATGTGCAGGGCCACTGGAATTATGTGACTGTTTGGCTGCACCGACTTTCGCACAATTATACATTTTGTGCATTAGCCACATAATTCATCATCTGCACCCTAGTTGGCAGATTTGAACAAAAAAAGCCTTGTTTCTAGCTGAAACAGGTCAAACGTTACCAAAAATGCAGCGACAAGTGTTACAGCGTGGTGCTAGGCCCTTTGCAAAGCTAGAATGGCCACCTGTTACTTATTGCTAAATGTGGGTGTTAAATTGGTACTAATGGTGTGCAATCCACTCTTGCTTCCCTCTGCGCCTCTCTTGCCTCTCTCTGCATTTCTGTTGCTTCTTTCTGCATGTTTCTTTCTTTTTCTGCACTTCTCTTGACCTCATTCTGCAAATCTCTTGTACTTTTTGCACCCCTGTTGTCTCTTTATGTACCTCTTTTGCCTCTTTCTGCACTTTTTTTTTCCTTTTTCTGCACCTCTCTTCCCTCTTTCTGCACGTCTGTTGCCTCTTTCTGCACCTCATTTGCTTCGTTCTGCACCCCTGTTGTCTCTTTCTGCACTCGTCTTCCCTCTTTCTGTACCTTTCCTGCCTGTTTTTGCATCTCACTTGCCTCTTTCTACACTTTTCTTGCTTCTTTCTACACCTCTGTTGCTTCTTTCAGCAATTCTCTTGCCTCTTTGTGTACTTCTCTTGCCTGTTTCTGCACATCTCTTGCCTCTTTCTGCACCCCTGTTGCTTCATTCTCCACTTTCCATGCTTCTTTCTGCACCTGTCTTGTTTCTTTCTGCACCCCTGTTGTCTCTTTATGTACCTCTTTCTGCACTTTTCTTGCCTTTTTCTGCACCTCTCTTCCCTCTTTCTGCATGTCTGTTGCCTCTTTCTGCACCTCATTTGCTTCTTTCTGCACCCCTGTTGTCTCTTTCTGCACTCGTCATCCCTCTTTCTGTACCTTTCCAGCCTGTTTTTGCATCTCACATGCCTCTTTCTACACTTTTCTTGCTTCTTTCTACACCTCTGTTGCTTCTTTCAGAAATTCTCTTGCCTCTTTGTGCACTTCTCTTGCCTGTTTCTGCACCTCTCTTGCCTCTTTTTGCACCTCTGTTGGCTCTTTCTGCACCTCACTTGCTCCTTTCTACACTTCTCTTGCCTCTTTCTGCACCCCTGTTGCTTCATTCTGTACTTTCAATGCTTCTTTCTGCACCTGTCTTGCTTCTTCCTGCACCCCTGTTGTCTTTTTATGTACCTCTTTTGCCTCTTTCTGCATTTTTCTTGCCTTTTTCTGCAGTTCTCTTGCCTCTTTCTGCACGTCTGTTGCCTCTTTCTGCACCTCATTTGCTTCTCTCTGCACCCCTGTTGTCTCTCTCTGCACTCGTCTTCCCTCTTTCTGTACCTTTCCTGCCTGTTTTTGAATCTCACTTGCCTCTTTCTGCACTTTTCTTCCTTCTTTCTGCACCCCTCCTGCCTCTTTCTGTACCTCTCTAGCCTCTTTGTGCACCTCTCCTACCCCTTTTTGCACCCCTTTTGCCTCTTTTTACACCTCTGTTGGTTCTTTCTGCACTGCTCTTGCTTCTTTCTGCACCTCACTTGCCTCTTTCTGCACTTCACTTGCTTTTTTCTGCACCTGTCTTGCCTCTTTCGGCACCTCTGTTGCTTCTTTCTGCACTTCTCTGGCCTCCTTCTGCACCTCTTAGTTAGAAGTAGTTTTAATCCCCCTGCCCTATTATGTACTAGGGCCATATAGGGGAGGTCATGCCAATCACAGGGGTACCCCAGCCCATAGTGTACCCTACTGTATGTAGGTGTTTTCACTGTATTCTAAGTGTCTTTCAGCATAGCACTGGCTCCGGGCCTGGTTAGTCAGAGCCAGTTACCACCAGTACCCGTCAGCAAAAAGTTGGGGGCACAGGATGACTTTGCAACAAGGCCTCTTTCTGCTCCTCTGTTGGTTCTTTGTTCACATCTCTTGCTTCTTTCTGCACCTTTCTTCGTCTTTCTGGACTTCTGTTGCCTCTTTCTGCATTTCTCTTGCTTCTTTCTGTGCCTTTCTTCCTCTTTCTGCACATGTCCTACCTCTGTAGGCATAGTTAGAAATTAGCATTTAAAAACCTTTCAAATTCACTGAAAAACCACAGGTTTCAGGGACGTTATAGTTAGAAATTAGCATTTAAAAAACCTTTGAAATTAACTGAAAAAACCATAGGTTTCAGGGACGTTATAGTTAGAAATTAGCATTTAAAAAACCTTAGAAATTCACTGAAAAAACCACAGGTTTCAGGGACATTATAGTTAGATGGGCATTTCACTCGTACAAAACCAGAGAAATTCGGCCGTTATAGTTTGTTCAGCTAACTATAACTCGCGCCCCCGCAATGCACTGCTGATGACGTCAAATATTCCATCATTCATCACTGATGACATCTCTGATGACATCATACACGTGATAATCTGATGCACCTCCTCATACCCTAATATCACCTTTGATACACCCACTCTAAAATACAGACTACCATTTTCGAAACCATAGACACACCAATAGCAGTTAGTACATACCCACTCACTAATTCCTAGGTCTACACACACATCCACTCATTCACCCATACAGTCACTCATACATGCAGTCAACCATCAATACGGCACTATCATATGCACTATCTATACAGACACTCACACACTGCCACTCATCCATAGAGTTACTCACACACCTAGTCTGTCATGCAAAGAATCAATCACACTCCCATTTACTCACCTATACAGTTATACACACACCACCTCACTTATTCAAACATATACTAACACATACTTACACTCTTATACAATAACTAATACAAGCACACACTCATCGATACAGCCACTCTCACAATCACTCACTCTCACATATAGTCATTTATATACTCCAACACTCACATATACTGCCTTTCACATATGCAGTTACTCACACATGTACCACTGAGACATCCATTCACTCACCAACACACCCATACAAATACTCAACCACCAATACAACCCTTCACAGATGCACTCCTGAACCCATACACCCAGTGAATCACCCACTCACACATCTATGCACAGAGTCACACCCCACCCACCCACCTACACAGACACTTAGGCACCCATACAGATACTCAGACAACCAATCAATAACCCATATAGACTCTCATTTAGCTACTCACCAACCCATGCAACCGCTTACACACCAACTGACAAACTAAACTGTGTGAATGTCTGTATCAGTCACTAACCCATGCATTCAGTAAGACACATTTAATCACTCACTTATACAGTCAGTCACGCACCTACTAAATCATCCATTCAGACATTTATACACCCACTCATTCTTCAATACACCTTGGCCTATATATATATAAAACATATTTAGACTTTACAGAAACACACAGTCACTGGATGATGTCATCAGTGATGTCATCAGTGATGTCATTTGAGATGTCATCAGTGATGTCATCAGTGATGTCACTGACCATGTCATGAATGATGTAATATGTGACGTCATCAGCAGTGCATTGCGGGGGCGAGAGTTAAAGTTAGCTGAACTAACTATAACGGCCGAATTTCTCTGGTTTTGTTCGAGTGAAATGTCCAACTAACTATAACGTCTCTGAAACCTGTGGTTTTTTCAGTGAATATATATATATATATATATATATATATATATATATATATGTAATTTTTATTAATATAGTGTCTTTTCCTAGTGTAGCTCTTGTGTGTGATATTCTAAAGAACAAAATTAGGTTTGTATTACCACTGCATCTCTGACCCGTTCAAGGGCTGTTAGTAACCCAGACAGCACGACACCACATCAACAGATATGTTGAGTGGTGTGGGGCTACAACAACCTAGAATTCCACCTTTAAGCTTTGGTGTGCAGAACTTTGTTGTTGCACCTGTGGGCAGGAAAGCCAAACCTTGTAGATGAAGCAAGTGCCCTAGTTTACATAACTGGGCGGCACTCCCAGGTACTTATTGACTGGTGTGGAGTCAGAGGCGGTAGGCGAAGGGAGCACTCTCTCTCATAGATAATTTTGCTGTTGTAAATCAGACCCTTAACTTATGGGGTTATATGAACAAAACTCTTTGTTAGCTGGTGTACTTTTCATGGGACTATGTAGGTGAAATGTTACAAAAGCATATCTTTTGTATTTTGTTGGTGATACAGCATCACTTATTTCTGTCCTATTGAAATGCATTGAAGTAAATGACTGGACTTAAGGGCACAAAAAAGAGGGGGATATAGAAAGGGTGATAGCAGGTTGTGGTTATAATATCGATTATTTTTGGAGGCATCATACTACGTTTTGGGAGCACAGTGAGTTCTAAGGTGAATTTAACATGAGTAAAATGCAGATCCCCTACTCCACTTTGTTGAATCCTTTTTGAGAGAGAAAACAGAGGGCATATTAGCAAGACCCAAGTTAAAATTATCGCCGCTTTAGCGGCAGGAAACTGCCGCTAAAACGGCGATAATGGGCTTGCTAATATGCGTTATAGAATTCCAATAGAAGCCCAGGTTAGATGTCCTGCACATCTAACCTGGGCTTCTATTGAATTCTATAACGCATATTAGCAAGCCCATTATCGCTGCTTTAGCGGCAGTTTCCTGCAGCTAAAACGGCGATAATTTTATCGCCGGTCTTGCTAATATGCCCCAGAGTTCTCTGATGATATTCTCATTGAAATGATAAAAGGTACTTCAGAAGCTAAAATGAGGGCATATTTTCTATAAATTCACAAATACCTTGCTATGCATTTCAGATAAATGTATGACATGCCGAGTAAAACACCGTCAGCTGACTTCAAAGATTTCTACTGCAGCTTCACCATAGAGTTCTAATGAATAACTAGTGCTAATATTCTTTTTTCAAGGGAAAATTAGGAACTCCTTTATGATATTTTGTTGGGGTAGGAACTATCGAATGTAAAACCTTTCATATGAAGTCAGTTGGAGTAAATTAACATTGAGGTGTTAATGCAGAAATGAAGCTAGCCGGTTTAAAAACATTTTTGGGGAACTATGGGGTTTTAGTCATTTATGGCACAATATATTGTTAAAAGAGGCAACATAGTTAGATTTAGTGATCCCTACCTAAGAGTAACCCTGGGCAAAGCACTACGCTACGCTCGCGTAGTTTGCGAAGTTTGCGCTACTTCGCACAACGCGAATTGCACGTAGCACAGTGCAAACACGCGTAGCGTAGCGTAGTGCAGCGGTCATGTTTGCTTGCTCGCGGTCCTCAACGTCAAGTTGGCGACCGCGAGCAAGCAAAATGACATCCCGGCGAGACTTTTTCCTCGTTCGCGATCAGCAACATCAAGTTGCCGATCGCGAGCGTGGAAAATAAACCTCCCGGCGAGATTCTCAACGCGGGAGGTCAGGTTTCTCATTGCGAGTGGTCGCGTATGCTCGCGACCGCCGCGATGAGAAACTACCAGTCCGCGTTGAGAAGCTGCCGCTCGAGTAAAAATCTACTCGAGCGGCAGTAAAAGACAGCTCGCACTGTGCAAGATGCCGTTTTCAATGATTGCACAGTGCGGACAAGCATCCGGCACTGTGCAATCATTGCGAACAGTGCACTACGCAGTTCGCGTAGTGCTACGCGTAGCTCGCGTAGTGCGAACTGCACTTTGCGTAGCTTGGCGTAGTGCTACTTTGCGAACTACGCCCAGGCTTACCTAAGAGTAGCATCCCCTTTCCACATATGTATATTTAGGCTATCCACCCTTTGTGTTACCTAATACCACCTCAATTTTAAAACAATAACATTTTATTAGACTTCAAAGCATTTGGGGACCAGGTTTTTAGAGGTGTAGAATGCTATTAGATACAATTAGAGTTAAGGTACAATGTTTAGTGATATCATTTGAATGAGTTGCTGTTTGCATATCTAATTGTTTCTTGTCAGTTCTCCCATTGTCAGTAGTAAGTTACATTGTAAATCAGAATGAAAAAGAAGGCTCCTATTATTAAGCATATTGAAAACTGTCATGGACTAGATAGTTTCCAGACTCTGAACTATTTAAAAATATGTAATACAAACAAATGGAAATACATGTTTTCTGGTACTTGTTTATTTTAGGATCTTGTATTAGCAGGCATAAGACCCATTTTCATGTACATATTAAGCCTTCTACACACAAAAATGAATGATTCTAAAGCTGTCTTCTCAAATAGCATGTCCCTGGGTGCAGACACATACTGTAAGCAGGGTGAGCATTCTACTTCTTTATTAAACTCTATGTTAAGCAGGTATTATGAGATGAAGGGGCAGTGATATATGAGTGGACACTATTAGGAGACTTGTTTCATGTACTAGCTATGACTCTCCTTGGTAGAAATCAAACAGATTATGGAGCAGGCTTTCACAATAATAGAAGAGGATTTTGAAACAAGAAAGGGCCTACCGTTTGACATGTCTTATTCAATAAACACTGGGATGGCCTTTCCTATACTGACACCACGCCCACATCCAGCAACAGGACTCCATAGCTCCTTGGTCTCCGTGGGAAATAATCTGCATGAATATTGAACTGTTGCTATAGTTCCACCAGACAAGTATTCTGGGTACCCATTACTCTTTCTATCTTTCCTTACACAATGACAGTTACATAGCCTCCATTGCTCTCCTATGGTTTACCTCTGATACAGCAACAGTAGCTTTTATTTTATCTTACCTTACTAAAGATGCCCTAACTTGGGCAATGACTCTTATAATCCATCAGAGTCCCTGGGTAACCAATTTTTATCAGTTTTGGCCAAATTGAAACCAATCTTCAGCAAGAGGCAAAACACACAGACAACCCATTTAGGTCTGCTTATGTCAGGACAGTGTTAGTGATTACTGATTGTCAATTACAACAGTTAGTGGCAGGAGCAGTATGTACTGATGAATCCACAGTCTCCACCTGTTATGAAGATGTTGCATGAGCAATTGAAGGATGGATTAGGCTTATTGGTTAATAGACATGCTACTGTAACTACACTCATCGATCTTACTTTGAAAATTGAAGCTCAGCAACGGGCACAACTCTCTGAGCATTGAGAGTGGTTTCCCTCAATGAGGGTGATTTCCCCAATCCTCTAAAAGTACAGAATTATAGAATCGCCTTCATCAAAGAACCCATACAAGTAGGAGTGACAAGAACAGTATATAAAAGTATATATATATTCACTGAAAAAACCATAGGTTTTAGGGACAGTTATAGTTAGTTGGACATTTCACTCGTACAAAACCCGTGAAATTCCCCTGTTATAGTTAGTTCAGCTAACTATAACTCGCGCCCCGCAATGCACTGCTGATGACGCCACATATTACATCACTCATGACATGGTCAGTGACATCACTGATGACATCACTGATGACATCTCAAATGACATCACTGATGACATCATCCAGTGACTGTGTGTTTCTGTAAAGTTTAAATATTTTTAATATATATAGGAAAAGACGTATTGAAGAATGAGTGGGTGTGTAAGTGTCTGTATGGATGATTTATTAGGTGCGTGACTGACTCTATAAGTGAGTGATTTAACGTATCTTACTGAATGCATGGGTTAGTGACTAAACTGGGTGAATGTCTGTATCCGTCTGTCTGTTGCTGTGTAAGTGGCTGCATGGGTTTGTGAATAGCTACATGAGTGTCTATATGAGTTATTGATTGGTTGTCTGAGTATCTGTATGGGTGCCTGAGTGTTTGTGTGGGTGGGGTGTGTGCGACTCTGTGCATAGATGTGTGAGTGGGTGATTCACTGGGTGGATGGTTTCAAGAGTGCATCTGTGATAGACTGTATGGGTGGGTAAGTGTGTGTAAGAGTGTGTTAGTGAGTGAATGTATGTCCCAGTGGTACATGTGTGAGTAACTACATATGTGAAAGCCAGTATATATGTGTGTTGGAGTAAATAAATAGCTATAAGCGAGAGTGAGTGATTGTGATAGTGGCTGTATGGATGAGTGTGTGCTTGTATCAGTGATTGTATAAGAGCGTAACAATGTGCTAGTATTTGTATGATTAAGTGAGCTGGTGTGTGTATAACTGTATAGGTGAGTAAATGGCAGTGTGTTTAATTATTTGCATGACTGACTAGGTGTGTGAGTACCTCTATGGATAAGTGGCGGTGTTTGAGTGTCTATATAGGAGTAAGAGTGCATATGATAGTCCTGTACTGAGTGACCATAAGTATGAGTGACTGTACGGGTGAGTGAGTGGATGTGTGTGTGTAGACCTAAGAATCAGTGAGTGGGTATGTAGTTATTGGTGTTGGAGTGTCTATAGTTTTGCGAATGGCAGTCTGTAATTTAGATTGGGTGTATCAAAGGTTATATTAGGGTGTGAGGAGCTGCATCAGATTATCACGTGGATGATGTCATCAGTGATGTCATTTGAGATGTCATCAGTGATGTCATCAGTGATGTCACTGACCATGTCATGAGTGATGTAATATGTGACGTCATCAGCAGTGCATTGCGGGGCGCGAGTTATAGTTAGCTGAACTAACTATAACGGGGAATTTCACGGGTTTTGTACGAGTGAAATGTCCAACTAACTATAACTGTCCCTAAAACCTATGGTTTTTCCAGTGAATTTCAAAGGTTTTTTAAATGCTAATTTGTAACTATAACATATCTGAAACCTATGGTTTTTTCAGTGAATTTCAAAGGTTTTTTAAATGCTAATTTGTAACTATAACTGTCCCTAAAACCTATGGTTTTTTCAGTGAATTTCAAAGGTTTTTTAAATGCTAATTTCTAACTATAACGTGTCTGAAACCTATGGTTTTTTCAGTGAATTTCAAAGGTTTTTAAATGCTAATTTGTAACTATAACGTGCCTGAAACCTACGGTTTTTTCAGTGAATTTCAAAGGTTTTTTAAATGTATTCATTTTTATATTATTTTTTTCATACTGATTTACTACATTTTTAGAAACAATTTCTTTTACATATTTTATTTTTTAAATTACATTGTAATTACATTATACATTACATTACAAAAATACTTTCTCAGAATGAATTACTTTAGTTTAAATACTTAGCACATAGGCAATAGACTTTTAAGTACAGTAGTTACAGTTGTTGCAATGGGCAACACATTTTCAAACACAATGCAACATTCAGCTCAATGTGAATTTCTAGTTAAATGCAATTAGTTACTTTATGGATTACTTTTTCTAACCACAGGACTGGATCCTAGATTCAGTCCTGGGACATCTCCTGTAAACAGTTGAGTAAAAGCGTTTTGGTTACAGTCGTGATTTTTAAGGAATATTATTGTATTTTAAAAGTTGACACTTAGAAACTTTTCCTCATAGAATCACCAATGTTATCATATGGAAGGAAATTCACTTAGCAGGTAAAAACTGTTATCGTTACTTTTTCTTACTCAGTGTTGGATCCTGGATCCAGCACTGGTGCATCTCCTGTAAACAGTTGAAATAATGCGTTTAAGTCATACCGGCGATTTTTAAGGAATATTTGTAGTTTGTGAAAATCGACACTTTGAAACTTTTCTGCTGAAAACCAGACAATGGATTCCTATGGAAGAAAAGATAAGTAACTGGTAAGTACGGTTAAAAAATACTTTTCAGGGTCAGTGCTGGGCTAAAAGATGCAGCACTGGGTTCTCTCCTGATAACAGGTGAGTAAATCGGAATTCGTATTTCGGCTGATTTTAGAGGAATATTTGTATGTTTCAAAAATTAACACTTAGAAACTTTTTCAGCAAAAAGCAGGCAATGATATCCTATGGAAGGAAATTCAAGTTACTGGTAAGTACGGTTAAAATTACTTTTGAGGATCAGTACTGGGCTGAAAGATGCAGCACTGAGTTCTCTCCTGATAACAGGTGAGTAAATCGGAATTCGTATTTCGGCTGATTTTAGAGGAATATTTTAAAGTTCCAAAACTCCACACTTAGAAGAATTTCCAAGTGAAACCAGTCAATGTTAGCCTATGGAAGGAAATTCAAGTTACTGGTAAGTACGGTTAAAATTACTTTTCAGGACCAGTACTGGGCTGAAAGATACAGCACTGAGGTCTCTCCTTATAACAGGTGAGTAAATCGGAATTCGTATTTCGGCTGATTTTAGAGGAATATTTGTATGTTTCAAAAATCAACACTTAGAAACTTTTTCAGCAAAAAGCAGGCAATTATATACTATGGAAGGAAATTCAAGTTACTGGTAAGTACGGTTAAAATTACTTTTGAGGATCAGTACTGGGCTGAAAGATGCAGCACTGAGGTCTCTCCTGATAACAGGTGAGTAAATCAGAATTCGTATTTCGGCTGATTTTAGAGGAATATTTGCACAATGGTGAAGGGAGGGGGCGGGGCCTGAGGTGACATCTGTGCAAACGCGCCCGTGGCGCTGCTTTAAGTTGGGGGATTAAGTCCCCTTGAATCATGAGGGTCCCTACGGGCCAACTAGCCCACCAGGAACCTCCAGTATGCGCAGAGGCTGCGTTGCAGAGACATGTACAGAGGCCACACCCCTTTACACCTCTCTGCAACGCAGCTCTGTGGCGCTTTCTGGACGTACCTGTTGGGCTAGTTGGCCCCAGGGACCCTCAGGATTGAAGGGGATTTAATTCCCCATCTTAAAACGCGCCACGGGGCCTGTTTGCACACATGTCACCTGAAGCCCCGCCCTCCCTTCACCACTGTGCAAACGCGCCCCGTGGCGCGTTTTAAGTTGGGGGATTAACTCCCCTTGAATCCTGAGGGTCCCTGGGTGCAACTAGCCCACCATATACCTCCAAAGCGCCACAGAGCTGCGTTGCAGAGAGGTGTAAAAGGGGCGTGGCCTCTGTACACCTCTCTGCAAGGCAGCCCCTGGCACATACTGGAGGTTCCTGGTGGGCTAGTTGGCCCCCAGGGACCCCAGTATTCAAGGGGATTGTTCTCCTCTGCAAACACGCCAGGGCGCGCTTGCAGAGTGGTGAAGGAAGGGGGCGGGGCCTGCGGGCCCGATCGTTTTTTTGTTGTTTTTTCCTCCTGAAGGGGGGCTGTGTGGCCCCCTTCCTTTTTCCTATTTTTAGGCCCTGGGGACCCCATCCCCCAGGGCCTTACCCCTTTTTAAATTAAAATTAAAAACGGGAAGGGGTCCGTGGCCCCCTTCCCTGGGCCTGTATTGGCCCCGGGACCCCATCCCCTGGGCATGGCCTCTTTTTTTTATTTGGAGGGGGCTGCGTGGCCCCCTCCTCAGGCCGATTTAAGGCCCCGGGACCCCATCCTCCGGGGCCGGCCTTGCACTTTTTTTTTTGTAACTTTTTTACCTTTGGGGAGGGGGCTGCGTGGCCCCCTCCGTGGCCACTTATGGCCCCGGGGACCCCATCCCCGGGGCCTGGCTCTCGTTGGGGACTGTGGGGGTCCCCAAACCCCCACAGTCCCGCCGGCTCCCCGTGTCCTACGGGAGCCGGCATTGCTACACATGGGGAGCAGCTAACATGCTGCTCCCCATGTGGAAAGCAATCAGCTTTGGATATTGGAAGAGAGAGCAGGTTTCCTGCTCTCTCTTCCAATATCCAGCAGTTTGCAATGACAGGACGGGAGCCGCGAGGCTCCCGTCCTGTCATTGTAAACAGCAGTGTCCCGGGGTAGGCACCCCGGGACACTGCAGGAGCCGGCTCTGGGGGTGGCGGTCCCCAGGGCCACCACAGGCTCCAGGAGGAGCCGCGCGGCCCCCTCCTTACATTTTGAAAGCCCCGGGGAGGTGGTGGTCCTCGGGGCCTGGGGGTCCAAAACGGACCCCCATTGTAATTTTCTTAGTGCCCCGGGAGGTGGTGGTCTCGGGCGTGTGGGGCTGGAGCCCCCCACACAGGTTAATAAAAATAAAAAGAAGCCCCGGGAGGTGGCGGTCCCCGGGGCTGCGGGAGGGCTCAGAGCCCTCCTGCACCATTACACATAAAGCCCCGGGGGTGGTGGTCCCCGGGCTTGGGGCCCTTAGAGGCCCCCACACATAAAATTAACCCCCCAGCATGCCCTCGGGACTTGGCCCACCCGGGGGCCAATCTATCGAAGCGCGGGAGACCGAGGCTCGATTCTTTTTCGGCAGGATTCGCGCACCCTGAGCGCATCCTGCCGATTTAAAAAAAAAAATTTGCCCAGGGGGTCTTTGTGGGACCCCTGAGCAAACCTAGGGGGTCAGGGTGTTTCTACCCTGCTCCCTTTGTGCGCTTTGCGCACTTAGTTTCTGTCCCTCGGTTCTACCGAGGGACAAAATGGCTGCCAACATTTCCTGAATCGGAATGTTGACAGCCAGCTGACAGCCAATTAACATGCAGCTCGTGATCGGGACGGTGCGCGCAGGGTGCGCTGAGGGTACGCGGACCCTACTCGGCCATAGATATCACTATCTTTTTACTTTTGATTTTCTCAGCAACTACTGAACGGATTTACACCATTTAACAAAAAGGGTTCTTTCTGAACCAAGAACTACCTCTTTGCCAAATTTGGTGTAATTCCGTTCAGCAGTTCAGGCTGTAGCCGTGTCTAAAGTTTCCTATGGAAAATTGCATGGGGAAAACGCGTTTGGGACCCCCTTTTTCTCGGCCCCCGCTGACGAATCCCCCGAGACTTTCAGGGTAGGAGCGGACCGGAGCGGGCCATAAAGTTTGAAAATTTTGCGAAGATACGTCAACCGGCAAGAGAGTTATTTCAAATAGAATGTCGCTGATTTCCTATGGATAATAGGTTGTAACTATAACTATCTACTGGCGACCGCCAGTAGATAATATATATATATATATATATATATATATATATATATAATTATATATATATATATATATATATATATATATATATATATATATATATATATATATATATATATATATATATATATATCTTCCACCAATTCGTTCGTGATGACGTGCTCTGTTCCACAGAGGGTGCCGGTATCGAGGGCGAACTGCTCCTCATAATTATTTCTCACCAAATATCCGTCAAGGATTTCACCACACACCAAAGGAATCTTCAATAAGCTTTATTTTCAAACGTGCAAATTAACTCACGACCACCACCTGGTGGTAGTGGTTTAATTTGCACGTATGTGCAGGAAGGTACTCCTTCCTGCACATAAACAATCAATGGCATTTTGCTGTTTCTGTGTGTGCTTCACAATGCAGCACACATGGAAACAGCAAAAACGAGGAGAAATAAAGCAATTCTCATCGTTTAGCCAGGTTAGCCCCAAATTTCCCCTTGTCTTAATTTTGGCAATGCCCCACATTTACGCCTCTCTTGTATATGGGGCAGCATCAAAATCAATGAGTGTTGCGGCAGAACGCCCACTGCAACACCCATTGCCCACCCCTTTCTCACTAACTGTAGTGTGAAAGGGGGTATTATTCACAAGGTGGTGTTAAGCCATGTTAAGTGACTTAACGCCACCTTGTGAATAAGGTGAAGCCCCAATTGTTACAGAAAAGTCTGAAAAAGTGACGTTCCTGTGGCGATAGGGGCTTGTAAATATGCCCCACATACATACACCTTGTCAATAAGGTGAAGCCCCAATTGTCACAGGAAAGTCTGAAAAAGTGACGTTCCTGTGGCGATAGGGGCTTGTAAATATGCCCCACATTTCTAGTAGTGTCCACTACCAGGCTTGACCTGGGTTTGGGTTTTAGTATGTTGGTACAAGAAAAATCCTCAACCCATTGAGACATGACCAAAATGTATATAATTATGAGGTATCCCACCATTTACTTCCCTCCTTCCATGTTAACTTCTCCAATTTCACCATTTTCTGATGAAAATTTATGTTTTGACCTTCCAATCCTGTACCACCCATTTCTGGAAACCTTTCTTTGCAGTCATCCTTAAACAACGCTGGTGCCTCCAGTTTACGTTGGTTGCTGCGTTCCTCCATAAATGTTTGTCATTTAAAAAAACCCTCATTAAGGTGCTCATTTGCAAACATGAAAGAAACCACCAGTGGTGTACACCAACCGTAGCTCACTCCACCAATGTGAAGAGTGCAGGTCGAAAGCTCAAATTGCAGCCGCGGTCCGTGCAGGTAACAGCGGTGGGGCGGTGCGGGCAGGTGGGGGGGATTTCGAGGGATGATGCAGAGGGAAAATTAAATAAATAATTAGTTTTCACTCGGCATCTTCCGTCGGAATCCCCCTCACCGGGCCCCACCGCTGTTACCTGCATGGACCGCGGCTGTCAAATTGCTGTTTCGTTGTCTTCAGGGACCACTGGAATTGTAGTCCCTTATCATCTTCTCCGATGCAGCATCTGAACCCCTCTACCCATCTGGATGTTTGAAGCTGTGACAAAGCACGGTTCAATATGAAATTACAAGCATTGGGCAGTGGGAGGCCCTTTTCCAATATAGACACAGTCCTCCATTTAGAGGTAAAGCAGGGGTTCAACCACCATATGCTGGTGCAGGGCAGATGCCATTCTTCCTCAATATCAGAGAAACTTCGTCATAGGAAGACAGTCCAAACTCCAAATTTCTACCACCAGTGTTGTTTATTCCTAAAGCATGTTGGCATTACCAGTGCTCTTGTCAAACAATTAAAAGTAATGCAGGGACAAGGCACACACAGATTAGAAAGGCACCTTTAAAGCTCAGCAGAGCAGCTGGAGCAATTATTAACCTACCATTGGGGGTTGGAAGGGGCACCGTCTCCCTAATTCTCAACAACTATAATGCCCAGTGTGTCTCTGCTGCTGTTTATGGGGCTGGGATCTGGGGTTATGGCAACATCAAAGCCATGCCGGTCAAAGAAAACCGTATTTGTAGATGGATAATGCACTTGTCACCCTCGAGCTTGCATTTCAACCTACTTTCGTATATCAGTGACCCGGCCAAGTTGGCACCACTTTTATTATGGATGAGCATTTAGTCTAACCACGAGGTGATGGTAAACAGGGAAATTATTATAGATTGATTGCATTTAGATAATGGATATGCCATCCTGAGGTTAGCCTATGTACACAAAATTTGTGGTGTCTTGAACTTATTCATTTTGTTTGATTCCCCCGACAGAATCAGGAAATCGGATAAGAAAAGGACCAAATTGTTGTTTTTACACCATTGTAACTCCCATAGACTTGTAAGTGAAATGAACAAAAAGACAGTTAAATTGTATTGTGATTTCCATGAATTTGAAAATGTTATTTTGTATCTCACCTTACCTTTGTCACTGTGGGAAAAGTCTCTTCAGTTCCATTTTAGGGCTGGCACTGTGGTGCGGCTTCTGAGTTTTCCGGGGTTAGGCACACAGGTGGTGCCTGCAGAGACAGTCTGTCCCTGCGATGTATCATTCAGAGCAATCCTTGATACACTTTATATTTTTCTGTACCTTCTCCAGATTATATTTTAAAGCTTTTTTAAAACCAATTTTAAAACACTAAGGGCATTATTATGAGTTTGGTGGTCCTCCTGTTGCACCGCAACTACTGCGCTGCCAGTAGGGCTGCCACGCCTGTGGTGCACCCACCCGTCAGATTCCGAGTTGAATGCCTGCAGCACATTCCTACACGGTGTGGCATGCACCTTGTTGTGCATGCCACACCATGCAGGAACGAGGGTGCAATCACGGGGGGCAAAACATGTGCCCCCCACATGCACCCTGTGAGAAGTTGGCCTGCATATGCTGTTCACTAATAAAAGTGGACACCTTGCACCAGAACAATTCGACTCTTATGGTAGATAGGTTTAAGACAACCTTTATAGAAAGCTATCCTAGTGGTAGCTGTGGAGAGCAGCCTTCAGGCTAAGTCTTGAAGGAATGTAAAGCAGCTTTTTTTACCACACAATCTCTTGAATCACCAAATGAAAAGACACCACACAGGTATATATATCAAATATATATGTATTTATTAATAAACACTCTCTAGTAATCTCTTTATGAGATTAGAGGTCAGGAACATATGTACAAGTCAAATGTTATCAAAATAAGTTTAGCACAATCGAATATCACAATCTTAGTTTGCTAGACCTAGGTCTAGAGCATCTAGAATCGAGGGACCCCCAAGAACCACCCCAGGTAGTTGTAGGAGACCCACAGGGGACGGACGCGGTGACCTGGCACCGGTGCGAGTCCTGTGTGAGTCTATGCGCTCAGACGCGATTGAGATTTCAATGTTAAAGGTCCCTTGCGTGTTCGAGGCGAACACACCGATCGGTCCTTGTACGAGTCGAAGGACGAGGTTATAGATAGAGTTGCAAGGGAGATGGACGCGCTGTGTCTAACACCGACGCGAACCTTGTGTGAGTCAGTGCAATGGAGATCTCAGTGTTACAGGCCCTTTGTGTGTTCGAGGCGAACACCGATCGGACTCAGTACGAGTCGAAGGATACAGTTCTAGATAGTGTTACAAAGGAGATGGACGCGGTGTGTCTAACACAGACGCGAACCCTGTACGAGTCAGCGCACTTGTCGCACTTAGAGAATTAGAGTTTTAGGACACTTCGAGGGAAGCTACAAGCAAGTCACTTACAGGGTAAGTAGTTCTAGGGCCCACACCCACAGGAGCACCGTAGTGCTGAAGTTACCTCACCCAGGGGAGCCGGGTGCATAGGTGTTCTTTGGTGTCGGGTCGCGGCGTCGTTTTCAATGGGAGCCAGTGAAGACTTGCTGCTTGCGGCGACAGGAGAAGTGTCCGGAGGAATCCAAGCCTGGATTCGGAAGATGGAAGACCTGAAAGCAGAGGGGACAGTGTTCAAAGTCACTTGGCAGTGACTCGGGGCAAGGAAGATGGATGCCCACCGTCATCGCAAGATTCAGGTCGTTCACAGTTGCCTTGACTCTTCAGCCACGAGGTCCAGGAGGCGTCGACGACAACCAGGAGCTGGATTCAGCGTGTCCCATGATGTCTGCAGCTTACTGCGGTGTTGGCGACTCGATCGGAGACAACAAGCCTTGGTAACAGCAAGTCTTGGGGAAAGTGTGAAGAGGCAATGGCGCAGACCAGCAAGGTCTCTGGGACTCACCCACCGAGGGTAAGTCAGGGCAGGCCTAAAGCAACCAGAAGAACCCTTTGGTTTCTTTAGAAAGTCTTCTAGGGACCCACAAGCCGGCTGGCAAGGGATCGCAAAGACGCCTTGGGAGGATTCGCTCACAGGGGCTCACGGTCACTCGGGATGTGGTAGGCCTCTGATCTTCGGAGAGATTCTTGCTGGAGGCTAGGACCACACGTGGTCCAAAGCACAAGTTCGCGGAATATTGTGAAGGGGTTGCACTCGACAATAGTGCACAGTACCCAGGGGTCACGGTTCCTCGTTACTCTTGGGGTCCACTGGCCTCAGCTTCGCTGGGGACTCCCGATGGCCTTTGAGAAGTCAGGAAATCCACTTCTTGGGCTGCAGAAACTTCGGACTCCGGCGGGAGCGGCGTAGTTTGCGACCGTCGTTTGTAGTTTTTGGTGCCTGCCAAGCAGGGGAGTCACTCCTTGACTCCAAGGGAGATTCTTCAGTCTTCCAAAGGTAGTGGAACGTCGAAGGTCCGGGATTCGTCTTCAGAGCGTCGTCCAGGGAAAATCTAGGTTGCAATGCACAGGTTCCCCCTCTTATACTAAAAGAAAGGGAGGGACTAGCTCTATGACCCTACCTATGGGAGGGTCAGGGGAGGGGGTGGCTACACCCACTTCCCTTTGTCCAGTTTCACGCCAGAGCAGGGACAGGTAGCCCCTGAGCCGGTTTGAACTGGCATATGCACAGAGGAGCCTTCTGCTTCCCCAGTGCAGGACTTCAAAGCACTCTAAGAGTGCACCCACCCAGCCCCAATACACTAAACCCTGTCTGGAAGGTGGTCACACCCCTTGGGACAGGATATCTATTGTTGGGCTTCCTCCACTGCGAGTGTTGGTCATCAGCAGGAGGGCAGCCCAGTGTCTGTGACTGGTGGCATCCATTTTGTGATGCCAGGGCTCTGCAGGATTCTACCGCGTTTCCACAGTAGGTACATGTCTATCCCTCTAGAAGGGTGGAATGCTACGCCCGCCGCCAGGACTGGCGGGGGGGTAGTATTCCAAGATGTTTGACACCAAACACGACATGTTTCGATGCAGCCATTCCAAAGTTAGCATTTTACAGCGAGGATATAATGCACTTAAAAGTATATGGTTTAACCGCATCCACAAACAGCACCAGAGAATGGACTCTGAGAGCTGCAGAGGGGCCCTGCTCAGGCAGCGGCACCCCCTCACATAGAAGCCAAGCACCCTGCCCTCAGGATTGATAGGGCCTGCCTTAGGGGTGACTGATAGGTTTATATGTGTGTGTAGGAGAGGTATAGGGGACCTATATCTCAGTGAGGGGTGCTAGCACTTCCTCACCCAGGCTGCAGTAGCAGGCCTGTGGTGTCAGATTTAGTCTGCTTCCCAGGGGTGGCATAATACATGCTGCAGCTCCTGGTAGGCCTGTGAAGTACCTATGCCCTTGGTACCTAAGGTACCATATACTAGGGACTCATAAGGTACCACAGTATCCAATCACTAGTGCACCTAGAGTGCACTCCAAAAGTCGTTTAGAGAGAACAGAGAGGCTGGGGCCCTGATTAGCAGGGACCCAGCCAGACTATAGCCAGAAACCAGTGTAAACATCAGAAAAAAAGTGGGGGCAACACAAGAGGCAGATCCTACTCTCCTACACAACCCCCCCCAAACGCAGGGACACTAAACTAACCTTGACCAGTTGAGTCTTCGTGTTCAAAGTGGAAATACCTTGAGAGTCCATCTGCATTGGCATGTTGGGTCCCAGGTCTATGTTCCACTGTATAGTCCATCCCCTGTAGGGAAATGGACCACCTCAAAAGTTTTGGGTTTTCACCTTTCATCTGTTTAACCCCTTCGATGCGTGTGATGAGCTCAGCTCGTCATGCTGCGCGGTAGCGCTGTGCTCATGACGAGCTGAGCTCGTCACGACCACACCCGCGATCGGAATGTCCAGCACACGAGCGGAATTCCGATCGCGGTCAAGGGGTTAAGTCATAGGAGGGGCTTGTGGTCAGTCTGAACTATGAAGTGAGTGCCAAACAAGTATGGCCTCAGCTTCTTCAGGGCCCACACCACAGCAAAGGCCTCCCTCTCTATAGCTGACCAACGTTTCTCTCTAGGGGTCAGCCTTCTGCTAATGAAAGCTACTGGCTGGTCTTGACCTTCATCATTCAGTTGAGACAGTACAGCTCCCACACCCAGCTCAGAAGCATCTGTTTGGACAATTAACTTTTGGTGTAGTCTGGACTCTGTAAGATGGGGGCAGTGCACATAGCCTGCTTTAGGTCTTCAAATGCCTTTTGACAGCTAGCTGTCCATTGAACCTTTTTGGCATTTTCTTTGAGGTCAGATCATTCAAGGGGTCACTATAGATCCATATCCCTTGACAAACCTCCTATAGTACCCAGTCAGGCCTAAGAAGGCTCTCACCTGTGTCTGGGTGGTTGGAGCAACCCATTCCATTATGGTTTGGATTTTGCTCTGTAAAGGCTGAACCTGGCCTCCACCTACAAGGTGGCCCAGGTATACAACCTGACTCTGCCCTATCTGGCACTTAGTGGCCTTGATAGTGAGGCCTGCTTTCTGCAGGGCCTCCAAAACATTCCTGAGGTGGACCAGGTGATCCTGCCAGGAGGAACTAAAGACAGCAATATCATCTAGATAAGCTGAGCAATAAGTTTCCATCCCTGTCAGAACTTTATTCACCAACCTCTGAAAAGTGGCAGGTGCATTTTTCAATCCAAAGGGCATCACCACGAAGTGGTAGTGCCCACCAGGAGTCGAAAATGCTGTTTTGGCTTTTGCATCATCAGCTAACCTGATCTGCCAGTAGCCAGCTGTCAGGTCAAACGTGCTCAGATACTTGGCTGAGGCCAAAGTATCAATCAGCTCATCTGCCCTTGGTATGGGATAGGCATCAGTCCTAGTGACTGCATTGAGGCCTCTGTAGTCTACACAAAACCTCATTTCTTTCTTACCACCCTGGGTATGAGGCTTGGGTACCAGGACTACTGGGCTAGCCCAAGGGCTATCTGAAGGCTCAATTACACCTAGCTCCAACATTTTCTGGACTTCAGTCCTGATACAGTCCCTGACATGGTCAGGTTGCCTGTAGATTTTATTCTTGACAGGCAGAGTGTCTCCAGTGTCCACCTCATGGGTGCACCAGGAAGTCTGACTAGGGGTCAGGCTAAACATATGTCTATACTGTTGCAGAACTTGTCTGCACTCAGTTTGCTGATGGTCAGTGAGGCTGCTTGCCAAAGCAACACCATCTACTGACCCATCATCAGGGTTCTGAGAGAGCAGGTCAGGGAGAGGGTCACTCTCCTCCTCCTGGTCCTCATCAGTTGCCATGAACAAGCCCATGTCAGCCCTGTCAACATATGGCTTTAATCTGTTGACGTGGAGCACCCTCAGGGGGCTCCTGGGAGTTCCAAGATCCACCAGGTAGGTGACTTCTCCCTTCTGTTCAACTATTGTATGGGGGCCACTCCACTTGTCCTGGAGGGCTGCTGGGGCCACAGGCTCCAACACCCACACTTTCTGTCCTGGCTGGTATACAGTCAGTACAGCCTTTGGTCATGCCAAGCTTTTGTAATTCTTGGCTGGCCTCCAGGTTTTTGGTTGCCTTTTCATGTACTCTGCCATCCGGGAGCGGAGACCAAGTACATAGTCCATCACATCTTGTTTGGGGGCTTGAGAGGTAACTCCCAGCCCTCTTTACCAAACACAGTGGACCTCTCACAGGATGCCCAAACAGAAGCTCAAATGGGCTGTAACCAACCCCCTTCTGTGGAACCTCTCTGTATGCAAACAATAGGCAAGGAAGAAGAAGGTCCCATTTCCGCCTAAGCTTCTCTGGGAGTCCTTTAATCATTCCTTTCAAGGTTTTGTTGAAGCGTTCAACTAAACCATTGCATTGTGGGTGATAGGGAGTGGTGAACTTATAAGTTACACCACACTCCTTCCACATTGCTTTCAGATATCCTGACATGAAGTTAGTACCTCTGTCAGAGATGACCTCCTTTGGGAAACCCACTCTGGAGAAAACTCCAATGAGGGCTCTTGCCACCACAGGGGCTGTGGTGGTCCTCAGGGGAATTGCTTCTGGGTACCTGATGGCATGATCCACTACCACCACGATAAACCTGTGCCCAGATGCAGTTTGAGGGTCAAGGGGACCAACAATGTCAATCCCTACCCTTTCAAAGGGTACCCCCACCACAGGTAGTTTTATCAGGGGGGCCTTTCTGGTGCCACCTGCCTTACCACTGGCTTGGCATGTGACACAGGAGCGACAAAACTCCTTTGTGTCCTCTGACATATGTGGCCAATGAAAATGTGGAACAAGCCTGTCCCAGGTCTTGTTTTGGCCCAAGTGTCCTGCTAAAGGGATGTCATGTGCTAGGGTCAAGAGAAACCCCCTAAACTTCTGAGGTATTACCATCCTCCTGGTAGCTCCAGGGACTGGATCTCTACCCTCAGAATATAGGAGTCCCTCATCCCAATAAACTTTATGGGACCCACTAGCACTCCTAGCAGCCTCAGCAGCAGCCTGCTGTCTGAGGGGTTCAAGAGAGGGGCAGCACTGTTGCTCCTTACTCAGATCTTCCCTAGAAGGGCCCCCTGCCCCCAAGAACTCAACCTGATCAGGCTCAAGTCCCTCTGGGGCAGTTCCTTCTTCAGGATCTGCTTCACCTCCCTCTGGGGGTGAATCTGTGATCTGAGACAGAGGGAAGGCACTGCCTTTACCCTACTGCTCCTCCTCTTGGGAAGCATCTGGTCCATTGTTACAGGATCCAGAGCTGGTTCAGTGTCATGCATTCTTGCTTGTGACCTGGTCACAGCAAATACCTCTGCAGGGATGCCCAACATCTCAGCATGAGTCCATAACTCTACTTCAGACCAGGCTGAAGTCTCTAGATCATTGCCCAATAGACATTTGACAGGGAGGTCTGCACTGACTACAACCTTCTTGAGGCCAGTTACCCCTCCCCAGGAGAAATTCACAACTGCCAGACTATGGTTGGTCTTGACATTGCTTGCATTGGTCACCTGGTACATTTCGCCCAGGATGATCTGTCCAGGGTCCACAAGATCCTCTGCCACCATGGTGACACTAGCACCTGTGTCCCTAAATGCCAAAGCCTGTTTGCCATTTATTACAGGCTGCTGTTTGTATTTGCCCAGATTACTGGGGCGTACTAGGAAGGACATATTAAGGTCTCCCTTACAAATCAGCATTGCCTGAGTGGGTACTCTGACTACGTCAGAGTCCACTTCAGAACCCAGGGTCAACCCTACTACACCCTTATTCTGAGTTCCACCTCCACCAGTAGCTGAGCTAGGGGGAACAGTTGCCTTAGGGGCAGGAGTGGTGGTGGTTTGGTCTTTGGACTTGTTACAATCAGACGTCCAGTGCCCTTTCTGTTTACAGAATTTGCACCAGGGCTTCTTTTGGCCTTTTCCCTTGTTGGATTGTGACTCCCCACCAGATGCAGATTTTTGGGGCCCTTGTGAAGACTTCTGGTCTTTTGACTTATCCCCACCTTTCTCAGAGCCCTTAGGATCTTGCTTCTTAGTGTCACCCCCTTGGTTCTGGGGTTTCTGCCTCACCCTGGTTCTGACCCATTTGTCTGCCTTCTTTCCCAATTCTTGGGGAGAGGTCAGATCAGAGTCCACCAGGTATTGATGCAACAACTGGTTCTGGCAATTATTAAGGATCTGTTCTCTCATCATCAGATTATACAATCCCTTGAAATCAGTAACCCTACTGCCAACCAGCCAACCCTCCAGAGCCTTGGTTGCACAATCAACAAAGTCAGTCCAGTCCTGAGTCTGTGCCTTCTGGGTGTCTCTGAACTTCAACCTGTACTGTTCAGTGGTTAAGCCAAACCCATCTATCAGTGCACTCTTCAGGACTTCATAATCGTCAGCATCCTCTTCTCTAACAGTGAGGAGCTTGTCTCTACCTTTATCTGAAAAGGAGAGCCACAAGATTGCTGCCCACTGCTTCTGGGGGACCTGCTGTACTCTACAGGCCCTCTCCATAGCAGTTATCCACTTGTGGATAACATCCCCACTCTGGTAGGGAGGAACAACCTTGCTCAGGTTCCTATGGTCTGGAATAGATTCTCTGCCTCTAGGGACACTGTTGCTGCCACCAAGGGGTTCTAACCCCTCTCTTCTAGAAGCTCTCTGGATCTCCAGGGCTTCTCTATCCAGTGCCAACTGCTTGGTTCTGAGGGCAACTCTTGCTTCCTCATACTGCAGCAGTTTGCACATTCTTTCAGAGGAGGTCTCTCTTATGGGAAAGTATGAGTTCCTCTGGTGGACAAATTCTCTGCCAGAGTGATAAGAGTGCTCAGATTCTCTGGAAGGGGACCTATGCCTCTCATCCACTCTGTCAGTTCTCTTAGGGAGAATTCCTCTGTCCTTTTCAGGCCCCTTGAGGCCTGGCCCTTCAATCACAGAGTCCTGGTCATTCTGATTTTCATCATCTGACCCAGATACTGTAATTGACCCACCCACTGATTCAGACCCATTAGCTCCTAGAGCCAATCTAAGATCATCTGCTGTCAGCAGATCTATCAGGTGTAGGGTTGAGGGACTCTGTCCTAGCCTCAGGTGTCTTTCAACACACATGGCTCTCAAGTCAGAGAAAGCCATGTCCTTATACTGAGACTGAGTGGATCCACTGGTTCCACCCTTTAAGGACATTCTAGTGTTGTGCAGTGTTGTACTACCTACACTAGTTTGTGGCCTACTGATACTAGCTTGAGCTGTAGAAAGGGTGTGCTATCCTTGGCACACAGCTCTAAGTTCAGTAGAACTTATTGATACTAAGCTTGACTTTATATGTACCTTGAGTACCTATAGTGGTTTTCAGTTAGTAATTCAAATAGAGATTTTCTGGTAAAACAATAGCAAGCTGGAATCCCACACGCTGCCCACCAATGTGAGAAGTTGGCCTGGCATATGCTGTTCACTAATTAAAGTGGACACCTTGCACCAGAACAATTCGACTCTTATGGTAGATAGGTTTAAGACAACCTTTATAGAAAGCTATCCTAGTGGTAGCTGTGGAGAGCAGCCTTCAGGCTAAGTCTTGAAGGAATGTAAAGCAGCTTGTTTTACCACACAATCTCTTGAATCACCAAATGAAAAGACACCACACAGGTATATATATCAAATATATATGTATTTATTAATAAACACTCTCTACTAATCTCTTTATGAGATTAGAGGTCAGGAACATATGTACAAGTCAAATGTTGTCAAAATAAGTTTAGCACAATCGAATATCACAATCTTAGTTTGCTAGACCTAGGTCTAGGGCATCTAGAATCGAGGGACCCCCAAGAACCACCCCAGGTAGTTGTAGGAGACCCACAGGGGACGGATGCGGTGACCTGGCACCGGTGCGAGTCCTGTGCGAGTCTATGCGCTCAGACGCGATTGAGATTTCAATGTTAAAGGTCCCTTGCGTGTTCGAGGCGAACACACCGATCGGTCCTTGTACGAGTCGAAGGACGCGGTTATAGATAGAGTTGCAAGGGAGATGGACGCGCTGTGTCTAACACCGACGCGAACCTTGTGCGAGTCAGTGCAATGGAGATCTCAGTGTTACAGGCCCTTTGTGTGTTCGAGGCGAACACCGATCGGACTCAGTACGAGTCGAAGGATACAGTTCTAGATAGTGTTACAAAGGAGATGGACGCGGTGTGTCTAACACAGACGCGAACCCTGTACGAGTCAGCGCACTTGTTGCACTTAGAGAATTAGAGTTTTAGGACACTTCGAGGGAAGCTACAAGCAAGTCACTTACAGGGTAAGTAGTTCTAGGGCCCACACCCACAGGAGCACCGTAGTGCTGAAGTTACCTCACCCAGGGGAGCCGGGTGCATAGGTGTTCTTTTGTGTCGGGTCGCGGCGTCGTTTTCAATGGGAGCCAGTGAAGACTTGCTGCTTGCGGCGACAGGAGAAGTGTCCGGAGGAATCCAAGCCTGGATTCGGAAGATGGAAGACCTGAAAGCAGAGGGGACAGTGTTCAAAGTCACTTGGCAGTGACTCGGGGCAAGGAAGATGGATGCCCACCGTTGTTGCAAGATTCAGGTCGTTCGCAGTTGCCTCGACTCTTCAGCCACGAGGTCCAGGAGGAGTCGACGACGACCAGGAGCTGGATTCGGCATGTACCATGAAGTTTGCAGCTTACTTCGGTATCGGCGACTCAAACGGAGCCAACAAGCCTTGGTAACAGCAAGTCTAGGGGAAAGTGTGAAGAGGCAATGGCGCAGACCAGCAAGGTCTGTAGGACTCACCCAGCGAGGGTAAGTCAGGGCAGGCCTGGAGCAACCAGGGGAGCCCTTTGGTTTCTTTAGAAAGTCTTCTGGGGACCCACAAGCCAGCTGGCAAGGGATCGCAAAGACGCCTTGGGAGGATTTGCTCACAGGGGCCCACGGTCACTCGGGACGTGGTAGGCCTCTGATCTTCGGAGGGATTCCTGCTGGAGGCTAGAACCACACGTGGTCCATAGCACAAGTTCGTGGAATGTTATGAAGGGGTTGCACTCGACAATAGTGCACGGTACCCAGGGGTCGCGGTTCCTCATTACTCTTGGGGTCCACTGGCCTCAGCTTCGCTGGGGACTCACGATGGCCTTTGAGAAGTCAGGAAATCCACTTCTTGGGCTGCAGGGACTTCGGACTCCGGCGGGAGCGGCGTAGTTTGCGACTGTTGTTTGTAGTTTTTGGTGCCTGCCAAGCAGGGGAGTCACTCCTTGACTCCAAGGGAGATTCTTCAGTCTTCCAAAGGTAGTGGAACGTCGAAGGTCCGGGATTCGTCTTCAGAGCGTCGTCCAGGGAAAATCTAGGTTGCAATGCACAGGTTCCCCCTCTTATACTAAAAGAAAGGGAGGGACTAGCTCTATGACCCTACCTATGGGAGGGTCAGGGAAGGGGGTGGCTACACCCACTTCCCTTTGTCCAGTTTCGCGCCAGAGCAGGGACAGGTAGCCCCTGAGCCGGTTTGAACTGGCATATGCACAGAGGAGCCTTCTGCTTCCCCAGTGCAGGACTTCAACGCACTCTAAGAGTGCACCCACCCAGCCCCAATACACTAAACCCTGTCTGGAAGGTGGTCACACCCCCTTGGGACAGGATATCTATTGTTGGGCTTCCTCCACTGCGAGTGTTGGTCATCAGCAGGAGGGCAGCCCAGTGTCTGTGACTGGTGGCATCCATTTTGTGATGCCAGGTCTCTGCAGGATTCTACCGTGTTTCCACAGTAGGTACATGTCTATCCCTCTAGAAGGGTGGAATGCTACCCCCGCCGCCAAGACTGGCAGGGGGGTAGTATTCCAAGATGTTTGACACCAAACACAACATGTTTCGATGCAGCCATTCCAAAGTTAGCATTTTACCGCGAGGATATAATGCACTTAAAAGTATATGGTTTAACTGCATCCACAAACAGCACCAGAGAATGGACTCTGAGAGCTGCAGAGGGGCCCTGCTCAGGCAGAGGCACCCCCTCACATAGAAGCCAAGCACCCTGCCCTCAGGATTGATAGGGCCTGCCTTAGGGGTGACTGATAGGTTTATATGTGTGTGTAGGAGAGGTATAGGGGACCTATATCTCAGTGAGGGGTGCTAGCACTTCCTCACCCAGGCTGCAGAGCAGGCCTGTGGTGTCAGATTTAGTCTGCTTCCCAGGGGTGGCATAATACATGCTGCAGCCCCTGGTAGGCCTCTGAAGTACCTATGCCCTTGGTACCTAAGGTACCATATACTAGGGACTCATAAGGTACCACAGTATCCAATCACTAGTGCACCTAGAGTGCACTCCAAGTCGTTTAGAGAGAACAGAGAGGCTGGGGCCCTGATTAGCAGGGACCCAGCCAGACTATAGCCAGAAACCAGTGTAAACATCAGAAAAAAAGTGGGGGCAACACAAGAGGCAGATCCTACTCTCCTACACACCCCCAGGCCCAGAATTTGCAGGGGGCCCTGTTAGGGCCCCCTTACCTGCACCTCCACCACCCTTTCCAAGGCAGACTCCCTGACATGAAATGGGCGGTGGATATGCAAGTTGGAATATGCCTGCTGGTGCCGCACCGGTGCCACCAGCATATTTCTGCCCCTTCATACACCGACACTGCGACAGGTTTCTGGATCTCGTTGGAGAAGGCAGTCCTGTGGTGGTCTGACGGACACACTCTGAATTCAGTGGGCAGACCTGCAGAGGTGAGGGTGGTCGGACTGCAACCGCGAGTACGGCAGTCCTAGGACCGCCGCACTCCTAGGACCGCTGCACTCCTAATAAGCCCCTTAGGTCTTAGGAAGAGTAGGGATGCATTGTTTCACTTCCTTTTGCTCAATACTCATGAAGTGTGTCAAGGGGTTCGTGCCTTCTTAAAGCTGCTGTAAGATCAAGGAGATCTATTGAGGGTTAAAAGGATGCACTATCCTTTTTAGAGAAGGCCCTGGCTGCCCATTTATCTGTTTTATTGGCATATCGGCATGTGTGCTTCAAGGTTGGGGGTTGCTGTTATTCGATAAATTGACTCTTCTCGTAATTTTAGATTTGTTATTTATGAGGTTTTTTTGTTGTTTATAGTTCATTGTGTCTTTTATGGCTATGTATGCGTTGAATAAAGAAATAAATAAAATATAGGAGTTTTGACTTGACTTTATTTGATAAAAAATGTACATAGAAAAAGGACTCTCACAGTATCAAAAACAAAAAGACTTGCATATCTACCTTTACCAAGTCTGTTTTTCAAAGAGTTCTTATGTCCCTAATGATGACAGAGAATGGACTTATCATTTTGCAGACATATTGGTCAAATCACAATTACCCTCACCCGATACAACATACAATAAAAAGCATATTAGTAACATGTAATGAAATTAAGTTCATGACTTGATGCACTTTAATCGAAAACTGATCTGAAATTTCATATATTTTAATGAATTCCCAAAATATCCATTTCATGAAAATAAATTCCCTGACTATACTGAGGGATGCTGTCCCTTGTACCATCATGGAGTGATCTCAAAGAAGCTGACAATTCTATATAGTGAATAAATTCAAGAGTCATTCAATACATTTAGAACATTTCCATCTAAACATAGTTATGAAACCTTGCATATGTAATTCCAAATGTTTTCTTCCTACATATATATTTAAATGCAATCATATCCTACTATCAAATTGCTCATGAATTTCTGAACGCACCTTAGTTTCGTTCTTGTCCAGGTGGGCCTAATTCCTCAAAAACTAAGGTGCCTTTAGAAATTTACAAGAATATGGTTGTGAATATAATTACAATGAAAGTTATATGTAACTTTTACCATTTGAGAACTGTACACACCAGGTTTCGTAACTATGGGCCTGATTGTGATGGCGGTGGGACCGCCACCGTCAGGCGTCAGTGGCGGTCCCACCGCCACCGAGCCCATTGGTCCGACCACCGCATTAGGATGCAGGTGGTCTGAGCTCCGCTGTTGGGGGGAAAGACCGCCGTGTCCGACAGGATCAAGGATTCCATCAGTGTTTCCGTACATTGTCTACATTATCAAATATTACAGACTAACTACATTTTGGTGTTGTGTTTCTCATTTCTAGAAGCTCTATGGTATTCACGATCATTTAATATATATGAACCACATATAATTAAGTAGGGATGATTGATCACTCTATTGATTACATTGCCAAAATAATGTAATTTTTGTTGCATGCACTCTTTTTTGTTTTATGTTGCTTTTACTGTACATGGTGGCAGAATATTCACATCTTAGTTGTGACTGTGATAATTGTGTTGTAATGTACCTCATTCCTACCCTACAGCACCTCCTTTGAACTATGCCTTGACTGCCAGTCCACGTCTACCTAGAGAGTCATGGGTGCACTGGGGATCAACTTTCATAGTAGATTGATATCAATGTGTACCCTGTGTTATGGTTAGTGTAGAACAAAAGTACTCTCGTGGGAAAAAGCAGTGCAGATCTCCAGGGCCAGATTGCTTTCTAATGGCAAAAACAAGTTCAGTTGCTGCACATGCCAGCCCCTGGGGCAGATTGGTAGGCCTGATCCTTTACCTTGTCTTGATTCAAAGTCATCTTCCTGTTGTTTTTTTTTCTCCTGTGGTGTACATTTCCCTTTGCTCTTAATGTACTACTATCATGTTCTAAGATCTAATGCTGTCAGTCACAGAGCATTGATGGACCTTCTGACATCCTTTTTTTCATTTAATTCGGTTGATTTTAGAGTGGATATACTGATCGGTGCAGAATAATGTTTGATGGTGTCATCACTTAGAGGAAGAGCAGGGTGCAGATTCTCTGTTTGGGTGGTGAGGAAGGAAATATAGTGCTAAAGTATGGCTGAAAGTATATGACTTCACATGAACGTACTTTTAAACTTTTAACTATTGAGAAAAGATGTGTAAGAGCACGCCTAAAAAGTAACTCCAGATGCAGGTTTTCATTGCATAATTAAGCAACTGTAGTGTGACTATTTTTTTTGACTGCCTGTCCCTCCTGTGCTGAAGTGTACATTGCATAGAATTAGACACAGTGGGAAGAGAGACACAATATGCAAAATTAGATTTCTTTTTCTTCTCCAAAGGGCAAAAAACATCTTTTTGGCGAGAGCCTTTGCCCAACTTACCAAATCTGAGAGCTATCAGTTCATTTTTCCATCATGAATGGGAACCTGAGACCGTTCCCTGGGTGAAAATGGGTAGATATCAGTTTGTAAAGGGTTCACAAGCTGACTGACCAAGCCTTGTTCTGCCCACTTCTTGAATAGGTTTACTCCTCTGGAGTTCACCACACCATGTTAGAGAAATCCAAGGTTGTAAAAATATTTACACCTGCTGGGATTCCTTTGGTGAATTTGTGTTAATTGGTGCCATTCATAGCTCTACACATTGCGAATTGGGCTCAATTGGTGGACAGTGTCAGCACTAGACTGCTAATAGAGTTAGTACCCTTAGCTGCAGTCAATAAAAAATTGTGTGACTTATTTATGAGAGGCTTGCGCCACTGGAGGTCACTTTTTCTGATACTCCGGTGGCGCAAACCTCTCAACCATATCCATAAGGCTACGTAAAGCCATTTTGTGTTGCTTTGCGTGGCCTCATAGATATGGAGTAAGACAAAGCAGTGCAAGTTGCTGCATTGCATTACTCTGCGCCAGGGATGCGTTCCATGGGTGTTGCGGTGGGTTTTCACATGCAACACCCATGGATTTTGACGCTGCCCCAGATTTACTTAATCACATAAACCTGGGGCAGCGCCAAAACCTTATGCCTCCCAGAGCAGACATAACGAGGAGAAATATTTGTATTTCTCCTGGTTTTTTCTCTTTCCATTTCTGCTGCATTCTGCAGCACACATAGAAAGAGGAAAATGCATCTCTCGATGGTTTTGTGCAGGAGGGTGCCTGCATTGGTGCTGGGCAGCAAGTTGTGCACCAGCACAGGGGGAAAGGACAGCAATGCACCGTATTTCATAAATACGATGAATTCCTAGCTTTTACATTGGCATGGGGCAGAGCAGCAAGAAGACTTGCAGCGCTGCTCTATGCCAAATCCCCATAAATGAGGCCCTAAATTTACTGCATCCTACTTATACGCAATTGTCTACATTTGGGGAAATAATGATGAGAGTGACCAAAAAGCAGTGCCACACTCATATGTGGCAATGCTACAAGGTGGCAAAGTTCTATGCCAATGGCGCTGTGCGCTTTGGATTTATGCCTTTTTTCGTTTATGATTACTGAAGTAAAAGTACACATAAGTGTGTATCAGGGTAGCTAGTTACTGTTCCACACAGTTTAATATGAGCGGAACACGTTATCAATGATGCAATGCAGAGTACAAGACAATCACTCATTTCACTGAGCCACCAATCGGTCTGAACCAGTGCAACATTTGACCATTCTATATGTGACAAAATACTAAGATTGTTCACCCTAAAGAAAATATTATTGCATTTCAAAACGGAAATAGGAAGAAAGGGTTCACCAGATGAAAACGCCTTTTCATAAAGAGTGACTTCTTATTGCTTTTCTCTGCAAAATGTCTAATCAAACATGCCTTCAATTTTCGGAAGAGAAATCCAAGAAATAATTGTCATCATCAAACTATTGAATCGAGCTTTGCCAGTGTGTGAATTCCTATAAATAAAGCAGAGGGAAACGTTCCCGACTCCTTATGCACAGTCAATGACCACAGGCTCAATATCTAGAAAGAAGTTAATTTAATTGGGCCGTTTCAATGCACGACACACATCACTTCTAAAACAGGAAGACATGCAACCTGCAAGCGCTTCCTTCATTTATTTCTGTAATAGGATCCTCTGCCAGAATCTACTGCTAAATTAGTTAGAATGCTAGATGCACTGCTGTTGAACTATGATTAAAATGGCAAGGCTGAGAAACTCCAAGGCGTACAATAGCTCTTTATGTAATTCCTGTAGTTAGGAACCTTTAGCTGCTGTTAATATCTGTTTCCTTAAGATCGCCAAACTTCCCAAGCACTCGTTTTCAAGTATAACATTTAGCAGTAAATTTCTCATGCTATAATACAACTGTCGTGTTTTAAATTGACTGTATTGTATGCACATATTCAGATGATGTTTAGTATTTGTGTGTTGATGCAGACACAAATGGAAATATTTCGTTTTTTAATATGCCATTTCATCATTAAGCTTAGTATTTCGGTCCTTTCAATTCAGGATTTGTATTTGTTGTAGTTAGCTGTTTTGTGCCTAGTTTGAGTTTGTTTAGTTTTTATTTTATTTGGGGATATTTTTGGGCTTCTAACTATGCCTCAGAGGCCTGCATAGTAGAAACATTAAGACCCTCACTTAGGCTCACGTTATTATTGTTAGTTTGTTGAAAGACCCAATTGAGCCGCAGACAGGAGCTTGCTGTTGAACAGGGATTTTACATTTTGGGGTATATTTACAAGGACTTAACGCCGCCATAGCGTACATTTTTGGACGTTAGGGCAGCTTTTTTTATCACCATATTTACAAGTTGCCCCTAACTCCATTTAGCGGCATTTTTCTAGCGTTAACGTGAATTTTTCATAGCGACACTTTTGTTACCGTGTTTTACCGAAAAAGAGATGCAAGGTAGGCTTTCCCAAGTAAAAACTCCTGCAAAACACACAACGCAATATTTACAAGGATTTTCTTGTACGTCACTAAAGAAAAGAAACTGCCGCTAAATTCAATTAGAGGCAGTTTTTTAATGTCAGAAAATACCTGGGGGGAGATTTTCAAAACTTTTGCGCTGGTTTAGCGTCACAAAAGTGCCGAAAACCAGCGCCAATTATTTTTTTTGCTATTTTCTTTCCAGCGCAAAACTTGCTTGCATTACTTTGCACCGAGGGGGCGTTACATGGGTGGTACATGGGCGTTCCCATGCAACCACCCATGCCTTTTGACGCAAAACCATATTTACAAATATTTGTGAACATGGTTTTGCGCCAAAAGTTAACGCCCCTTCAAAGGAGGCGCTAAGAGGAGAAATGCTTTCATTTCTCCATGCTTTTACGACTTTCCATGCGTGCTGCACTGTGCAGCATGTATGCAAAGTGGGAAAAGCTTTGCATTGTGCTTTGCATAGTATTTTGTACAGGAAAGGTACCCTTCCTGTACAAAACCTATGCTACACTCATTCACACACCCTAGCGCTGCAGCGCTAAGGTGTGTGCATGGCGCATGGCAGCTGAAATCAGCACCGGCGCAAGGGAAAGGGGAGGAGAGAGCCATATCTCTGAAGATATGGCGCTCTCCTGCTCCCTCCCTATCGCGCAATACGGCGCAGCCTCGCGAGGGGCTGCTCTGCATTGCGCAACTTTTTTGAAAATCTCCCCCCTGGTCTTAAAAATGGTGCAAACACACTTGGGGCCTCATTTAAGAGGTTTTGGTGCTCGACAGCGCTGCAAGGAACCTTGCTGCGCTGCAAGGAACCTTGCTGCGCTGCGACCAAACAAAACGACAGGAATGCACCCTATCAATGAGATAGGGTGCATTCCTGTCTTTTTCCCCTACGTTGCACACAATGGCTGCCATGCCCCAATGCAGGCACCCTTGCGCCATGGTACAAGGGAGCCTACGTCGCAGAGCTGATTGATGTTGTGCAGGAAGGTACATCTTCCTGCACAAAATCAATCAATCCAGGCGATTTCCTCTTTCTATGTGTGCTGCAGAATGCTGCACACATAGAAAAATGAAAAAAAAGAGGCAAAATGAAAACATTCATCCTCGTCGCTCCTCCCAAACACCACCCTTGACGCATTACCAAGTTTCTGGTTTCTCATAAATCTGGGAATGCTTCAGATTACATGGGTTTTGCGTGACAACGCCCACAGCAACACCCATGGAATGCCACATTCAAGCAGTTTCATGCTTGAAGGGGGCAAATATTTACAAGGTGATGAAAAGCCACGTAAAGTGGCTTTACATGGCCTTGTATACATGCTGTGGCACATTGCGCCACCGGAATGTAAAAAAAGTGATGTTCCAGCGGTGCCAAAGTGCCTATAGGGCCTCATAAATGAGGCCCTTGGACAATAGAAGACAATAGAAGAACTCCCACAATTCATCCATGGCAAGGTCAACAACGCCATGGACCTCCTGCCATTGCAGCTAGGAGCACCAAGGAGACCACCACCACCACCCTTGTCATGCGTCACTCGCCTGCCCAACTGCTTCTTTCCCTTTGGGTGAGGACTGTTCCTGATCCCCTCTAAGTGCTGACCTCAGTAGACTGGAACTTCAGTAGACCTCAGTAGACCGGAACGTCAGCAACAGGAAGCTGGAGACCGGGAACCGAGAAATCCAGAGACTCTCCAGAGCAATCTGCATCCGTGGAAGAAGGAGAGATGCACAACCAGTCAACCTTAAATTAGGTCATCTGCCATCTGTGGAGTCACATCCGGGGGCCGCCCGGACTCCACACCAGATGGCCACTTTGCAGTGGTTCTCCTAGTTAGGAGATGTCCCCCTGTGCACAGCTGCGAATCCCAACATGGGTGAAAGTTTAAAACAGAAGTACTTGTTCCGGTTAAATGGGTTGAAAGCTGATGTTTAATTCACATCTATCGATAAAGTTATGTATCTTCAAAAAGTCTGTATTTGATAAACTATTCCATAAGAACATATACGTATTGTTACATCTATCCCGATGCATTTCGGGCAACAATGTGCCCTTCGTCAGGGGAAAACATCTGAAAATAAGAACAGAAAAAACAGCGCTTACAAGCAGAGATCACCCAGGATGGATGAGTAATACTGTCATATACTTGACCAAAACGAACGTAGTATCCCACATGCGTAACCAACCAAGAGGATGAGACAATAATGATTGAAAACGACGTGCAGTGGTGAGGTACCCTCGTGATATAATAAAAGATATAACAATAAACTGTCACGCGTCTTAAAGCGGATGTCAACAAGTTGTGATCAGCGAATTTTAGAACCCAAGAGCGACAAAAAACATAGAACACACTGCTAAGTGATAAAGCGCATAGAAGTAACAACATGCGTTGACAAGAAAGTCAAGTGAATCCCGGCGTGCACAGCTAAAAATGGAGTGAGTACGGAAATCTTACTAGCCAGTGGTTGGTGAATTCTCGCTGTCCCCCTAAATGCACAACGAACGAAAGTAGGTAAAAGTGACAAGCGGCAAAGCCGGCATCCACGTTGGGATTCGCAGCTGTGCACAGAGGGACATCTCCTAACTAGGAGATGCAACTTTGTTGTTTCATACATCACGCACTTTGAGGATTAGAGAGTTAATCCCCAGTAGCACGCTACATTGGTACAACTTTGGAACACCTAGGTAGTGCGTGTCTTATCCCTTTTTGTCGTTTCAATTATCTATCCTCCAGACACGGCACACCGCACCATTTAATTTCATCTAACACTATGGCGTATGAAGACATTTCTAACCTGACGGATTTAAGAGCAGACACATTTGCATTCGCTGACATGGATGCTACTAAAATTTACGCGTTAATCCAAGAAGACATCACCCCGTTGTCTAACATTAAAAATAAGGAAAGTAATATCAGACAGCTACTTTATCTCACCAAGAAGGAATCTAATCAAAGGCTACATGCCAGTACTTTAATAAAGTACCATCGTGCTCAGAGGATCCCCAGAGGATTAAGGATACCCCTTAAACCACTACTATGCAAAAACAACCCGCGCTTCATTGAAAAATGGTCAACATACGTACAAAAAATTTGAAATCTGTAGTGGCTGCACATTACCTGGACAAACTTCATAACATTAGCCAATTAAAATTCTTGGTTCTAGAAGTGGTTGATAAAAAGAAGGCGTTGATAACAACAACATATTATTGCAGAGAGAGAATCATTGGATCCGCTTTCTGAACACGATGCATCCGAATGGATTAAATGACCGGATGGAATTCCTGTGTTATTTATAAACTGTAGCTCACCATGCTATTCATTTCCTAATATTTTTGTGCCTCATGCTGTACATGTTTTTTACTATTTTATTTATATGGTTGTTCTTATCTTTCACGGACACTTTTCATTTTTACTCTCTGCATGTTTTTTATTGTCCTTTACACCACCTTCACCCCATTCACTCAACACACAGCAGTGCAGCACTTCATTATTTTGATTAGAATCCACTTCAAGATGGCACCCGTTTTAGTACGATTTTCAACCAACGCACACTATGCACGTTCGGGTCACATGACTTCCGTTCACGCTTATACGTTGTGCACTTGATTCACACACTGTTCGGCTCAGAGTACACACTTCATACTCTCTTCGTAATGAGTTGTGATTAACCCGTGCTCCACTGTAAGTACTTGTTACGTTTGCTTCTTATGTGTGCCGACTTCGCCGCTAGTCACTTTTACCTACTTTCGTTCGTTGTCCATTTAGGGGGACAGCGAGAATTCACCAACCACTGGCTCGTAAGATTTTCGTACTTACTCCATTTTTAGCTGTGCACGCCGGGATTCACTTGACTTTCTGGTCAACGCATGTTGTTACTTCTATGCGCTTTATCACTTAGCAGTGTGTTCTATGTTTTTTGACGCTCTTGGGTTCTAAAATTCGCTGATCACAACTTGTTGACATCCGCTTTAAGACGCGTGACAGTTTATTGTTATATCTTTTATTACATCACGAGGGTACCTCACCACTGCACGTCGTTTTCAATCATTATTGTCTCACCCTCTTGGTTGGTTACGCATGTGGGATACTACGTTCGTTTTGGTCAAGTATATGACAGTATTACTCATCCATCCTGGGTGATCTCTTCTTGTAAGCGCTGTTTTTTCTGTTCTTATTTTCAGATGTTTTCCCCTGACGAAGGGCACATTGTTGCCCGAAATGCATCGGGATAGATGTAACAATACGTATATGTTCTTATGGAATAGTTTATCAAATACAGACTTTTTGAAGATACATAACTTTATCGATAGATGTGAATTAAACATCAGCTTTCAACCCATTTAACCGGAACAAGTACTTCTGTTTTAAACTTTCACCCACGTTGGGATTTGCAGCTGTGCACAGGGGGACATCTCCTAACTAGGAGATGCAACTTTGTTGTTTCATACATCACGCACTTTGAGGATTAAAGAGTGAATCCCCAGTAGCACGCTACATTGGTACAACTTTGGAACACCTAGGTAGTGCGTGTCTTATCCCTTTTTGTCACTTTGCAGTGGAGCCATTGTTGCTGGTGGAGTGTTCAGGGTAAGTGTTGGGATCCTGTCTCTGAGTGCAATTGCGCATTGCTGCCGCATGCAGCACCTTCCGCCTCTCTTTTATAACCTGCTCCAGATTTGGGGTGCCTCTGACTAGGACTTGCTCCGTGAATGACTGCTTGTTGCACAAACCCTTCACTTCCTGTCTGCAGCACCTGGCGACCAGTTGATTCCAGCCAGGTCTAGACCTGTTGAGCAGCATCACAGAATTGAATGTTACCATCTAAGACCACTCACAGCCTTGCCAGGAAGAGGAGGGAGTATTTGATGCCAATCTCTCTGAGGCGTCGCTTAACCACTAGAAATGACCCCCTCTGCCTCTGCACCCCGTGGTGTAGTCAGGGAAGAAAAGTACTGTGGCATTATCCACTTTCACCTCCCCCAACTGGCGTACCTCCCTCAGGACAGTGTCACAATCCCTGTAGGAGGCAGAAAAGAAAAGGTCTAGGACATGTACCCAGCAGTGGACAGCTCACCGAAACTCCCGCTCTACAACAAAGAAGGAGGAGAGTGCACCTGCTGGCAGTAAGTCACACAACCATGTCTCAGTATATGCCAATGCATCAGCTCCTTCTGCTCCCTCGGGAGGACCCACCACCTGCACTTTGTTCTCTCCTGGGTCGGCCCTCTGCATTCTCCGCTTTTTTTTCTAGTGACTTCACACGTGCCATTAGCTGCTGTACCTCCAACGCTGCATTCCGGGTAATAGGGTGGACTTTGGCCAGTTCTTGCTCAATGTCGTGTACCTTTTCAGTAAGCTTGCAATGATCAGCGTGCTCCAGGATGAAGTCAGCTGTGATTTTTTCGATGCGGTCCTCAAGGGAAGTGCGCGTTTGTTCGAGGGAGGTGTCTATTTTTTCCACAGCCGAGAGTACAGAGTCTAGTTTGATGTGCAGTGTGTCTGCTGTCACCTGCCCCGGTGGTCAGCAACCCCCAGCCGCTTGGTCCAGCCACTTGTTTCACCGACACGGAGGAGTGGCCAGGTGTCGACACCGCCCGTGTGCAGACGGCCCATCATTGCGCCAGATGCCCAGGCACTATGTATGACATGCGATGTAGTGCAGTGTGGCCAGCCGGCCCCTCTCCTCCAGTCAGGTCTATGCTAGACAGGAAACTTTGTTCGGGCGCCACCAAGGGAAATCAATTAATCAATCAATCAGGGACTTATATAGCGTGGCTACTCACCCATGAGGGTCTCAAGGTGCTGGGGGAGGGGGGCTGCTTGCCAGACTGGTTGAGTCCTTCCTGAAATGGGTCAGCGACGCGGATTGCCTGAGGTGCAGGGGCAGGGTGTTCCAGGTCTTGGTGGCGAGGTAGGAGAACAACCTTCCTCCTGTTCTGGTCTTGTGGATCCTGGGGACGGAGGCGAGGGCGAGTTGGGAGGATCGGTGTTGTCTGGCAAGTACGTGGAATGTGAGGCGGCAATTCAGGTATGCTGGTCCTTCGTCATTGTTAGGTTTTAAAATCCCGTCCCTGCAATGTACTTCTTTCACGTTATATTAGGTTAGCAATGTGTGGCTAAATAGATGCCAGTTGTATTTACGTTATGCAACCCACTGAGTTATCCCCGTAATGTGCAGGCTTCAGTTGGCGAATGCGACTCCATTTTGCTTTTTGCAATCCTTATTAGGCTGCTTAGACTGTGCCCGAGTTAGGCCTCATGGCCCGTAATGCTTGCCTCAGCAGAACACTGTATTTCGCTAATGTTTTTTCTTTCTGTCCAAGGCTGTTTCCAGATTTGCTAATGAGGAGACTATTCTGCTCTCACATACCAAACCAAGTGTGTAGTTCTGCTCCCGCGTTAGGAGACACTGAGACCCAGCACAGTGGCCTTGTGTTTCTGATAACATGTACCCATCTGGCAGGTGGTAGCTCATCTCCCAGTGCCTCCTTTGTTCATGTTCGGCCCAGGCCGGTACTTTTCCATGGTGGGCGGGGTTGGAGGCTCTTGGGGAAGAATGATTACTCACTGTGGACCGTTGGGGAGTCAGTCCCTCGGCAGACATCTTAGGGTGCAGGTCATGATGGACTCCTCTGCAGAGCATTTCTAATAAAGCATGTAAGTTTGTATTCTCTACTGTCTGACCGACTCTTCATTCTTGGGAAGGCATAGCAGGTGAGTGTGAGAAAACCCGAGTGGCCCTAGCGGGCCACTTCCTTCATCGTGTAGGTGTGAGTGAGGAGTTTGAAAGTGACTCTCTTGTTGACTGGGATCCAGTGGAGTTGTCAGAGGTGTTGCGTGATGTGACTGGGGATGTTGAGGACCAGTCTGGCTGCTGCATTTTGTATGTTCTGTAGTTTCTTGAGCTGTTTATGGGTGATGCTGGAGCAGAATGAGTTGCTGTAGTCGAGTTTGCTGGTGATGTCCAAAGCCTTGTCGCAGATCCTGGCGTCGTGGAGTCTTGTGATAGGGTGCAGTCGGAGATGGTGTCGAAGGAGGCTGTGATGTCTAGAAGGATGAGGGCTGCTGTCTCACCCCAGTCGAGGACGGAGCGGATGTCATCTGTGGCGACGAGGAGTGCAGTCTCTGTGCTGTGGTTGCTTCAGAAGCCAGATTGGGAGGTGTCCAGGATGTGGTTCACTTTGATGAACTCAGAGAATTGGGCGTTGATGGCCTTCTCTATGACCTTGGCTGGGAAGGGGAGGAGTGAGATTAATCTCAAGTTCTTGAGGTCTGTCGTGTCTGAGGATGGCTTCTTCAGCAGACGGTTGATCTCAGCGTGTTTGCAGACATTGGGGAAGGTGCCGGTTTCTATGGAGCAGTTGATGGTACAGCAAAGCTGGGGGGCGATGGTGGCGGCTGCTCTGTGGAAGATGTGTTACGGGCAGGGATCGGTCGGGGCACCTGAGTAGATGCTCTTCATTGTCTTGAGCATGTCCTCTGTTGTGAGTGGGGTCCAGCATAGCATGGTCTGTTGGGGTGCGGCTTGGTTGTGTACGATGGTGGCGGGTGTGGTGGCTGGATCTGGGGTGTCAAAACTGTCATAGATCTTCCTAATCTTGTGGCAGAAGAAGGTGCAGAGTTTGTTGCAAAGGTCTAAGGGGGGGGCATGTCTGTGGTCTCGCTGTTGAGCCTGGCGAACTTCTTGATGATAGCGAAGAGTTCCTTGCTGTTGTGTGCGTTGGCATTGATTCTGTCTTGGACGGCCGTTTTTTTAGTGGTTTTCAGGAGGAGGTGGTGTGCTGTGACGGCGGATTGGAAGGTTGCGTGAGTTTACAGGTTTTTGTTGTGCCGCCATCTCTTCTCGAGAGGTCTGAAGGTGCGTCTGGACTAGTGGAGGGTGGGAGTGAACCAGCTGGCCTTCTTGGAGTGTTGTTTGCCTGGTCTTTTCTTGAGGGGTGCCAGGATGTTTGCCCAGTTGGAGATCCATCGGTGGAGCTTGTGCACTGTGCTGTTGGCATCCGTGGGCATTGGCGGAGTGGTGGTGCTGAGGGAGTTGACAAGAAGTTCTTTGGTGGCCTTGATCCAGCTGTGATGGGGCGATGATGGTGGTAGTGTATGGTGGGCATGGAGAAGGCGAGGTGTACGCAATAATGGTCGCTCCAGGAGAGTTTGGTGGTGTGGCTGTAGTTGAAGTTACTCCTGGTGGAGAAGACGGGGTCAAGCGTGTGTCCAGCTATGTGGGTCAGTGAATTGACTAGCTGCTTGAGTACAATGTTGGCGAGAGTCTCTAGGAGCGAGGTGGTGTTCTGGTCACTGGGGTTCTCCAGTTGGAAGTTGAGGTCTCCGAGTAGGATGTAGTTGATGGATGCAAGAGCCTGGGGTGTGATGAGGTCTACAATGGTGTCAGTGAAGGGGTGTCAGGGGCCGGGGGCCTGTAGATGAGGGTGTTGTGGAGGGTGGTTTTGGGGTTGGTCCGGATCTGGAAGTGGAGGTTTTCCTTGGTCACCGTTGGGTCATTAGAGTGCGTGGTCAGTCGGATTGTTCTTTTCTGGACGATGCCAATGCCTCCTCCTGGACGGTCGGGGTGGTCCTTGCAGGTGATTTTGTAGCCGTCGGGGATGGTGATGTCCTGTCTGGAGTAGAGGTTGGTCCAGGTTTCCGTGAAGAAGGCGATGTCTGGAGAGGTGGGGTTGAAGAGGTCCCATATTTCTGTAGCATGTTTTTGTAGGGACCGCATGTTGAGGAGGATGCAGTTGAGCCTGTCGGGTGCTCTTTTGGTCAGCTGGGCGGCGAGAGGAGCTGGTGTGTTGGCATACCAGAAGGTGCGGTTGCAGTTTCTGCAGGCGAAGGGTCCAAGGGTATTTTCCGGTGATGGTAGATGGCAGGCGGTGTAGTGTCCAAGTTTGAGAGCGAGGAGGGTGCTGGTGTCATAGCAGTGGAGTGTCCGAGAGGCAGGATCCCTGGCGCTGGGAGCGGTCCAGGTGCGGACAGACGCATATGGGTTTGCATTTGGTGCCTTTGGCATGGCTGCAGCACCCGGCTGCTGCTCTAAGTATTGCTGCGTGGGTGCTGGACAGCTGGGAGGCAGGAAACATGGGAGAGGGAAAAGACACTGGAGGGGTCAGGGCCATGGGGGATCGCAGTGGCAATAAGGGAGGGGACAGGGAAAAAGGAAACAAAACAAAGCCAAACTAAGCAAATAAAAAAAAGACAAAGTCAGAGTCAGAAAAGCAACTGTGAAGAGCAGAACGAGGCACAGAACAGCAGAAAAGATGGACAGGAGGGCAGTCAAGCAGCAGAGAAGTGACGCTCTACCAATGGACCACCAGTGATGAGGCGCAGGCAGGAGCCTGCGTGTGGAGGAGTGCCTAGAACTCCTGACCTCCAGGTCAGAGGAACCAGCAGCAGCAGATGGGGACAGCAGCAGCAGTTACCAGACGGCACGGCGCTTTGGCAGGAGCAAGTCCACTAAGGGATAGTCCTGAATACACCCAAAAACGCACAGGGTGCAAGGAAAGGCAGCACCACCCGGTCGCCTTCTCTGATCTAACAGTGGCGACCAGATTCCATGTTCCCCAGTGCCCCAGCGAGTAATGGCGGATCAAGCTTTGCGCCCAATGCCCTGGGCCCGAACCAACCCTGTGCCCCTGGCACCCACTGCCACCAACGGCCGATATCAGCATCATGAGCCAGTTTTTGGAGTCTCCCACCAGTCTTATGTGGTGTCCTTGGTGATGTGGGTCTGCCGCAGCGCAGGGATTGCTCATGGCACGACGTGCACCACCCACAGGCACTAGGCCTAGGACCGACATGACCCCCGGCACTCCTCCGCTCCCTGTCCCACTCTCTCCTCACCTGGACATCGACACCAGAATTCAATCCACGGCGCTCTCTCCGAATCTGTGACTCAGCCAGGCCAGAGTTCACAAGCCTGGGTACAGCAGTCACCTCCGAGTCCGCTGGGGAACCTCTTGTTGCAGGTGATGCAACAGGGCCCTCTTAGGGGCGAAGTCGTGGTGCTCCAGCCACTCAACTTCGGCGCTGCTCAGGGGCCTCACCCTCCACAGCGTCCAGGCTGCGCCACCTCCTCCGGCATGTGATGCAGAGAGGTGCCTCCCACCATCAGCAATCTCCTCCGCGCACCCAGGTGTAGTGGTGGCACATGTTAAGCAATGTAGACTTCCCCACGTCGGTGAGCAGGAGCACCTCTACCGATCACAGCTCCAAGGGGCACCAGGCGGTCTTCTCACACAGGTCAGCAACGTGTCTCCATCTGACCTGCCAGACTTCGCCACCAGGTAAGAGCGATCGCCGACGCCTCAATGTCTACAGCCGCGGACCACAGGCTCGGGCCCTACGTGGCCTGCCTCCACCGTCAGGCCTCAGTGCCTCCACAGCACCGGTGCCTCCCACTCCAGGTGTCAGGTGCAAGCCCAGCAAGGACTCCAGGCCCCAGGGACTGTCCGAGCTTCCAGGCATCCGCCGCCATGGTGTCGTAAGGATGGGGCAATGAAAAGTGCTGCATCGCTATTTTTCCCCAGGGATGCGCCACTTTTTATTAATGAGACCCTGGTTCTGTATTTCCTCTTTCCCTGGGACTCTGGCTGGTCATCCTGGCTGTTGGGAGGTTTGGGGGGTTGTTGACCTGTGCTGAACTTGGTCCTGGCTGCTCCATTCTGCATTCTGGTGTTTTTATTTTCTTTTATTTCCTTATTTGTAGGCTCCTTTTGCCTCTAGAGGCTGAAAAGTGACGTTGGGCTGACTAACGTGAATTTTATTGCCAATAATTGGCTGGCTGGAACTTTTATCACTCTAGCATCAAGATTCTTATCGCCGTGATGCTAGAGTTAGCGGCAATTTTCGCTGCAGCTAGCTGAACCCAACGCCATGTAACAACGTATTGTAGATACGTCGCTAACATGGTGATGGATTTCAGCGATAGTCAGCGGCAAAAGAATTGCCCCTAAGCAACGTCAACACTGCTTTGCGGCAATTCTTGTAAATATACCCAGTTGAGAGAAAACCAGAAACTCTGAGATTTTTCTAGGATACATTTTATTAGAGGTAACCTGGAAAAATGTTTCCAAGGAAAAATGCTAGGAATGAGTAAATGCATGAAAATTGGAGCACAAACATCTATGGATATCCCTCATTCCAAAGATTAAAAACTCAAAATCAAGAGGTACTCCGGCTACACCCAGTAAATATTGCATTCTGTTATTGGAATTTACTGTGATTTTCAATCCGAATACTAGCAAACTTGTAATGAGGGTTTTAGTGGGAATTGTTCCTCCATGTGGTCCACCATTATCTGTGTAAGACAGGAACCCCAGCACCATAAGACCGAGCTAAAAGTCACAACTAGAAACAGTTCCATCCTACAGCCCACTGCTGAGCCTGCATCTAGGAACCAGCTTGAGTTCACAAACACTAGAACAAAATAATGCAACACATAAAGAACCTGGAAAGCATTACTAAGGATGGGCAAAAATTAATTTCAGAAAATCCATTACATTTTGCACTTCATGAAAAATGTGATATTTCCTGAGTTTGACAGAGAATGATATAGTTAAAAGTCATCAATCTATGCTGTTGGATGCCGTTGAATGGCCTGCCCACATGCACCTGAAGCTATTACGATGGCAGGTTTGGCCACAGTTGATGCACTACCAAAAGGACACATTTAGTCATATTGTCTTTCTGAAATCTGTGTGGAACACATTCAGGGTGCTTAACAAAAGAGTTGCTCCTCCAATCCAATCCAAAGCTAAAGAGCAAGCTGTGTCCTATACAAGATTGCACAGACAGTTAACAGCACCATAGAAGTAAACTAAGCTAATGGGACAGAGCTTCGATATCTATAAGCTATATCACACCATACTAAGTTACCAAGTATGGAAGCCTGATAACAGACCTGTGCTATTGGTCAGAACTGATAATATTAGTGAACTTATAGTGAATTAAGAAAAATATTTTGAAGATCGTTCATTTTATGTAGACAAGAGACATGTGTTTCTGTCCATGCTATCAGGACTTCTTCAAGGCTCAGTTGCTATACCCAGCATAAGTTTGGTTGTTTGAGATCTCACTTAAAATGGTCAGAAAACCAGCAAGTGGTAAGGAACTCTGTTGTAAAAGGTCAGTTACTTTACAATGATGGTATAGTAAATTACTACAATGGTACACATCTGTATGCACAATGTGTGAGACCACAGGAGTCACCAGCAAGCAGTAGTCCATTAGGTAAACTGCAGTACCATCTGAGGCAAAATGGATATGTGACTGGGTGTTAAATATAACGCACCAGTGAGGACCTAGGAGTTGCCTGAACATTGGTTACATGTTGCCAGAGTAAGTCCTTGGGCATCAACCTGCAGGAAATTATTTCCCATGCTGTCATCTGAATGGCAGTGAAAAAACACGACTGCCACACCGCCACATGATCTCCTTTCCTTGTTCCAGGTACTGCAGACATGCAACATTCAGCAGTTGGGAAATGAGACAGAATGTAGTGTAACCAAGTCAAATGGTAATTGGCTGTTACTACCAGCCTTGAGTGACAGCTGCAGCATTTGTGGAACAATACAGCGTCTATTTTAACCCTGGTGCTTAAAACTCCATCAGCTTCATAAACCACATAGCGGGTGCAGTTTTAGAAACAGCTTTGCAAATGTGCAGGGCCACCTTATTTGCAACTTAGTTAAGCTGCAGTCATTATGACTAGTAAACACCAATCGAATAGTAGCCTGTAAGAAATTGGGTTATTGGTTAAGGCAGGTGAAACCCTACTCAAGCAAGAACCACAATCCTTGTCAGGGTGAAGTCACAAACAAACCCCAAGTTGACCTGTGCTCAGGGGGGCGCCAGAGAACCCATGGGAAGATGGCCGCACTTTAGCTCTACCAGCCAGGAATAATAATCCATCCAGTATCCTGCCATCCACCTGTCAAGATGCCGGCAATGCAGAGACTAAGTCTGGGAGAGGCTGGGGAGACTTGCCTGGCTCCCTAAGACAATTCCTGAGACTCGCCTGATGCCACTGGCGGGCCGAGACTGGAGCCGCGTGGGCGCTTCATGGTGAAGGAGCGGAGACCGTGCAGTGAGGAGGGCGGGCCATGAGGCAGTGTCCTGTGGGCCTGGTGAAGTGATACCCAGCAGCCTGATGTCTCTTTGGTGAGAAACACTTACCATTTTATGTGGCAGTGAGCAGCTGCGGGCAGGGGAGACGTGAACAGTGCTGGAGAGGGGAGCTGTTCTCTTTGAGCACCTAAGCCCGATTAATGAGGTGCGTGGTGGGGAATGGGCTGAAGGCGTCTGAAGCTTCGGTGGGCCCTCCCCCTTGAGACCGTAGGGCCTTTCCTGCTGTTCAGCGGTGCTCCCTGGGGAGGGTTGTGAAATAGTAGGAGCGATGGTGGTGCAGCCCTGCCTCCCGACAACACGGGGGCTCCGCTGACTAGTACAGCTCTGTAGGCTACACCGCTTGATAAATACAGACGGTGCTTGCTGCAGCATGCCTAATGGGCCCGTGTTGTCCCCAGCATAGCTCTATGAACATTTCCCCCATGCCACATGGCCCATGCCCTGTGATCCGTATTTAGGACTAACCCTGGGCGTAGTACTACGCTACGCTCGCGGAGCGCACGTAGTTTGCGCTACTACGCACTACGCGAATTGCACGGAGCACAGTGCAAAAACGCGTAGCGTAGCGGGCATTTTTTGCTTGCTCGCGGTCCTCAACGTCAAGTTGGCGACCGCGAGCGAGCAAAATCAACATCCCGGCGAAACTTTTTCCTCGTTCGCGATCAGCAAAATCAAGTTGCCGATCGCGAGCATGGAAAATAAACCTCCCGGCGAGATTCTCAACGCGGGGAGGTCAGGTTTCTCATTGCGAGTGGTCGCGTATGCTCGCGACCGCTCGCGATGAGAAACTACCAGTCCGCGTTGAGAAAGCTGCCGCTCGAGTACAAATCTACTCGAGCGGAAGAAAACGACCGCTTGCACTGTGCAAGATGCCGTTTGCAATGATTGCACAGTGCGGACAAGCATCCGGCACTGTGCAATCAGTGCGAACAGCATTTCCCTACCGCACTACGCAGTTCGAGTAGCTACGCGTAGCGTACGCAGTGCGAAGTGCACTTCACGTAGCTACGTGTAGCACTACTACGCAAACTACGCCCAGGGTTATTTAGGACACTACCTAAACCAACATTCTTCATAAGTCAAACATTGCTGAAGTACCATGTCTGGGCCTCTACCCACCAGCCACCCTGCTGGACCTGACCATTTTTTCATGTAATTCCCAAAGATTTTCCCTTCTTCCTGTATTTTCCCTGACCTGCTTTTGTTGGTTTTACGACTCTAGGCACTTTACTCCTGCTGATCAGTGCTAAAGTGCATGTGCTCTCTCCTGTAAACTTGATACGACTGGTCTACACCTGTTTGGCATATTTAATATACCTGTAAGTCCCTTGTACAGTGGTATACTATATACCTAGGGCCTGTAAATTAAATGTTATTAGTGTGCCTGCAGCGCTTCTTGCGCCACCCACAGAAGTAGCCTTTCAAGCCTGTCTCAGGTCTCTGCCACTACAGGGTCTGCATTCGCAGTTTACTGCAACAGTGACGTGGCATTTAAAGTGTTTGCCAAGTCTGAAATGATCCTTTTACTACATATAAGTCACCCCTAAGGTAGGCCCTAGGAAGCCCTATGGGCAGGGTGCCGTGTAGGTAAAAGGTAGGACAAGCGTCTCTGTTGTGTGATATGTCCTGGTAGTGACAAACAGCCTATTTGGTTTCTCACTGCTGTGAGGCTGCTCTTCTCATAGGTTTGCATTGGGAATTCCCCGATATTACAGTGGTAATTTCTGATATGAAAGGGGTAGCGTGGTCATGTTTGGTATCTTTGGAATAGTAGTGATAAATCCGGGTTATTGGTAAAAGCTGATTTGTTTTACATATGCCAATTTTAGAAGTGGGCATTTCTGTGTTCTTATGACTCTTTGTGCCCTGCCTGGTTGTGTATCCACTGTCTGGTTTTGGAGTGACAGGGGCTGGGATGTGCATTCACTGTAGACAGTCACAAGGGGGGTTGAGTTGTGTCCAGCCTTTCCTGGGTGACTCATAGTTGGGCTCAATAGTCCTGGTCTACATTTAGAGTGGTGGGAGGAGTTGTCACCTGCACCTGAATAGGGCTGTACCTGCCTTTCGCAATGCTGTCTCCTCCCTCCTGTAGTGTGTATTAGAGCCAGGGCTGGGAATTGAATGGGGGTGTTGTGCACTTCTAAAGTTGTTTGAAGTGCCTCCAGAACAAAGACTTGGTGGGTATAAGTGCAGGGGCTGTGACCCCATGGTTTTAGATACTGCATGGACTTGTAACCAGAGGCTGCTGGCTCTACATGCTGCACATTACCAGAAGACTGCTGGACTGCCAGAAGGAACCGCCTGGGATGTGATTACTCTGTAGTGCTGACCTACTGCCTGTTGGGCTGAGATAAGGACTGCCACTCTGCTCTGAGGCCCCTGTGCTGGCCTGCCTGTCTGCACCCTGATGGTGTGACCCCAGTGCTCTCCAAGGAGTGCTGCTCTTTCCCTTTGTCCTTGCCAGCAGAGCACAGGGTGAGCGCTTTATTGTTGCTATTTCAGAACGCGTGTGGAGCACTGGATTTATAGCAGAGGAAAGGCTTGAAAATTACCAAGTATGTGGTGAGCGCTATTTTTGACTGAAATCCAAGTTGGAGCGCTTTTGTGCTGCAGAAAGCATGTGGGGAGGGCTTGTCATTGCCCTCACCTTTGTGGAGACGCTAGCATTGTGCTTCCCCTAGAGCAAGAGGAGAGTTCTTTTCCGGTGGAGAGCGCGTGGTAAGCGCTACATGGACCTAGCCATGTTTCTCTCTCTTTTATTGGTCCCGAACCAAGCATGTGGTGAGCTCTTTTATTTCCCTTGAAATAAGGGACCATTGCACCCTGTATAGCAAAGGGGGGCAAGTGCCGGAAGCCGAAGTGTCAGCCGGAGCCCATACTCGGCCCCCGCAGGGTGCCATAGCCGCAAAGGAGCCGACACAGGGAAGGAAGTACCAGACAGGAACCTTCCCCACTTTGCCTCGCACCTCTGACATTGGAGGGTGGAGCCTCACCTTGGAGGAGTGGTGCCAGAAAGAGAGAAGCCGCAAAGTGATTCCATTGGACAGAGCCGGGCTGCAACCACTCCAAACGCCCCTCGGCCCCGGAAGCTCTAGCCGTAGTGTGAACCAGCCCCACCTTTATGCTCAGGCCGTGCAGAAACACCAGGTACGGCACTGCAGCTTTTTGGGCATCTCCTGTGCAGTCCTGGTAAGTTGTGGCCTACGGGGACATGGCTGGTCCCCTCGATGGAGTGTCACAGCCAGACCCCACCGCAGTTGTGTCGGTGTCTGCACCCCACGATTCTATTGCCTACATTGGGGCATTTCTTCTTGAGCTCCGCATTCCCTGGGCCAGCACCAGCTGCACCACATGTTCGCGGGCAATTGCCCTTCACGAAGTTCCTATGAGGGGGGCCAAGTGAGGTCTTCACCTTCCCTGAAGTGTGTGCCCCCCCCCTCGCAACATACCGGGAGGGGGTGCAAAAGGGTTGCAATAGCCTCCCTGGTCCTGAGGGGCCGTAGTTGAATCCTTGGGGAGTGCCAGATAAAGTGTTGTAGGAGTGCAAGGACACTGCAGCCTACCCATTCATGGTGATATCTAGTTATTTTGGTATTCTGATCCTAACCCAGAACTCCTGCCTTTTCTTTATGCCCTGATGTTATGATATATGTCGGTTTTGCATTGACTTGTCAGGATAATGAGTATTATTTCAGGATTTGCATGTGTTTGCACAGTGATGGTATTTTTATGATGTGTGCAACATATAAGTATTTACCTTATTGCACTATCTTGTGATGTTGTGACAATTGTCTGTTTGGAAAAGTGATTTAGGATCTATGTGATGTCATGACAATCGCGTGGTTGGTGAAGCGATTTATGTGATTGTGGTCTAATGTGTTTTATGTATAATATAAAGGATATTTTTATATAATCTTATGTGGAGTCTCTTTTTGTGGTGTGGCTAGTGTGTCACTGGTGTGTGTGTTTTGCGCAAAAGCTTTACTCATTGCCTCTGGGAAAAGACTGACTGCTCTGCCAAACTAACAAAAGGGGGTGAGCAGGGGTTATCTTGGGTGTGTAACTCCCTTATCCCAACTAAAGTGGTGGGTTCTGCCTGGCGTAGGTGCATACCCAAGCCAACCAGAAACCCCATTTCTAACATCCCCCATGTCCTGGATGTAATGCAAATGCTGGTTGGGGAGCCTGCGACCCTGTTTCTCCTCATTGTGCTACTGCACTGCTTTGGTGCGGCTTGCTCCATTTAGCACACCCTGGCCTGTGGACAGTGATTGATGGTGGTCCCCACGGATTGTGCTGGAACAGGTCGGCCGGTAATCCTGCGAAAAATTGCTAAAGACAAAGGGGCCTGAATTTAGAATCTCAGTGCACTGCCAAGCCAGCATGTGTGGTGCTATCTGACCAAGAACAGGAGGTGGAGACCCTGGGTGCGACCGCACTAGAGACCACCCTCATGGCAATGCAACAGAGCCTACTGTCCGTGGATGGGCAGATCAACTATCTGAACCTTTGAATGGACCACATGTCAGCCAAACTTGATAAGCAGATAGCGCAAATCACAGCAGCATAACAGCGGCTATCTACTGTGGAAGATGACCTACAATCCGTGAGCACAAAATGCTTGAACATGGAGAAGGTGCTGGCAGTCATACAGGCAAAGAACAAAGATCTAGAAGTGCGCTCATGACGAAATAATCTGCGCTTCACTGGAATCCCGAATCCACTAACATGGGCAAAGTGGAGACCAGGCTTTTTGGCCCTGAGAACTTATTGCACCTGCTGGTGGTTGAGAGAGCTCATAGATCACTCATGACATGCCTGCCCCCTTGGGCGCTCTCATGCCCAATAATAGCGAAATTGTTAAACTATTGTGATCGAGACACAGTGCTCTGGCTGGCACATGAAAAAAGAAACTTGCATACCAGGGTAACCAGATAGCCTTCTTTCCAGACTTCACGATGGCGGTGCAGGTGGTCTACTGAGAGTTTCTACCTATCAAGAAACAGCCGCAAAAGGCTGAAATCTCCTATGTGATGCTCTACCTTGTGCGCCTCCGAATAGACTATCAGGGAACTCAGAAATATTTGCAAATCCTAGGGCAGCAAAGGACTTTCTAAAGACCATCACCCAGAGGAACGCTGATATCAGTGACTGAGAATATTGATGAAGATGGTACTAATTCTGTACCTGTAAGTTGCTTCCTTCATGCCTTTGTTCTGTTCTTTAGGAGTGGTGCTTCAGTGGGGGGATGAGGCCACGTCCCCCCTGCAGTGTCGAGCTGCCCTTGCTACCTGGATTGCCCAAGGTGGTTGGTGCACTGCTGATCTTCCCAGCCACCTCCAGCCACCTGAAGGAGTGCTGGGAACCCGGCGGCTCCCTTCAGGGAACACCCCATATGGTCTTTATGAGCGATAGTATGCATTATTTTATGATGTCTACTGTTATGTTTTTGCTCATGATTTTCTTGTGTTTTGGCTGTGGGACTGTCTTGAGCGTGTTTGTGATGCTGAAGTGGGTTGTAGGGGGATTGTTTGCTTGCGGTTTTAGATGCTACCATGTAGCTGCTCGTTATTATGCTATTCTTGTGCATCACATGCTGCTTGTTCAGATCTGTAGTGCTGAAATTAACCTTCTGTTGATACTATGGCCCAGCCCCGAGGACACGTAGCCCTCCTGACTTGGAATATACAGGGGCTTAATAACCTTCATAATACTCGACTGGTACACTCCTACCTTCACAGGCATCACATTCAAGTTGCATTTTTGCAAGAGACACACTTAACGTGACACACAGAGCTGAACATTGGTGCCCTCTGGGCAGTGTATAAACTGGCCTCCTCCTACTTCTTTTACTCTAGAGGTGTCATGATTCTCATAAAACAGGGAGTGCCGTTCACGATTACGCACTCCATGGTGGATGAGCAGGGCCGATTTGCGATAGTGCAAGGGAGCCTCTGTGGTACTCCTATAACTCTTGTCAATACATATGGACCCAATGTGGATGATCCCGATTTTTATTTGACATTTTCACACCACATTCACACCTTTCTCTGGCAGCCATTATATGGTGGAGATCTAAACACATATCTGGACCCCATGATTGACCAGTCGGCCATGACAGACTGCCATGGTAAGTACTCCACCAAGGTTACATGGGATGAGCTGGAAGAATGTGGGATTGTAGACTATGGAGGCTCCGGCATCTGTTTCATCGGGAAGGTACATTCACCTCCTCGGTACATGGGTTGTGGTCTAGACTGGATTTCTGGTTGGTATCCAGGGAGATCTGGGCCTGGATGACAGAGGTCCCACACCTGCCTAAGACTCTCTGCTTATGTGCCTGTACAACTAGTAAATACAATCCCCACCCATGTGCCCACACAATTCACGTGGAGATTCACAGTAACGGCACTCCTTGATCCTGTTTTCTGGTAAGGACTACGCTCAGCTATTGTTTAAAATACAAGAATGTTGGCTCTGTGGGGGGGATGGATACCTTATTGGAGGCCTTTAAGGTCCCCATCAGGCATAGGTGATTTAGTACCCTGGCGTGCGTGCTGCAAGCAATTTGCAAGCAATTACAAACTACAGAAGACACGTCGAGTTACCTAGAACGTGACTATGAAGTGAACCCTCGCTCCACCACCCTTGCTGCCATTAGAAAGCACATCACCAATTTTAATGAGCTTGCCACACAGGAACCATGATGTTTATCCAAACACCACACAGCTAGGACATACGGGGTCACCAGGGGGCAAGCACACATTGTGAGGACCACTACCCCGGAGGGTGTAGATCACTACAACAATCTCTCTATTCTAACTGACTTCATGAACTTCTACACCCATCTATACTGTATCAGTCATGCTGCTATGGAGGCTGATTAGGAGGATATCTTGAGGATGAGGCCCTTGTGTGGGAGTCCCTAAGTGAACGAGAATATCTGGTAAAACTTATTACAATTGAGGAGATCGAAGATGCCATATGCACACTCCCCAATGGCAAAGCCCCAGGCCAGGATGGATGTACCGGTGATTTCTATAAAGAATTTGCTGACCTATTGGCACCACACCTCCTTGCCCTGTATGACAAAGGGGACACTAAACAGACATTATCCCCTTCACTATGTAAAGCTATCATTGTTGTGCTGCTGAAGCCTGATAAATCACTGGAGTGATTTGAGTCAGACAGACCACTATCCTTAATTAATACTGATGCAAAGATCCAGGCTAAGGTACTGGAATCTTGACTCCAACCATTGCTTCCCAGTCTGGTGTTGCCGGACCAGTCCGGATTCATACCGGCCCAATCTATCAAACACAATCTGTGCACTCTTTTTGCACTATTGCACCCGTGATATCCCTCAATGAGGGCAGCAGCGGTATTATTGAAAACCACCAAAGCTATTGATGCCACTGAAAGGCGCTATATGTTTACAATAATGTCCTTATGGGAATCCCGGCAGCATTCCTGCAATGGATTTGCTTGCTGTACACTAACCTGGTGCCTCGGGTTCGTATTAATGGTAACACATCTCAGGTGCTCTCAATCCATAATGGTACACCAAAAGGGTGCCCTTTGTCACCATTATTGTTTGCTCTTCCACTGACGCCACTGGCCTGTGTGATCCAGCAGTGGCATACTGCTTCCGTGCTGCAGTTTTGGCTGTGCCGCCTTAGTATCTCCCTATATGCGGACGATATGGTTATGGTGTTGTATGTCAGGGACCCTCCTACATGTTTATTATCTGTAATTCGAGAATACATCAGGTTTGAATGGTACTCTGGCCTCAGCATCAACTGCTTGAAATTGGTCATATTCCCACTGACACCAAGCACTCTAGTATACCCTCTTGATCTTCCTTTGGGGTAGAGTATGGACCCTGATAAATATCTGGGTATCTGCATTCATAGTGATCTGTAACTGGTGATATGCTACAATTATGGGCGAGCCATTTTAAAATTAGAGGACCAGACCTCCAGATGGTCTTGATTGCCACTATGTTTAGCATTTAGGGTAGCTGTCATAAAGATGGTGTTGCTGCCTAAGTTTCTAAGGGGCATATTATCAAGGATTAGCGATATTTATCGCTAACCGCGCTTAGCGCGTTTTTTGTTAACGCCGCCTATCGCTGGAAATTACCGCTGAGATAACACCCTATTAGTAAGGTTTATCTCCATAGCGATAATATTTCCAGCAATAGCGGCAAAAAGCGAGAATATCGCTGGAAAACCAGCGATATTATCGCATTAACGCTAAGGTGGATTCAGCATTAGAATCCACCTCCTATACTTTAAACAGGTAAGTCATCCTCACTAGCAGGTGTTAGAATCTAGCGATAAACGCGCTTAGCGCGAATTATTATATCGCTTCACCTGCCTTGCTAATAGGGGGTAGTGGGATTAGCGACTGTTTTCAGTCGCTTTTAGTAGGGAACGCCTTCCTTGCATGTCATTAGCGATAATTATCGCTGACATGCAAGGGGATGGTAAACGCGGCCTCTAACGCCTGAAAGCTGTCGCTATCGCCTGTTAGCGACAGCTTGCTAATAGGGCGATAAAATTATCGCCGCTAAAGCGGCGATAAAGCCCTTGATAATATGCCCCTATATCTGTTTATAAATATTCCTATAGTACTACCACATCATCTTTTTAAAACACTCTGCGTGCATATGATCACACTGGCATGGGCAGAGAAACAGCGCTAAGATCCGCTGGGAGGTGCTCACACTTCCGTATGCCAGCGGGGTTTTAATGCACCTGACTTATGACTATACTATTTATGTGGTCAGGCCCATTTCTGCACTACTGACATATTTCACATGATTATGTGCCACACCTTGCAGTCAAACATAATGATGCTTACCCCATTCCACTCCAGGCAATTCCGCTGCATAAGCATGAGTGGGTGACACGTAGGGAATTAACATGGTCCTCTCCACAATTAAAGCCTTTCAGGCGCTCAGGGTGCAGTCTGGCAAGAGCACTTTATATGTGCCAGTGCTCCCATCACTCTTTAGCCCACCATATCAGCTATGCAGGAAGGTTCAGTGCTGGAACTGCTTGATTCTGCTGGGCTGATAACCATGAACGATGCTTACCCTAATTGCACTTTCATAGCCCTCAATGAAATTTCACACACACACAGTGACATACCCTATTACTGACATTCTCCTACTATGGCCTAAGAGTTGCCCTACACAAGTTCTATACCCAATTCCCCAAGAAGCCCCCTACACTTAATGCACTGCAAACCCTACTCACAAGTACCATGTGCAGGAGTCTGATCACTAAATTATATGTTGCGGCGCAAACTGATAGACCACCGACACTGGATTGGGGGCTAGAGAAATGGAATGAAGTGCTTGATAGGCTGCTGAAATTGGTAGATTGGGAATTTTGCTGCACAGAGATGAGTATGCTTATATCTAATTGTAACTTACACATCATACGCTTTAAGTATTTGCACCAAATGTACTATACACCCGGCCATGCAAATTTGGTTTGCAGGGAGATGCAAACTGTGTGCAGTGTGGAACACAGCTGCAGATTTTCTGCATCTGGCCTAGTTGTGTACTTATGTCTGAAGATTCTGGACTCAAGTAACTGAGACTCTGGCGGCAATGGTTTAGGAGCCGGTGGATTGTAGCCCTAGAGTGTGTTTGCTGGGACAGGTGAAAGGCTTCCAACTGGCCAATCATAAGTTTTTGGCAGTGGCCCTGCTGTGTGCGAAGTGGAGATCTGTTCTGAACTGGGGCAAATGTGCAGTACCCACCAAGAGGCAGTGAATATCAGATTTGACATATTGCAGGGAACAGCTGGAACTCTATGTGGAAGAACTATTGCAGCCCTCAAGACCGAAAGACATTTGGGGTCCTCTTACCACATATCTGCTGACAGTCCCAGAGATTACATAGACGGTGGTGTCTACTGGCCGATGGAAAACACTGGCTGTAAGGTTTTGATTTATGCATTTGTGATAATACTATTACACATCTACACTGATTCGATCAAATGTATGTGGCACTGATGGGAGAGATGTTGGTGTATTCTTTGCTTGCTTTGAAAAGGCGCATAAAAAATATTTACCAAAACAAGTTAATCTGTGCTCAACCCTCTTGCAGCTTGGCACAGAGCAGTCAAGCTTAACTTAGAGTCAATGTGTAAAGTATTTGTGCAATCATTCACACAGTAATAAAATGAAAACACTACACAAAAAAGATCCCACGCCAAATTAGAAACATAGAGCAGATTTTAATGAATAAAACAAGGCCAAAACAACAAAAAGTGAATAAGTAGAACTGGAAATATGTAATGTTAAAGATTTAAGTACAAATTAGGCCTGTGTGGAGTTTGCGGAGTCATGCTAAGCGGAACTCCGCGAAGTGGTCGAAAAAAACTCTGCCCCACTACGCGGAGTTCCGCGGGCAGGTGGAGTTTCGTGGCATGCCCGTTCAAGTTGCATTTGCTGTCAAACATAATGTGGAGTACGTCATCGTGTTCAAGATCATGTGCGAATGGCACCACGCGGTTTCCATGGGTGCGGCCATCTTGTTTTCTTACTCTGTTTAAAGTGCTGGCACTGTTTTTCAATCCCTTCCTAATATTTGTAATACTCCACTCTCCTAATTAATCTACCCCTTCTTTTTATTTATTGTATTAGTGTGTATTTTTGTGTCTGTGTCATTTATGTCTTCTTCAATTTTGTCATTTTCTTCATGACTTTTTGTATTTTTATTTTTTATCTCTTTACTTCCTTATTTCTTCCTTCTTACCTTCCTTTGTTTTACTGGTTCTTTTCTTTACCCCACCCAGCACCATGGCAGAGCAGGGTGACCAAGGGAGTGGTCGTGCTGGACACCCCTGAACAGCCAGTAGCAGCAACCCCTACCTTGCAGACAGTGGCGCCACCAAGGGGTGCAGACCCAGGCAATCTTTTATGAGGTGTAGGTAATATCACAGATTTTTTTCATGCAACGCCACCTCCCCTCCATGCTCGCAGCAGGCGGCAGGCCAGGCAGTGGGTACCCCCTGCGGGAGCATTGGCTGCATTGGGGCAGGGTGCACAGGTGTGTGTGGTGTACCAGCCAAGTCCAGCGCACCACCCAGCGGCTGATGCACCACTGGGCGGATATCTTAGACCAGGAACAGGACCTGCTCGACCTGGTAGGAGTCGAGATTGTGGAACTCGTGAGTATTCATTATTTGTTGTGTTTGTGTTGTACAATGCTAACATTTTTTTCTGAATACAATGCTGCTCACACTCAGAGGTGAGTTACATTCAGTTTATATTAAGAAAATTACTATGTGATCCAGTTTGAGCTAGGCAAGACCTCGGCGCTATCTAATCATACTCATCGGCACTCACTTTGGCTGATTATTTAAGAAATCATTGCATACTCCTCTGTCCTCCTGTCACCTTAGTGAATTAGTGATATCAGTGAGTTAGCTTTCTTTGTGACTTTCTTGTGTAGTTCATACAGTCCCAAGCAATTTCATATTGATGTATAGTACTAGTATGCATCTATGAATTGTAAAAAGGAAGACTGAGTTGGTCCATCAAGTGGGTTGAGAAATGAGAATAGAATCAAAGCTCATTCATTGCCATGCATTAGGTTCAAAAGTAGTTTTTGTTAAGGAAATTTGGAATAGTGAATTTAGGATTAGTATGGCCAACTCAACGATAGTCGATACAAGTACTATAGGCAATTTGATTTAGATAAATACAATGTTACTGCATTTGCATGTCATAATACTTTTGTGGAGATTAACTGTACCACTTTTATCTTCTTTATTTCTTACATCAGCACCCAAGGGCAAGAAGAGGGGCAGTGCACAGACGGGTCCGAGAAGAGCTGGGGAGGAGGAGCTGACCACCTCCTCTGCTCTGCTCAGCTAAGTAAGTCCTCCTATTAATTATTATTATTTCCCTAACTTATACCTTTGCCCACTATTATACTACTTTTAATTTTGTCTTGTTAATTTTTTTTACTGTTTCTTTTTTATCAACTCCGCTATCCAATCCTGCTATCCCTGCATTATCTTTTCCCCCCTTATTATAAGGGGTTTTTTGGTGGCTGACTTTTTCCGCTCTGTTGTAGTCTGTAGTTTTCTCCTGATTTGTTGTTCATCTGTCCCTCTCCCCTATATTTCTTGTGGTACTGTAAGACTAAGAACAGATTTTTGGTACTCTACTGTGAAGATTGAATGCCCAAGTAAGCCACTATTATAAATAACATTCACCATGTATGTTTGTTGAGAAGGCTTTCTTTTTCTTGCTAATTTTTTAACAGTTAATAAGAGAGTGTCCATGGTCAGGGACCACCCCCCAGGTCCCATTGTTGTGCTGTGTAATATATTTATACAGTATAACAGCAGTTCCCATTACAGTGCAGAATGGCTGGAAAGTATGAGGTCCCACTGCATTTGCCAACCAATACGATGTCTTTCAATGACCATTATTATTCCACCCCTTCATTGTGCTGCAATGGCTTACAGTCATAATCATCATGGGCTATAGCTCTGCCCCTCCATTACCATTTTTGTTTTGTTGCCTTGACTACCTGGCTTGTCTAACATTGTGACACAACCAAATATCCAGAGTGATATATTTGATAGAAGATACTGCAGTGTTAACCGAACTGTAGTGATGTATTGAGGTTGTATTTTTTTCTTTTAAAATATTATGGGGAGGTGAACCTGGCATCTAAAAAATGTATAGTTCTTTTTCTAGCCACACAGAGTGCCGCCAGCTCAAGTGCCGCTGTAGGAGAAGGAGATTCGGTTTGAAGTTCCAAGTTTGGTGTAAGGGATATTCTGCGACAAACATGCCAAATACAACCTATGTAGCCCGTTCCTTTCTCTGTAGTGCAAGGCATCATTTTCACCACTGTCTACTTACGGCAGACAGGAAAATAATATCTGCATTATACGTGACATATGTGACATAGTATCTTATTTATTATTAATCTCTGTCTTTGGAGTCAGGTTAGAAAGTGAAAGGCTTTTGGAAAAGAGCAGGGGGATTGGAATTAAAGATAGATAATTATCATCTACAGCCGCCCCAGCTGTAGACAGTAGCAAAGTACCGACGCGTTGGCTAAGATGCCTCTATTAATTTAGCACAACAACTTATACTCCATAGTGCATAATGCCTTATTCATTAATGAAAGGTAATTTGTTTTTAGTTTTCCACTCAAAGTGCCTGTTTAGTTACTAGAAAGCCCTTAAAAGAAAAAAAAGAAAATCACAGTTTCTTTTAATCTCGTGTTATTTTGCCTTAATGTTTATCTGTCCGACATTCAGTGCTTTTTAAGTGAGGCATGTGTGGGTAAAAAATAAAATACGCCCTGTGACTCCCCTAATCATAATCACATCAAATTCCAATGGCCCTAGGGGACCAGCAATGCACTGCTACTGAGCCAACTACTTCTTAACTTTAAACAAGTGTTTGCACAGAGTATTGTTTACAATTTATATTTTTGCTTTTCTCACTATAACTACTCTTGCTGGTCACTGGTATCACCAGCAGGCAGAAGCCAGCGGCCAGGCTGCAGCAGCAGAGGCTGGACACTATCCAGCTGGAATATCGGCAGCTGGTGGTACAGGCGGTTGAAGAAGAAGAGACTGAAACAGCTTCCTCTGTGCCAGGCCCCAGTGCAGCCAGTCACACACAACCTCAAGCCTCCCAGCCATTCCACCACATATGCCATCACGAGCTGTCAGGGGCCCTGACTAGAACTGTGGCCACCCACTCCCACTCTGCCACTGAGAGAACACTGCTGCGGCCCATCCTGAAGCATCTGGACCACATGGAGAGGCGAATGGAGAGCCTGCTGAGCAGGATAGAGCGGAGCCTGGACCAGCTCCAGACCCTAATAGACAATGCCCTTTTTTAATTATTTTTTTTTGGTGGGAGGGACTTGGTGTGGGTGGAGAGAGTGGAAAGGGAGTTGGGACTGGGTGTTTTTTTCATGGACTTTTGCTTGGACATTGGTTGGGGATGGTCAATTTGTTTGGGGAGAGGGATGAGCCCGTTGTGGGTGGAGAGGGAGGTGAAAATTGTATTTCTTCACAATTTATGCCTGAAGTAATTTATTTGTGTTTTACTTTTACTTTGCACCGCTGCCTTTTTACGCTGCCTGTTTTAAAAAAATCTGCTTATAAAAGTGTATACCGGTTAGTTAGTTATAGTTAGTTATATACCTCTGTCACTAACTTGACATATATTGCCTACAACAACCTAGATAAATGATTACTTATGTGCAGTAGCAGTTAGTTGCTTACTTACTAACTTAACTAGTTCACTTCACTCTATAGTTCTCTTAAATGAACATAGATGAAACAATAACAGGAAAGACATCACAAGTTCACAAGTGAAGTCCCACTCCCACCCAGGTGAGCTCCAACTGTAGTATTAATTGGAAGGAGTATCTATCGCAGGCAAATAAATGGAAATAAAAACACTGAGTTAGAGGGTTATAAATTATATTATAGCTTTACAAAGAATTGCTACTACATGATACAACAACGAATAACAGAGTGATAAAATATAAAAAAAATAACAATATTAGTAACTTCTTCTGAGCAATGGGGAGCTAGTATTTAATTAAAACTAAAGTTACAAAATCCTCAAGTCATGAAAAGGGAAATTAGAGTCTGGAGTGGACAAGGTTAAGCATTTATGCAGCACAAGGACTGAATGATGATGTTGACGACTGATATTCTTCTATATCTAAAATATGGATCATTATGATGTGCAGGTGGGTAAATGGGGCCAGTGTGGGCTATAGCTTAGGTAATGAAAGATCCTGCAGTGAGTTGGTGTCACTTTCACCACATCCGGCCCACCAAGTGTGTGATCCATTTATGGGGTGCATTAAGTCACACCTCAATACATCACACAGTAGGGGTTTGATGAATGGATGGGAAAGGGGATTTGGGGAAAGGTGTGACAAAGACAAATACTACATAAGGACAATATTTATCTGGGCAATGAGCAGCACATCATTGTCATCAATCTGTTGTGGAAGGAAACAAAGGAATGAGTATGACACAGTACAGTTAAATGTAGTGCATACAGTCCTTCTGACCCAGAGACCCAAGTTATCACATATCTGAATGTTCAGTCTTCTTGGTTTGAAAAAATCAAATTATGGAGGAGGCAACCCACCCAGTTCTGAAAATATGATTGTTAAAAGAAAAATTATACTGTATTGCTAAAGTAGGTGGTGCATCTGCATTCTCCTCAGGATTGTCCTTCACTCTTGGGTGCCTGTCTTGACTGGTCTGGTAGGTAAGCAGAAGTGCTGAGCTCAGCTTTTGCCTTTTGTTTGTGCAGGAGACGAGGAGGCCTGTTCATTGTAAAACAGAAACTGTATTGTAATGTAGAGTCAAGGAGATGGACAGAAAGAAAGTAAGCTTCATGAGTAGTGTACCAAGAAGACTCAGATGCAGAGCAAAAAGCAAGAGGCCTCGGAGGTTCACTTTTGCCACCTGTGCAACATACACACTCAGCAGCATTTCCCGAATCAAAGCACCTGTCTCCATTTCACATATCTGAGTACTATGCCTCAGAGTCATGGTTTCTCAATAACTTCTAGCTGTTTATGAGGTAATCCCGCCCTGAGTTCTTCCATCCTCCTGCTGACTCCGAGTAACTCCGTCCCAGTCCCGACCCGAGGAATATAGACGCGTAGTGCACTGCTGTTAAACATCAAGTATAGAAAAGAATTGCAGTATTCTGTAAAGGTTTTTGTTTGTTAACAAAAGTAACTGGTCAGGTCTCTGAAGAACCAGAAAAAAGGAGTCGACCCTGCAAGTAAATCTGGCTAAGGTTGAAAGTACCAATCACCTCCAGGAAAAATGATCACCCATCATTCAGGCCCCAGACATTGCAAATCATCTTATTCAAGCTTACAAATTACACTTGAACACCCTCCCTCACTGTCTGCCACCACATGAATCATCAATCATCACTCACAATCACTAAATAATGCATCACTCATTGGTGCGATAGTTACCTGTTTCAATCCAAGCATGGTGGTAGGTAGAGGGGGACAATTGTATCTCCTCTTTGATGAAAGCGACAGGTTGGAATTTGGCAGTCTTGTAAATCAAATAGTCTTCTGGGTCTGCCCTTCTATGAGATGAATAAAGAAGGGTCATAGGAGTGGACCGTACAGGTTAATTTTCGCTAAGTAAGTTTGTAAAGGTCAATCACCTCCAGGAAAAATGATCACCCATCAATAAGGCCCCAAACATTGCAAATCATCTCAATCAAGTTTACAAATTACAGTTTAACACCCTCCCTTACTATTAACCACCACATGCAACATCAATCATGACTCAAAATCACTCAATAATATATTTATTTATTTATTTATACAGCGCAACATTCATCCGTAAGGATATCACGCCGCTAAGGAGAGCACATCCTAAGTGAGGGAGGGCTTTTGAGGGAGGGTTTCTAGGTTACTAGTCAGATCTTAGGAAACAGATGTGTTTTTAATTTTTTCCTGAATGCAAGGTAATCATCGGTAAGCCGAAGTTCTAATGGTAATTCATTCCAGTGGGTCGCTGCTAGGTGTGAAAAGTAGTGACCCCCTGCCCTGGTCTTCTTGATGCTTTTAGTTTTTGCCCGTGCTTAGTGGCACAACCTCAAGTTCCTTGTGGGTGCGTAGAATTCAACTCTATCTTGAAGAATTCGGGGGCCAAGATGGTGTAAGACTTTGTGCACATGGCCTAACAGTTTGAATTTGGCCCTTTGTTACACAGGGAGCCATTGGAGCATCCTCATGCATTCTGATGCTGAGCTGTACTTGCTCTTGTTGCACACCAGCTTGGCAGCCGCATTCTGGACCATCTGCAGTCGAGTGAAGAGGTAGTCTGCCATGCCCACAAAGAGTGCATTCCCGTAGTCCAATTTGCTTATGAGCAAGGTTTGGATGATGGTTTTCCTACACTCTATGGGGATCCATTGAAAGAGTCTTTTTAGCAATTTTAGTGTTGGAAAGCTTTTCCCACAAAGTGCACGGACATGGTCCTGCATGGTTAGTGCATTGTCAACAAGAATCCCTATAGTGCATTGTCAACAAGAATCCCTAGGTTTTTTGCGACCTGTTTGGGTGCGGGTGCATTACATAGTGATGGGAGCCACCAGGTTGCGTTCCAGACTAGATGTGCTCCTCCAAAGAGTAGAATCTCTGACTTGTCTGCATTCAGTTTCAGTCAGTGGTCGGACATCCAGGTCACCATTTCCAAGAGACAGCTGGTTAATCTGATCCTCGTGTCTTCGTGTCCATTGAGCGAAATCATCAGTTTTGTGTCGTCTGCGTAAGAGCAGATACTGATTCCCCATTTTTCGCTGATATTAGCCAACGAAGACAAGTACACATTAAAGAGGGTAGGGCTCAAGGAAGCTCCCTGTGGGACACAATACTTAATGGGTTTTGGGTTTGAGGAAAAAGTACCCAGTTGTATGGTCTGTGTTCTATTGCTTAAAAAAGGAGCAAAGCCACTGAAGGGCTTTAGAGTGTATATATTTTCCATGGAGGGTTTTCAGCAGGAGGTCGTGTGAGACAGTGTCGAAAGCCGCAGATAGATCCAGCAGGATCAGGGCGACGGCTTTACCCTGGTCGACCAGTGATCTGACGTTGTCTAGTACTGCCAGGAGGGTGGTTTCAGTGCTATTAGTGGCTCTAAAGCCGGTTTGGGTAACGTCCAGGAGTTCATTAGTCTCAAGGTAGTTGGTTAGTTGTTTATTAACCAACTTCTCCATCACTTTAGATAGGTATGGAAGCTGAGATATTGGTCGATAGTTTGCCAGGTTTTGAACATCTGTGCCTGCTTTTTTTAGTAGGGGAACCACGGTGGCTTTTTTCCAGATCTCTGGAAATACTTCAGAGTGTAAGGATTGGTTAAATATGTGGGTTACGTGAGGGCATATAGTCAGTATAATCCGGGAGATGATAAAATGAGGACATGGGTCTAGTGGGGACCCTGATTTAACTTCCGCCATTGCTTTTGCAACCTGCTCCTCTGTAAAGGGATCAAAGTTACTGAGATAAGATTGGGCATCAGGATGAGGGTCTAAGGTTTCCCAGTTTGTATCAACTGGTAGGTGCTGATCTCTGAATGAGGAATAGATCCCAGAGAGTTTCTATCGGAAAAAAATCTGCTGATTGCCTCACAGCCCTCTAATGAGGGGGTCAAGACTTGGGACAAGCTAGATGGATTACATAGCTCTTTAACTATTTTGTAGAGCTCTTTAGGTGAGTTGCTATTGTCGTTCACACGCTTTGCGAAGTAGGACTTTTTGGCGTTTTTAATAGCATTGTTGTAGATTCTCATTTCCGTTTTATTTGACAATCTATCTATGTCTTGTTTGGATAGTCTCCACTTGTGCTCTAGTGCTTTGCACTTTCTCTTCAATATTTTAAGATCTATTGAGTACCATTTTACAGATGTTGTTCTTCCTTGGGATTTATTCCCTAGTCTAGGGGCACATTGGTCCAGTGTCTTGGAAATTTCCGTTTGGAGGCTTTCTACGCTCATTAGTACAAGTGGTGGTATCAGAGCATTTGGGTCATTTAAGGAGAAATGGCATTCAAATGTGTCAGGGGTTACTGTCCTCCAGGCTCTTTTTACCGCTGCTGAAGATGTTTGAGAGCGGATTAAATTTACTGGTATGCTAAGGGTAAAGGAGATCAGGAAGTGATCTGTCCACGTTAGAGGCCTTACTTCTAATATGTTGGTGGTTTCTATATTGGAAAACATAAGGTCCAGAGTATGCCCGGCAATATGTGTGGGTTCCCTAATCCACTGTTTTAATTGCAAAATCTGCATGTCATTGTCTACGTGTTTGGCCGTGGGGTTGCTGGCATCTTCGAAGTGGACATTAAAGTCTCCTATTAAAATGTAGTTCTTGTGTTTTGGGCATGAGGGGAACAGCAGAGTAAGACGTTGAGCGCTAAAATCCGGTTTATAGCCGGGAGGGTTATACATAATTGCTCCCCCGAGTATTTTGTGGGCACCGTTTAGTATTTGGAATGCTAGGATTTCGTGCTTCCCCAGCTGAACCACTGTTTCAGGGAGGCATGTGAAGCATTCCTTAAAAAGCAAGGCTATACCACCTCCTTTCCGGCCCATTCTGTCCTTTTTCAACAATTTGTAGCCAGTTGGTAGAGCAATGGCGATGTCTGGAGAGTTCTTATCATCTAGCCAGTTCTCCGTGATAAAGGCTAGGTTGGGCTTTATTTCGGCTAGTACATCACATATTTCAAAGGAGTGCTTGGAATAGATGCATTTCAGACGGGGGCCGTTCTGAACAGTTGTGCTCTGAGACCAATCTGTGGATAAATTGCTACACCATTTGCAGCAGAGACATGAGAAGGGGCCCATCATGTTCCCTGGAGAGGCTTTTATGCACTGTGTTTTGGTACCTGGAAAACAGTCTGCTAGTTCAGTAAGTTTCTCTTTCGAGTAGCAGAGCCGACTGTTTTGATCTGGGCTCGGAGATGCAGGGGTTCTGGCCCCGGTCAAGCGCGGACAGGCGCAGACGGGCTTGCCTTTGACACCGTTTTTATGGCTGGCCGTGTTGAGCATTAGTCACTAGACCGCTGGCCTCGGATACTGCTGCTTCTGGTAACTTCTGGTTTCAGCAGATCCTGAGTCACGGTCCTGACCCTCCCGCTTTTCCCAAGAGCTGTGTGCAGATAGGCAGTTGTGAATGCATTCAGTGCAATTCAGTCAATGATCAAATTCACAAACAATTAACAGTTCAATACGCAATTAAAAGGTTTAAGAGCAAGTAATTTGTAAAAGGTTTAAGAACAGGTAAAAAACTGAATAAAACACTGCGAGTGAGCTGACTCACCTATTCAGGCACTCCTTAGTGCTCACCACGCTGCGGTCCCTTTTGTATGGCTGCCCATGTAGAGCATTAGCCACTAGTCCGCTGACCTCGGATACAGCTGCTTCGGTAACTTCCGGTTTTAGCAGATCCTGAGTCATGGTCCTGACCCTCCCGCTTTTCCCAAGTGCTGCGTGCAGGTAGGCAGTTGTGAATGCAATTCAGTTCAATTCAGTCAATGATCAAATTCAAAAACAATTAACAGTTCAATACGCGATTAAAAGGTTTAAGATTAGGTAATTTGTAAAAGGTTTAAGAGTAGGTAAAAAACTGAATAAAACGCTGCGAGTGAGCTGACTCACTTATTCAGGCGATCCTTAGTGCTCACCGCGCTGCGGCCCCGTTTTTATGGCTGCCCGTGTTGAGCTTTAGCCACTAGACCACTGACCTCGGATACTGCTGCTTACTGTAACTTCCCGTTTCAACAGATCCTGAGTCACGGTCCTGACCCTCCCGCTTTTCCCAAGTGCTGCATGCAGGTAGGCGGTTGTGAATGCAATTCAGTGCAATTCAGTCAATGATCCAATTATAAAACAATTACCAGTTCAATACGCGATTAAAAGGTTTAAGAGCAGGTAATTTGTAAAAGGTTTAAGAGCAGGTAAAAAACTGAATAAAACGCTGCGAGTGAGACGACTCACTTATTCAGGCAATATATCACTCATTGGTGCAATAGTTACCTGTTCCAATCCAAGTACCATGGAAGGTAGCTAATTATATATCCTCTTTGATGCAAGCAACAGATTGGAATTTGGCAGTCTTGTAAATTAAATGATCTTTTTGGACAGCCCCTCTAGGCAATGAAAAAAAGAAGGATCATAGGAGTGGCCCGTACAGGTTCATTTTTGCGAAGTAAGCTTGTAAAGGCCAATTATCTCCAGGAAAAATGCCCAGCCATCATTCAGGCCCCAGACATTGCAAATCATCTCAATCAAGTTCACAAATTACAGTATGGACACCCTCCGATACTGTCTGCCACCATATGATTCATCAATCATCACTCACTCAAGGTTGCCATAGTTGAAGTTACCTCTTCCAATCCAAGCACAGCTAGGTTAGGTAGTAAGTACACAATTGTGTCTTTGATGCAGGCAACACATTGTGATTTGTTATTGTCAATCTTGTACATCAGCGATCTTCTGGGGCAGCCCTGCTATGTGATGCAAAAAATCTAGGCATGAGAGGGTGGTAGGCAAATGTCATGAATGAATTGTGGAGGCTTCTTCACTGTACACTGGTCCAACTGCAATTTGGCAATATATGTGGCTAAAAAACTGGTGGGGCAGCATAAATCTGACACAAACATAATGTTCCACGAGCTACTATTTTTGTTTGGAAAGAAAGAAGTTCAACGAGAAATAAAGAAAAAATTCTATGGTGGCACTGGAATACTCAGTCCGGGAAGGAGACTCAGGTGCTTCACCCAGAAGTTGGTCAGCTAGCACACTTGTTTCAGATCAATCCTCCTCCTGCTCCTCCTCCACGTCCTGTGCTGTTTCAGGAATGGTGTAATTGTGTGGTATCAAATGTTGGTTCATTTTGATCTTAGTCAATCTCTCCACGTTTTGATGTGAGAGACTGCCTGTAACAACTGCACCAGTTGCACTGAACACACGGTCAGCAGACACAAAGGGTACAAGATAAGCCAGATACTTTATTGCGAGCCTGCTGGGCTTTGCCCATTGACGCATTTTCCCATACCAATACATCAATGGATTTTGATCCCCAAAGAACTCTTTTCGATCATCCAGATACTCCTGGAACATCCTTTGGATAGTCATTGGTGCTGCCAATTCCACGACCTCTTTTGCCATAGCCTCTGCACTGGACTTAAGCCCTGCCAATTGATACCAATGCAATGCAGCAGTTGGGTTCAGTCTTTCTGTTGCTGTTGTTGTCAGTGTTCTGGTTGAAGGTGTTGTAGGCTGCTGAGAGACAAGACTGTCCTCTCTGGAAGTTGAGGGCGGCACCCCAGAACTGCAGGGTGGGACTCTAAGATCCAGCCATTGTTCTTCCACATCTCCAGCCTCCTCAAAAAAATCCACCTCTTGCAGTTTGCAACATGCCCTTCAGGAAAAGGAATGAAAGTGGGCACAATTTTTTGTGTAGCGTGGATCAAGTAGTGTGGCACAGATGTACTGTTTGGACATGATGATGCTGTCTTGCAGCCTTGCATTGCAAGCCAATCGAAAGAGCAAGCTCTCAACCAAGGCATGCTCTTCTGTGTTTTTGTTCACACATGCGAGGGTAAACCTTTCAGACACCTTCTTTAGCTGGTCCCGTGGCAGATGCAACAACGGTATAGCTTGGCCCATCGATCTGTCCTCCTTACTAACTTCCTGTGTGAATACCTCAAAAGGGAGTAACATCTGTGTCAGGCATTTAAAAATGCTAACTTTCTAAAAGTGGCTTTTTCAAAATTGTAATTTGAAATCTGACTTTACCATAAGAGAGGATTTTTCATTAGAATTCCAAAGACACCAAACATGAACTGGTTACCTATTCCCATTTGGAAGTAACAACTTATTAAATGCAATAAGGTAACGCCAATGTTATCATATGGGCGAAGAAGGCCTTGCCATAGTAAAAAACTGATTTAAGAGTTTTTCACTACCAGAATATGTAAAACTCAAAATTACATGTCCTACTTTTCAAATACATTGCACCCTGCCCTGTGGGCTTTTGGGGCCTACACTACAAGTGACTTATATGTATTAAAAGAAAGGTTTGAGTGTGGCAAAATGTTTATTTTCCCAGGTCGAACAGGGAGTTTAAAACTGCACACACAGGCTGTAATTCAGGCCTAAGACATGTTGAAAGGGCTACTTAAGTGGGTTGCACAATAATTGCTGCAGGCCCACTATTAGCATTTAATCTACAGGCCCTGGGTATATGTAGTACTCCATTACTAGGGACTTATAAGTAAATTAAATATGCCTATTGGGTGTAAGCCAACTATACCATGTTTACAGGAGAGAGCACAAGCACTTTAGCACTGGTTAGCAGTGGTAAATAGCACACAGTCCTAAAAGCCGAGAAAACTGATTTAACAAACAGAAGGGTAAAGGCAAAAACATTTGGGGATGACACTGCAGAAAGGGCCAAGTTCAACACAGTCAGATAGATAAAAAATAATTTTACTGAATATGATCTTCAAATTTCTTCAATAGATGTCAGGAATCAGCGCCCTCAGTTTAAGAATCGGGGCCAGTCAGTGGGGGCTACAGTTCACAACCCGTCTTGGACTGCATTGGTAAATGTATGGTCCACTAAGATGGCTGCCAGGGCTAAGGTCAGCGCTGCAGCTTTTCTTTTGTGAGCGCGAGGATTCCCGCACAGCTGAGGCTCGCTCTCTCCCTCAGCTGTGCGCACTTCACTCAAGACCGTTACGCGATAACAGTGCTTGAGTTTTCGTCCGAGTTAGTGTCAGAGCAGTTTAGGCGTTTCTCGAGTTCCGACGGAAGAATTCAGTCAAGAATTACTCGCTGGGTGTTTGTTTCCTGTTCTAGAAGATAAAGGCTTCAATTCAGAGACTTTCGTCTACTCAGTAGTTTCCAGCCGCATTCCTGTCATTCCGACGGCGCAGCAGAGCTTCAGTCAGTCACGCAAGTACCGAGAAGGGAAAAGCAATTGGCAATAATGTCTGTATGCGCTTGGTGTTTTTTCTGTTTTCCCCTTATAACCAAGACGAACTCCCTGTAGAAAGCTTACCAGAAAGATCGTTACAGAGAATATCTTTAATGGTGTATTTTCCTTGAAAACTTACCTGAGTGTTCAGCTCCTGTAGATTTTCTTGAATATTTGACTACCTGCAAAAGAAGAAAGAAAAGGTTTTAGTTAGTTCTTTTTAAAAACATATCTACCCAAAGAGTTAACAGACTAAAGAAAGTATACTAAGCATTTGTTAAATTCCTACAGAATTAGCAGCATTCTTTTACAAGACATAGAGAAGCAATAACCACAGAACATCATTACAAGAAGAGAGGCAATAGTCAAGTCTCTTAGGGGTACGTTGTTTAAAAGATTAACCAATACTGTTAATGTCAAATTCTGCTTAGACTGTAGTAATGTGTATTTTTTGTGTTACAGTGTCAAGTTGAGAACACTGCACAAGAAAACAATCAAGAATAGCAGTAATTGAAGACACCAGAAAATAGAAGACCAGGCTGTCTCTTCTCTGTCCCATACCCCTTTCCCCCCTGGGAGTTTCTTCATATTCCCTAGAGTTAATTTGGGAGTGTGGAGGGAAGCTCAGGGAGGCGTTGGGAACAATCACCATTCTGCTCCTGTGAAGTACCTTGGGAAACTTCAAGTAACCCTCTTGACAATAGAGTAATTTAGGAGCAAGTGTATCTGTAGCGGAGCATAGGGCTATTTGCCAGTGCACCCCATTGAAAAGAACAAATTGAAACGTACATCAAGGTGAATTCAGTAACTTCTGTGAAATGCCCACAATGAAGAAAACTGAAAAAGGATGGAGGAGTCCAATGAAAATGGCCATTTAATTAGCAGCAAAGAAAATGACTAGCAGTAGTTGGTAGGTGTTAGAACTGGGTGTCTCTAGTTGGCAGAGGTAGGTACCTTTGTCCAAGTAGCGACCCTTGCTTCTAGTCAGGGTAAAGGAGATACACACTCTAGATAACCCCTGCTCAGCCCCTTGGTAGCTTGGCATGAGCAGACAGGCTTATCCCAAAGGCAATGTGTAAAGTATTTGTACTCAAAACACACAGTAATACAGTGATAACACCACAAATGGACATGACACCAGTTTAGAAAAACAAAATATCTTTATCTACACTCATCAAGACCAAAACAGCAAAAATCCAAGATACATGTAGTCAAATAGCAATTAAAAACAGTCATTTCCAAAATAAAGCTTGTAAAAAACAAATAACTCCACCTGGAGCTATTACGACGTCGTGACAGCAAAAAATCGAAAGTACGGCGCCGACTGCGAGGTGCGCAGCATCGGGCATGGAGTCAATTGGACCTCCAAACAAACAGTACCTCTGGAAAACGAAGTCTATGACAATGCACAGCATCGTGGAGGTGAGGCATTGGTGCCGAGGTTGAGGCCGGCTCCATGGCTGCTATGGGAAGGCGAGGAGTCATGTCCATGAGGATGTGACATGTTGAATCCAGGAAAGGAAAGTCGGTTGCGTCGGCGGTGAGGCATCGGTTCCGGTGAGGCGAAGCGAAGTTGGTGAGTTCCTGGAGTCACCCTTGGCAGTTATTGGTTCCGCGATAACAGGATGCAGGCGCTGTCGATGACGGAGTCGGTGCGAGCGTGGCTTTGGTAATGCCAATAACTGCAGGCATCAAAGGGCGTTGCAGGGCGCCAGAGCTGCGGTGCAGTTCGGGTGGTGCGTTGTGCACTTCACGAGCAGTGCCCCAGGGCTCGGTGCAGGTCGCAGCATCACAGCGGCGTCACTGACAGCATCAGAGATTGCTTTTTTTGCTTCTTTTAGGTTTCATTCCAGCTCCCAACAGCAGAAACAACCTCCAGAGGCCCCAAACTGGAATAGGTACCTCCTGGCAGGTCAGAACTCTCAGTAGTATAGTTCAGGGGAGCTGGTGGTAAAGTATTTGTGTCCCTGAGACTTCAGAACAGGAGGCCAGCACACACAAGCCCTTGGAGACTCTTCTTCAAGCATGTTTTTCAGCAAAGTTCCAGTCTTTGTCCTTTCCTTGGCAGAAGCAGCAACTGCAGGCCAACCCCACTCGGCACACAGCAAAGGGGCAGTACTCCTCCTCACAGCTCTCCAGCTCTTCTCCTTGGCAAACGTTCCTCTTGAGTCCAGAAGTGATCTTAAGTTCTGGGGTTTAAGGTCCACTATTTATTCCCCATTTTGTCTTTGTTCTTCTTTGTGCAAGGGTCTCTGAGACCAGTCCAAACCAGTCCTGTCCTCACTGGTGCAGTATGACCACAGGGGGAGGAGACAGCATTGTGCAAGGGAGACAGACCCTATTCAAGTGCAAGAAAAATTCCTCCCACTACTCTAAATGCAGCCAAGGTCTAGTCAGCTCAACTCTGAGTCATCCAGGAAAGGCCAGGCACACCCAAACCCCCAGTGGCTGTCTACAGTGAATGCCCATCCCCAGTCCCTGTTACTCCAAAACCAGATAGTCAATCCACAAACAGGCAGAGGCACACAGAATGGTTAAACAATCAAATGGCTACTTTCTAAAAGTGGCATTTTCAAACACACAATTTAAAAACATTTTTTACTAAAAGATGTGTTATTAAAGTCTGAGTTCAGAGAGCATAAACTTTATTCCTCCATATTGTCCCCATGGGAAATTATACTTGTAAGATGTTATAAAGTTTCGCCCATGCTATCCTATGGGACAGATGGGGTTTCAATAGTGAAATAGGAAATTGGCAGTATTTCACTATCAGGACATGTCACACACACCAGTACATGTCCCACATTTCTCATACACTGCACCCTGCCCATGGGGGTACCTTGGGCCTACATTACATGTAAGAAAAGGTAAGGTTAGGGCCTGGCAAGTAGGTGCACTTGCCAGGTCGACATGGCAGTTTAAAACTGCACGCAGACACTGCAGTGGCAGGTCTGAGATAACTTTTCAGGGCTCCTCATGTGGGTGGCACAATCAGTGCTGCGGGCCCACTAGTAGCGTTTTATTTACAGGCCCTGGCAACACTCAGTGCACTTTACTAGGGGCTTACCAATAAATCAAATAGGCCAATGATGGATATCCAATCCCAATAGTAATTTATACAGGGAGCACTTGCACTTTGAAACTGATCAGCAGTGTCAAACTGCCCAAAGCATCTAAGCCAGCAAAAACGAAATCCAGCACAGCATAAAAAATACAGGAGGTAGAGGCAAAAAGTTAGGGGAAACCATGCCAAAGATGCCAAGTCTAACAGTTGGTGTTCCCTGAGGTCATGCTTTAGCCACAAAAGGTGTAGCTGCAATTTTGTCTGTGCTGGTATTAAGAGTGTGAGGATGAAATTGCCACAGATCCGCATAAATCTTCAGAATATTTGGTATAGGTGTAATTGTATTATATGGAATTACATGCCTCAAATAACAGCATCAATGCGTATGATGAGGTTAAAAATCTCATCACTGGGGAGCTTACTGAATGCAAATCTGTCTTAAAACAATCATTCTGGGGATACACCAGTCTCTCTTATGTCATCTATGAATGGTCTCTCTGCATAGATCATTTTTAATAGCAGACATATATTGATTAACATTTTCCTCGGTGACATACAGAAACATGTCAGCACTTCTTGAAGCATGAGAGATATGTAGATACTTTTTAACTTTGTGAGAGATATGATAAGTTGAGATTCTTAGAGTAGGTTTGCTTGATACCTACACAATCTTTGGAATAATGGAAGTGTCACTAAGATAAAGCTGATACGTTTGGCCAGTGGAGACTGTGATAAATCATTGGCTAGGTGAGATGCACCCTGTAAGAAAACACTCATCATAAATGAAAAGTATTAACATAGAAACTAATATTTCGTTGTGTTGATAAGAGATTATTGTGAGACTCTGAAAGTCCTCTGTGTGTAGTTTACACTCTCATCGTCATGCAACACATGCCAATGAACGTTTAATTGAAAGCCAAACCAGTAGGTTGTACATTATACTGAGCAAGAAGTAGGAGGTTGAAATGCTATGACTTGCATATAGTTCAATGGCTTTACTCTGTAGCTCCATTAATTGGAATTAGCAACTACAATTACTGGCAGCAAATATCATTGTTTTACTCAGATATATTTTTCAAGTTATCAATAGCACATGTTTCCAGATTGCAACATGCAGCACTTGAAACCCAGTTTGAATACTCTGGGCCTGGTTTGGCTGATGGGCACTCCGTCACAAACGGAAAATATTCCATCTTCCTAATTACAATTGCCTTTGGATATAATGCACTTATAAGCTGGAATGGATAACCGTCATGTTTGTGACAGAGTAACCATTCCACCAAATTCTAAATCAATCAATCAATCAATCACAGAATTTGTAGAGTGCACTACTTACCCGCGAGGGTCTCAAGGCGCTGGGGAGAAAAAGAGGGGGTGCTGCTACTGGTCGAACAGCCAGGTCTTGAGTAGCCTCCTGAAGGTCAGCAGGTCTTGGGTCTGTCGTAGGCTTAGTGGAAGGGTGTTCCAGGTCTTGGCGGCGAGGTGTGAGAAGGATCTGCCGCCGGTGGTTGTTCTTCGAATGCGAGGGACGGTGGTGAGGGAGAGGTCGGCGGAGCGGAGCTGGCGGTTGGGGACGTAGAAGAAGAGTCATCTGTTGAGGTAGGCTGGGCCAGTCTTGTGGAGTGCCTTGTGTGCGTGGATGAGGAGTTTGAAGGAGATTCTCCTGTTGATGGGGAGCCAGTGCAGGTTCCTCAGGTGGGGGGTGATGTGGCTGTGGCATGGTACGTCGAGGATCAGGCGTGCGGAGGCGTTTTGTATGCTTTGCAGTTGCTTGATGAGCTTGGCCGGGGCTCCCGCGTAGAGGGCGTTCCCATAGTCGAGTCTGCTACTGAAGAGGGCCTGGGTGACTGTTCTTCTTGTATCTGTCGGGATCCACCTGTAGATCTTGCGAAGCATGCGGAGGGTGTTGAAGCAGGAGGAGGAGACTGCGTTGACTTGCTTGGCCATGGAGAGCGTTGAGTCGAGGATGACTCCCAGGTTGCGTGCGTGGTCGGTGGGTGTCGGGGCTGCTCCCAGCGTCGTTGGCCACCAGGAGTCGTCCCAGGCTGAGGGGTTGGAGCCGAGGATGAGGACCTCTGTCTTGTCCGTGTTCAGCTTTAGTCGGCTCATCTTCATCCAATCGGCGACGGCCTTCATTCCTTCATGGAGATTGGATTTGGCGGCGAGGGGGTCCTTGGTGAGGGAGAGGATCAGTTGAGTGTCGTCGGCGTAGGAGATAAAGTTGAGGTCATGCTGTCTGGCGATGCGTGCGAGCGGGGCCATGTAGATGTTGAACAGTGTTGGGCTGAGGGAAGATCCCTGTGGTACGCCCCAGATGATCTCGGAGGCTTCGGATCGGAAAGGTGGGAGGCGGACTCTCTGGGTTCTGCCGCGGAGGAAGGAGGTGGTCCATTCCAGGACCTTGTCTCGGATCCCTGTGTCGTGGAGGCGTGCGCGTAGAGTGCAGTGGCAGACAGTGTCGAAGGCGGCGGAGAGGTCCAGCAGGATGAGGGCTGCGGTCTCACCGTTGTCCAGCAGGGTCCTGATGTCGTCGGTGGTGGCGATGAGGGCAGTCTCAGTGCTGTGGTTGCTGCGGAACCCTGATTGGGATGGGTCCAGAATGCTGTTTTCTTCGAGGTATCGGGTTAGCTGTTTGTTGACGATCTTCTCGATGACCTTGGCTGGGAACGGAAGCAGGGAGATGGGCCGGAAGTTCTTGAGGTCTCTCGGGTCCGCCTTGGGTTTATTGAGTAGGGCGTTGATCTCTGCGTGTTTCCAGCTCTCTGGGAAGGTCGCGGTCTCGAAGGAGAGATTGATAACGTTGCACAGGTGGGGTGCGATGGAGCTGCTGGCTTTGTTGAAGATGTGGTGCGGGAAAGGGTCTGACGGGGAGCCGGAGTGTATTGTGCTCATGGTCTTGATGGTGTCATCGATGTTCATGCTGGCCCAGGCTGGCAAGGGGTCATGGTCGATGGTGTGCGGCGGGTCTCGTGTATCTATCTTAGTAGGGGCTGTCTGGGTGTTGAAGCTGTCGTGGATGTCGGTGATCTTGCGGTGGAAGAAGGTGGCGAGGGAATCGCACAGGGCTTGCGACGGCGGGATGTCGTTGGTGTTGGAGCTGGGGTTGGAGATTTCCTTCACGATGTTGAAGAGCTCCTTGCTGTTGTGTGCGTTGTTGTCGAGGAGGTCTTTGAAGGAGATTCTCTTGGCGGACCTAATGAGGTGGTGGTGGTTACGGATGGCGTCTTTGTGGGCTGCGTGGCTGTCCGGTGTCTTATCACTGTGCCATTTCTTCTCTAGTTTCCGGCAGGTACGCTTGGAAGCTAGGAGTTCCGGGGTGAACCAGCTGGCTCTTTTGGTGGTGTCGCTGTAGGTGAGTTTATTCAGCGGGGCGAGGGTGTTGGCACAGTCGTCTATCCATCGTCTGAGGTTGCAGGCAGCTTCGTCGGTGTTGGATGGGTCGGAGGGAGGGCTGAGAGCGAGGTTTGCCCGTAGTTGGGTCCTTTATTTGTGGATTACAGTGAAATAATATCATTAATAAAGGCACCCAAATTGTGCATTCAAAGTATCAAAAATATGTATATACATTCATGCACACACATATTTATCAATTAATTGTTACATGAAATGCATACTATAGTGATGGTTGTGGTAAATCATTGAGGAAAAGATTTTTTTTCAATGTGATCGCTTCATCTGTTTTGCAGTTTATGTGTGACACCTCGCCTGAGTGGCAACTTCTGTATTCCAGCATTAAAGTCCTTAGGCCTAGTTGTAAATTGTATAATGTACTTCTCAATAAATGCTTTCAGTAATCACAATCTCTCAAACTGAGTGGAGTGGTTTGTCAAATTAATTTTGCTAATAATCAAATAGAAAACTCATTATGTGAACATTTGTTGACCTGTATCTAATTCTCTGTGTGCCACAATTATTGCAAAGCTAGGTGAGGAAATGCCCAAAATCAAGACCATTCCATTATGTCGACTATATTAAAATAAATCAATAAAAACATTATTAAGTGTTGTTTTTTTTTCTTACACATCGTTTTCAGATAGCAACTAATTGATTAGCAAGACTGGAGAATTTTAAACGCCTAATATAATTAATGTAAAAAGTTGTTAAGATTTAGCGAGTCTCCGAATAGCCACAGGTGACCCGCTGCTCCACCCCTGGTAATGGCGATTCGTACCTTGCTGGCTGGCGTTCCGGTGATTTTTGCCGTATGAGATTTTTGCGGCTTTCGCGAAGGCAAGCAGGTCCTGGATATCGAGGGCGCGGGCGAGGTGAGACGAGGCGCCTGGATTGGGATTCTCTCTCTCCTGTGCACCTTTGCTCTGGTGCTCGTGTCGAAGAGGTGCGGCGACCACGAGAGCAGGGCGCCGTTGGAGGAGGCGGGCGGCGGCCTGATTGAGAAGGCGAAGTGGAGGTGGGCGTCTGCTTCCCGAACTGTGGCGAGGATTTTTCAGCGGCCGCTTCGTTGATCTTCAGCGGCTCTCTGCATGTGGCCAAATTGAAGCGGAAGGTTGAGAGTGTTTGGAAGACAGTTTGTCTACCCCTGAGCTCGTTGGTTCTTTGACGGGTCTCTTGCTGGGTAGGTACGCTGGCAATAAGTGCTGATACCATATTAATCTGCAGGAAACTGAAAGAGACAACAACTGGAAGGAATATCACGGAGAGCTTTTGGAGAAATACACAAATTCAAGGTACGGAGGATTTAAGGGGTGACATCGGGACAAGAGGGTTATTGGAGGCTACGGGGGGATACGTGTAAAGTCACAAAAAAGACACGAAAAAGCTAAGGGGGAAATAATAAAAAGAGGGTAAGAAATGGGTAAACCTCTGAAACAGGTTAACGCAGTCGCCAAAGTCGACTCTGTAGCCCGTCTTAAAGCCAAAACACGCTTAGCTTTGGCAAAGGAAGCTGCACGATTGGCTAATAATGAGAACACCACCAATTCTTATGGCCTTGATAGCACCCTCGAGAGCTCAGAGGAGGACCTGCTTCCCATCACCTCTCCGGAACGGGAGGAATCGGTGATAGACCAGACAAATGTTATATCAAATTTGAAAAAAGCCGCAGCTGTGTCGACCAAGCCCCACCAGGACAATTCGGTATCAGATGGATTAAACAAAGGATTAAAAGAGGCAAAGCAATTTCCACTATTTTTAAAGACAGCTACCTTACAACCCCCCCTCTCCAAGTTCTAGCCTAATTCTAAAACTACCTGAAGGCCCTTCAGCGGTACCAGTGCTGCCAGTACTACTAATAGACTCGGTTTCTAATGATCAGGAGAAACTACAATGCTATCTGGAACCCGATCATCTGGTAGTCCCGGAGTTATATCAAGGTCAAGATCAAGGTCAAGATTCGGTGACCTCATTAATAGTATCAACGGAACCGGTTGCTTCTAGCATAAATCACTCTCAGTTGCAAGGAGCATCAGATGAAGGCAGTAAGACCGCCATAAAGATCTCTTCAAACCCGATGTCACCCCAATCTAAACTTCAGTCACAACCTCTATCGTTGCCTCAGGATCAAGTATTGCCAGAGGGTCAGTTGGCCCAGGAGGATACCATGTTTGGAAATACGGCTCCCGGTACCGTTGAATTGCAAAACTATCCCAGTCAAAGTACGGAGACATCAGGTGTTTATCAATTAGATATCAATTAGATATTAGAGACATGCTCAATCTAATATTGGATGAGGTTCGTGAGATGAAAAAAACTCAGAAATTGGAAATTGCCTCTCTGCACCTACGGCTAGGGAAAATCGAAGAAGTAATGACATGCTTTCCTAACAAACTTCAGGAGGCAGAAGATAGAATTTCAGCTTTAGAAGATCAAATGAATACGGTTATTGGGGAAGTGAAAGAGGCAGTAAAAAATAAGAATTATCTGGAGAACAAACTGGAGGATCTTGAGAACCATTCTCGGAGGTCAAACCTCCGGATAGTTGAGGCTCCCGAAGGTATCGAAGGTTCTCAAACTCTGCAATGGGTTAACTCCTTCATCAAGCAGAAAGTTCTTCCGGAGTTCGAAGGAGATCTCACTATTACTAGGGCACATCGGGTCCCAGCCCATCCTTTCCCCAATTCTACGATGCCGCGAACAATCTTGCTGAACTTTGCAGACTTTCGAATAAAGGAAAGAATCTTGACAAGGGCAATTCAGCAGAGGCAGTTTTTAGTAAATGAAACCATTAAGTGTCGTATATTTTCTGATATGACTGCCGCTGCTGCATGTAGAATAAAAGAGTTTGTTAAGATTCTTCATTTGTTTAAAGCCCATGGTGCCCAAGCATCAATTGCCCAACAATACAAACTGAGAGTTTTAGTTAAGGGAAAGTTTTTTATGTTTTCTGATTTGGAAGAAGCTCAGGGATTATTAAAGGAGATCTCGCATGGATCTCGAGCTGAAAGGAATGGTTTAAATACGTAGATCCGTCCTATGGTAACAAAAAGGGCCTTCCCTGTTTTTGGCGCTGGTGCGCTTTTCAGCTAGTTAATTTCTGATTATTTCATTCTATTGCTGGGGCCTGTGGGGTCAGCGGGGTCATCCAGGGTGTAACTCCATGACACCCAGGAGGTCAGATGGGAGTGGTGAAATGTGGTTAGCGTGGTTAGTGGGGGTTTTTCCACATTTCGATGGGTGGGTTTTTTTCTGGGGTGGGAAGGGTGGGGTTGGGAAAGGGTTCACTGCAGGAAAAAGAGTAAGGGCAGAAGGTACAGATAGTAAGCAATCCAAAGTTTTGTTACTGAGTAAACCAGGAGTTTACTCTACAGATAGAATTATTAATAGAAACCAGTAAATGTAAGGTCCTATCAGTCAACGCTAATGGAATTCTAAATAAAAAAAAGTATGGCGCTCTTATTAGATGGTTGACATCATTCATCCCCCAAGTCTTGTTTTTCATGAGACACACTTAAAATCTAATTCTCCTAAGTTATTTTTACCCAGGGTTTTTTCTAATGTTTTTTTTGTGTCCGCAGGCCTCGCTATGAGAGGAGTTGCCATCTATTTCTCTAGAAAACTTCCCTGGGAAATTTTACAAGTAGATAGGGATCCACAGGGGAGATGGATATGGGTGGCAACAAGGTTACAGGGGAGGATCGTGAATTTCATAAATTATTACGGCCCTGTTTCGGATGACATCTCAGCCCTGGTCAAATTTAATGAGCTTCTGATGGGAGCCCCTGGACAGTTTATTATAGGAGGGGATTTTAACTTTATACAGGATTTAAGAAAGGATACTTCAAATAAAAATAAAAAACAACTGAAACCAAATACCAAAAAATGAGTGGAGGCTATTAGACAAGAATATCAATTGGTAGATCCTTGGCGAGATATTAATTCTGATAAAGAATTTTTTACCTGCTATTCGCACCGCTTCCAAACTGCATCCCGAATTGATTTTTTTCTTACATCTAGATCTCTCCAGCTTTTAAAGGCAGATGTAGGATGTAATCCCTTCTCTGATCATGCGTATATTGGGCTAAATTAATTCTTGGGGGAGGGAGCAGAGAGCGGGCCAGGTGGCAGCTGGACCGCCTCCTCCTCCAAGACCAGGATTAGGTAAAAAGCTTTAGAAAATGGATCTCCGAATATTTTAAGATCAATGAGAATACCACGGAGCCCTTCTCTGTGTGGGGCGGGTTCAAGGTGGCAGCCCGCGGCCAAATAATCACCTTTATGGCTGCCCAGTCAAATGCTCAGAGACTTACAATAGCTGAATTACAAACAGCGGTCGAAAAAGAGTACGCCCTCCAACTTCAGCTACTCCCTAATCAACTCGAGCAGGCAAGAACAGCTATGAGGGATTTTTTTGTTCTAGAAGAGATCTGTAGTTTCCAAATGTATCAACAAAGGTTTACGAAGAAAGCCAGCTAGTTGGTAAATTCCTGGCTAATTCGACAAGAAAAAAACAAGAAGCAGCCATAATATCGAAAGTGCTTGACCCTCAGACCGGTCGTGAAGTTGTCAATAGCGACGAGATTCCCCAGATCTTTTTAGAACATTTCCACCAACCTTATTCTACAGAATATCTAGTGGAGGAGGAGCTGATCCAGGATTATTTTACAAATGTGAATATTCCTAAACTTTCAGATAACCGGATCAGTCAATTAGGATCTGATGTGGAATCCGCCGAGATTTTGGCATCCATCAAAGCAACAGCCGGGGCCAAAGCGTGTGGGCAGGATGGCTTCCCTATTGAATTTTATAAAGTTTTTTAAAAGAATTAATCACACCCCTGAAAAACTATTTAATTATATTAAAAAGGGTGGTTTGGTTCCCGCATTTTTTAAAGAGGCGATAATTGTGTCCTTTGTTAAAAAAGATAAAGATCCTATAGATATTAATTCATATAGGCCCATCAGTCTTTTGAATTCAGATTATAAGATTTTAATGAAGGTATGGGCAGAACGTTTTTTATTTGCTGCCCAAGAGACAATTCATAGCGACCAGACTGGTTTCATAGCAGGTAGATCAATTACGGCCAACACCGAGTTTTTAATACATGCCTTGGACTATTTTAATACCAATCTTATTCCGGCATGTATTATAATGGTCGATGCTGAGAAAGCTTTCGACTTGGTTAATTGGAGAACTCTGTTTTTTGCCCTCGGTCTATTTGGCTTTCCCTCTCAGGTCGTTAACATGCTACGCAACATCTATCAGGGAGCCACGGCTCTGATAGCAATAAATTCGAAACGAGCAGGAATTATAAAAATAAACCGTGGGACAAGACAGGATTGTCCGCTTTTGCCACTGCTTTTTACTTTTTTTATAGAGCCTCTAGTAATTAAAATGCGAAAAAATGCCGCTATTCAACCCCCTATCTCTGATACGGCAAAGTTGAAACTTTTTGCGGACGATATTATTTTATATTTGATGCCCGACAAAGATAATCTCGAAATGGTTTTAAGGGAATTTAGGAACTTTGAGCTAATTGGCGGCTATAAAATAAATTCTAATAAAACTGAAGTTCTTGCCCTCAATACAGATTTAAATTTTCTTCCATCTTGCTTGAGGGCACAAGCCGCTAAGGTAGATCCAATCAGATATCTTGGGATATTTGTGTCTGGTCAATACCAACAACTATATAAATTGAATTATTTAAGAATGAAAGAGAAAATTAAGAGACTTCTGGAACAATGGCTTCTACTCCCCTTATCATTAGTGGGTAGAGTTTCATTAATCAAAATGTCCATACTTCCATTGCTTATATTTCTTTTTATTAATGTTCCAATTAAGATAAATTTGTCTTTTTTTAGAGAAATAGAAACCTTGTTTAGAGAATTTGTCTGGGGAAAGAAAGTATCAAGGGTTAAACTGACTGTAGTGCAACTACCTACCGCACAAGGGGGCTTAGCTTTGCCTCATTTAAGAACTTATTACGAGGCCGCATTTATAGATTAAGGGGCCGAATCCGATTCGGGCCGGAAAAAATACCGACCGACTCGGTACGGGATCATAGTCCGACCGACACGTACCGGCGTTGCCCGACCTGGGAAGTACGATGAAATGCATGTGAATCACGACCGACTCGTACGGAACTCAAGGCGAATGACCGACGGGACGGAAACAAGCTATCCGGCCGGGAAACCACGCAAATCGAACCGACCGACATGCACCAGGAATAAACCCGAACGAAACGTACCCACGAACTCCGACCCGCGCAGTACGATGCAATGGGTGCAAAAGCAGACCGATTCGCACGGAGCCCAAGCTGTACGACCGACACGCATACAAAACCCAGCCGAACAAACACAATACTCCGCGACCGACGCGTACGCCGCACATGAAACTGAGCTGAAATACAGCGGGAACGACTCGGAGAGGCGCGCACGAGATAACTGCAACGTCCTACTCAGTCAGAAGAACGACTCCTACATGCACAATAATCACAAATGAAAAAATACAAAAAAAGAGGGCCAAACAAGCAATGACAAAGCCAATAAATACAGGGGGGGGAAATGGAACAAGAACACACCCCCAACTCCACCTACATAAAGGCCACAAATCCCTACCATGATCCTTTGCAAATTCCACTGACCTGCCAGCACAGAACACCAGCAGACAGCAGACACACACACAGCTCATCCAACACAAAAGCCACACACCATTAGCACCTCAACAAATAGCACCCTCACACACACACAGCAAAACCTACACACACACACCTCACCTGCACACACACACACATCAATCACCACCACCACCCATCACCATGCCCCTAAAGAAGAATCCAAAGTTCCTAGATAGTGAATTGGAAGTCATGTTAGACGAGATCCTGAGGGTAGAGCCACAGTTGTTTGGCACATTGGTCCAACAGACCCCCATGGCACAGAAAACCAAGATGTGGACGAGGATCGTCGACAGGGTGAACGCACAATCCCCATGTTTGCGCACAAGGAAGACATCCAGAACAGGTGGTATGATGTGCGCAGGTGGGTCAGGAACCTACTGAAGAAGGATTACCTCCTGAGCCAGCACACCGGTAGTGGCCCTCCTGCCAAACCAGTATACCTCAGGCCCTGGGAGGAGAAGGTGCGGGCCATCCTACCACCAGTGAGCGTATATGGACTAACAAACATCCCAGAGCCTGGTGAGTACACAACTAATATACACAATATTGTGTGCCAATACACACACATCACTGTCAAGGGGATAGTCAAACCATGCACCCCTAGCAACAGCAACCAAAAGATAATCATCCCAAGAAGTGTATGTCAGTCAGATAAACACAATACATGTCATGTCATAGTGATATGTAACTGTGTCATGACATGTACAAACACAATACCAAATAGAGCTAGGCAGTGGCAGAAATCTAACTAACAAACACTGTCAGATATTTAGCCACCACTAGAACACCACCTCACAGGGAAGCTCACACAAAGGAAGGAATCCTGTGTATGCTGGTGAAGTCAGTGTAGCCAAGAGCATGATGGGACTCATAGTAAAAGATAATGGGCAGCCTCACATTTGGACCATCAACACCACTCTGAACCATGCTCACAACACAGGGAGTGGAAAAGGACTGACAAGATGGCTGACACTGGGTACTGCTGTGGGGAGCACAAGGCCCTGCTGGGAACTGTGAACCAACAAACAACAGGACCACACTGTCAGCCATCTTGCCATTTCTGTCACACTCACACACAGTGAAGTCCACTCAAAAGGAAGGAAGTATGGGCATGCTGGGAAGGGGGTGTAGGCAATAGCATGATGGGAGTGGTAGTCACAGATATTGGTCACCCTCACAATTGGCCCATCAACACCACTCTGAACCATGCTCACATCACAGGGAGTGGATAAGGACTGACAAGATGGCTGACACTGGGTACTGCTGTGGGAGCACAAGGCCCTGCTGGGAACTGTGCAACAACAAACAGCAGAACACCACTGCCTGACATCCTGAAAGCCAACTTGCACTCCCTGCAATGCAAGCACGTTACATGGTGGGATATCTGGCTGGGTGGGAAGGAGGACTGACAGCACTGACCATAGTTACAAGCAGCTCTCCTCACACACCCCCTCAACACAAACTCCACATAACCCACCTGGAGAATGCAATGCCTCACACACCAAATGAAGATCCCACAAAGAACCACCACCCTCGGTAATGCTGTGTGAAGCACAGGGACACTCTTGGGACTTGTAGCCAAACAAACGCAAGGACAACACTGTCAGCCTTCCTGTCAGCACAGGCACACTACCCCACAGGGAAGCAGAGTCAAAAGGCAGGAAGTACGGGCATGCTGGGAAGGGGGGTGTAGGCAATAGCATGATGGGAGTTGTAGTCACAGATATTGCTCACCCTCACAATTGGCCCATCAACACCACTCTGAACCATGCTCACATCACAGGGAGTGGGTAAGGACTGACAATATGGCTGACACTGGGTTCTGCTGTGGGGAGCACAAGGCCCTGCTGGGAACTGGGCACCAACAAACAACAGGACCACACTGTCAGCCATCTTGCCATTGCTGTCACACTCACACACAGTGAAGTCCACTCAACAGGAAGGAAGTATGGGCATGCTGGGAAGGGGGGTGTAGGCAATAGCATGATGGGAGTTGTAGTCACAGATATTGCTCACCCACACAATTGGCCCATCAACACCACTCGAACCATGCTCACATCACAGGGAGTGGATAAGGACTGACAAGATGGCTGACACTGGGTACTGCTGTGGGGAGCACAAGGCCCTGCTGGGAACTGTGCACCAACAAACAGCAGAACACCACTGCCTGACATCCTGAAAGCCAACTTGCACTCCCTGCAATGCAAGCACGTTGCATGGTGGGATATCTGGCTGGGTGGGAAGGAGGACTGACAGCACTGACCATAGTTACAAGCAGCTCTCCTCACACACCCCCTCAACACAAACTCCACATAACCTACCTGGGAGAATGCAATGCCTCACACACCAAATGAAGATCCCACAAAGAACCACCACCCTGGGTAATGCTGTGTGAAGCACAGGGACACTCTTGGGACTTGTAGCCAAACAAACGCAAGGACAACACTGTCAGCCTTCCTGTCAGCACAGGCACACTACCCCACAGGGAAGCAGAGTCAAAAGGAAGAAAGTACGGGCATGCTGGGAAGGGGGTGTAGGCAATAGCATGATGGGAGTTGTAGTCACAGATATTGCTCACCCTCACAATTGGCCCATCAACACCACTCTGAACCATGCTCACATCACAGGGAGTGGATAAGGACTGACAAGATGGCTGACACTGGGTACTGCTGTGGGAGCACAAGGCCCTGCTGGGAACTGTGCACCAACATACAGCAGAACACCACTGAATGACATCCTGAGAGTCAACCTGAACCCACTGCAAGGGTGGCATGCTTCATGGTGGGATAACTGGGCTAGGTGGAGAAGGATGGCCGGATGTCCACCAAATACAACCAATGCTGGCCATGCACACACCTCAACATTCACATTGAAATGCCCCAGGTATGCAGGAAAATGTGCTACACCAATATCAACCTCTTACTGTGACAACTTAGGACAATCCAATGTACATGCCCGCATCCAGAGGTACAGTCACAACTGTCAGGTGTGTGAACCATTGATGCCTGTAGAAACATAACATACAATGTGTGTCTCATCCAAATACAGGTGATGATGATGGGGACACAGCAGCAGGTGAGGAGGAGTCCCTGTCCCAGGCTCCGGGGACACTGAGCTCACTGGTGTGGAACAGCCTCTGCCCTCCTCGGATGGCGAAGACCTACCTGGCACCTCCGGTGTGAGTCATCATGCAGCACCAGCAGGACCAACATCTGCACCCCTGCACCCACCCCTCCAACAACTGCCAACACACAGACCACCCCCGCCGACACGGACAGACCAAGGACCACCGATGATAACAGCACAGGGCCCCAGGCCCACCATGGAGCAACGGACAACAACACCACTAACAACCCCCAAGGGGGCCTTGGGTCACCTGTGTGTGCCACCGCAGGTCCTGCACGTGTCGCCAGGGGTGGTGGGAGGGGTGGTAGACATAGGTCGCTGCTTGCAGAGGGGTCTGGACTGCATGATGACCCACAACTGGCACGCATCGCTGATGCGTACCAGGATAGCACCGGAGAGGTCAGACAGGTAGTGGGGATCCTCAAGGACATACAACAGCAGCAGGCTGCCCATCATGCCCGCTTGGACTCCCACATGTCCCGTGTGGAGACACACATGTCTCGCATGGAGTCCAAGTGGGACACATTGCAAGAACTCACAGCGGTGCATAGGGACATATTGACATGCCTCCGCCAGATTAGCACCAACATGGCCACACCTCCCTGTGTGCCCACAACATCTGGTGCTGCAACAACTGACACCGCCACAGGGAGGAGGAGGACTCTGGCGGAGACTCCCCTGCACCGCAGCAGCCTGCACGTGAGGGTCCCCCAAAGAAGAGGGGTCGTCCGAGGAAGGAAAACTGAGAGGTTGATGGCCACGTACATCCCCAGGAAGCCAACACCTGTTCCGGAAATTCTCCTTTGTGTGCAAACTTTTCACCATGTCGAATGCAACACAACTCTCCCACATGACATGGGAGTTCAAGTTGGACTAATGTATCATATGACTGTGGACTACACTCAGGACATTTCTGCTACCAAGACTTCCTACTCATCTGGGAACTTTGGATCACAATCCCAATGTACAGCACCCACCATCCTGTGCACTATACACACACACATTTCTGTAAATAAAATCACTAGTACACCATACTTGCCTCTGTTGTTATTCAAATGTGGATACTGTTATGGTGATGATGATCTGCTAAATTACACTGTGTATGCTAACTGCTACAGCAAGTACAACACCGTCATGTGAGTCATGGTGACGTGACACATATGAGGGAGACACACCACTAGGGCTACACAACACAGAGACACCAGGGCCATCGGACTCATCGCCTACAGTGATGTTGCCAGGAAATTCTGTGGAATGCACAGACACCACACCTATTCAGAGTCTGTGTCAACTAGCCCACAGGTGCAGTAAGCAAATGTCAGTCAGATGTTTGACCACAGACAACGCACATCCCAAAGTGAAGCACAGGTTTATTACACATTTGCAACATGTTGTTTCCACTACAAATGCAAGGTAATCCCGCGTGGCAGTGGCCACACAGTCAACAAGTGCAGAAGATATGAAGTCCAGGGGTGTGTGGCACATCACCTGTAAGGAAACTACTGCTGCCACCCTGAAAGCTGAATCATGGTGTCGGGGGATCCAAGTTGACCAAAGTACTCAGTAAGCACCCTGTGAAGGACAGACATGACACACAGTTAAAACCACTGAAGAACAGGACAGAACTGCAATATTCATGCCCAATACATGTCACAAGACAACTACACAAAACCAAGTTAGCATGTCAAAACTGTTGGGGAGTACAGACTACCTGTAAGGACACATTGCTGCACGCATCCAGTCAAGTAGCACACGGCCACACTCAAACAGCACCAGAGCACCACCCACACATATCATGCAAACTCACATCATTCACATTACATCTCCCTGGATACTCACATTCAGCTGAAGAAGTTGGTGATGAGCTGTGTGCGGACATCACCATCATCATCATCATCATCACTGGCATCGTGGTCCAGGCCAGGATCCTCCACAGGTGGCATACGTTGGTCATCGTCATCCAGGATGAGAGGCAACTCCTTCCACACTGCCAGGTTGTGTAGCATGCAGCAGACGATGACAATCTTGCACACCTTTGCTGGGGCATATGGGAGGGCCCCTCCTGTCTTGTCCAGGCAGTGGAAGCTGCTCTTCAGGAGACAAAAGGTCCGCTCAATCACTCTCCTGGTCCGACCATGTGCCTCATTGTAGCGCATCTGGGCTGATGTCACAGGGTTCCTGAGGGGTGTCAGCAACCACGGCATGTTGGGGTATCCGGAGTCACCTACGGACAGACAAGTGCACATTAGCTGAGTTGGAAAAGTGGGCGGTATACTACAGAGCAGAACACACACAATGGTACAAAGTCAGTACACACCGACAAGCCAGGCACGCTGGTTCTGCATCTGTGCCTTCATCCTCGGGATGCGACTACTCCTCATCACGTAGGCATCGTGTGCTGAACCAGGGAAACGGGCACACACATGTGTGATGGTCATATCTGCAAGACATACCACCAGAGCATTGAGCGAATGCTAATGTTTCCGGTTCCGGTATGCCTGCTCATGTGCCTGTGGTGGTACCAAAGCCACATGTGTCCCATCAATGGAGCCAATGACATGTGGCATCCTCCCCAGGGCATAGAAGTCACTCTTGACGTCAGTGAGTTGTTGACGTGTAGGGAAATAGATGTACTGGTTCAGGCATCTTAACATTGCCTCCAAAACATCGCGTAGCACACGGCTGAACATAGTCTGTGACATCCCACCGGCAGTCGCCACAGTGTGTTGAAAGGTACCGGTGGCAAAGAAGTGTAGGGCTGCCATTACCTTCACCTTGGGAGTCAGCGCCATAGGGTACGGCCGGCCAGGTTGCAAATGTGGTGCCAAGCGCACTGCCACATCCTCAATCAGCTGCCTGGTGAAGCGGTACCATCGGATGCTGTCACGTTCCACCATCGTTGCCAGGTCAGGGAATGGTCTATGGACAGCTGGAGCCCTGCAGTGCATAGGTTGAGGAAAGAAAGATTGTCAGTCACCCCACATATGTGCCATTCACCATACTCAATTTCACATGATACATCATTACAAGACACAAGTTCTTGATGTGTGTGCCGTTCTGTTCGCACATAACTCGCACCTACATGGCCATCATCTAACTACTCAGTACAACATGTGTGGACAACAGTTTCCAGGTTGTGCTATGGGAAACCATTACGCTGTGTCACAGTACCCATTTACTGCTGTCACGTTCCACACACACACCACAGTGACATGTCTGGACAGATGCGCCACAGGCATCACAGCTCATTGACAGGTAGATTCCCAGTGACCCTGTCTTGCCACATGGACACTGGCATTACATGGTGTATCATGTACACGTCAGAAAAACAAACATGACTCCCACAGGTAGTGGCCCCTGTCGCCCTACGCAGGACAGACATGGACGCCAGTGACGCACAACATCAAAGTCCATGCACAAACAACGTTGATGTGGAGACTGTCTCCCATCGTGCACATGGAATCAGTGACATCGGAAACACAACATGCACACAGACTGTGGAGGGACATCACTATTGTGGCAATGGGTCACCCTGTGACGTACATGCCTTCCCCCATGGGACCCAGGGGGTATCTGACATGTCACACACATACACAACCTGGAAATGTGACCATGCCACATGCTCCGAAATGAACTGTTGCACATCAAAGTGGTCATGTGCACAACACACAAAGGACCCTGTCCCCATTAACACATGCACAGCCTGGGTGTGGCTGCCCACAAGTGCCACCACAGAAACCACATGTTAACCCCCATACACAGAAAAGGTAATGCAGCCTTACATGCCTTAGGAAACAGTGTGGACTGGGTGTGGTGTTGTAGGTGTGCCCCATGGTCTCTGGCAGGTATATGTGGCCGGCATACGTTCACCAGTGACAAGCATGGTGACATATGCGACTGACCTGTACAGGTATCGCTGTTGTACAGCAATGGACCGATCGGTGTGCCCGGCCGGCCCATTGCATCTGTTGTGAGCGGGTACGCGTTGTATCCCGAAATACGCGTTGTACAGCAATGGACCGATCGGTGTGCCCGGCCGGCCCATTGCATCTGTTGTGAGCGGGTACGCGTTGTACAGCAATGGACCGATCGGTGTGCCCGGCCGGCCCATTGCATCTGTTGTGAGCGGGTACGCGTTGTACAGCAATGGCCGATCGGTGTGCCCGGCCGGCCCATTGCATCTGTTGTGAGCGGGTACGCGTTGTATCCCGTAATACGCGTTGTACAGCAATGGACCGATCGGTGTGCCCGGCCGGCCCATTGCATCTGTTGTGAGCGGGTACGCGTTGTATCCCGGAATACGCGTTGTACAGCAATGGACCGATCGGTGTGCATGCACTGGCCATTGAATCTGTTGTGTGCGGGTACGCGTTGTACCCGGAATACGCGTTGTACAGCAATGGACCGATCGGTGTGCACGCACTGGCCATTGAATCTGTTGTGTGCGGGTACGCGTTGTACAGCAATGGACCGATCGGTGTGCACGCACTGGCCATTGAATCTGTTGTATGCGGGTACGCGTTGTACCCGGAATACGCGTTGTACAGCAATGGACCGATCGGTGCGCACGCATTGGCTATGGCCTGGCATGGCAACGGACGCATTTTCGAAAGTTTAACGAGTCTGATGCTGTGAATTCAGTAGGCCACCCACAACAATGTTGCAAATGCATGGGTGTCATGAAGTTGAACTTTTGAAGGATGCTGTGGGCGTGTGTAAGTGGTGCAATTCCATGGATTGGCCAGATTCAGAAGATGCAAACGACTTGGACCTATCACTTTGGACACATGGGACGGTATCTGCCTCAGCAGCACACCTATAATGCTGGCTGTTCCCCTGAGAGCTCACTTGCCTGCACTACATGCTCCAGGACGACATCTACCACCACCACTGCTGCTGTCTCTGCATCCTCTGGATCCTGCAATGGCACGTACTGTGGAGAGAGCTCCAGCCTTCAGCCTTGAGGAGAACCAGGCCCTGCTGGACAGCCTCCTTCCACAGTACAGCAAGCTGTATGGGAAACCAGGGGAGCAGGTGAGTGTGCTGTCCACTACCTTACAAATGTGCATGTTGTCTGACTAGCCAGACTTACAGTCTGCATGCCACTGGCTAGCAGGCTCACTGAGTAGTTCTCACCCCCCATAGTGTGTAGTTACATGCACTGAACATGTATAGTGCAGTAACAGTGCATTTAAACAAGGTTTGACTTCCCAGGCAATGATACCATGTAGTAACTGCTGGCAAACTGTTCATAGCCATCCTTGCACTGCCCGTGTACAACATGTGCCCCTGTGATTGAGACATGTATATCCAAATGTGTGATGCACGGATTTGTTGCATGTGTAGTAATGGCCTTTACACTTTGTCATCCTCACAGGTTGATGCCCACCAGAAGCAGGAAATATGGCTGGACATCGCCCGGGCAGTAAGGTCTGTGGGGGTCTACAAGCGCCGGATCCGCAACTGGCAGAAGAGGTGGCAGGACCTTCGGGGCTGGACCCGGAGGATCGCAAGGGTCCAGCTGAAGCTGTCACCTCCTCGCAGGAGGGGCGGACACCGGACCCTGACCCCCACATGCTCAGGATCCTGGCGGTGGTCTTCCCTGATCTGGATGGGCAGCTGAAGGGCAGACAGCAGCAAGGAGGGGGTGAGTCCATGACTGCACTGTGAGCTTTGTCTGACATGCTATGTGCCCTCCTCTGGCCTGGTTAAACTTCAACAGTACATCAGTTATGTGGTCCAGGACCCATGTCCCTCAATTGTGCACTGCCCACTCCTCATCTGATACCCAGGTGTGGCCCTTACAGTCAGGAAATTGTGTCACTTGGGTACTGTGTCCTTGCATATTGCTTAGCTCAAGGTGGGGGGACAGCACTTGTACCCGTAACTCTGTGGTGGGCTTCATGGGTGGGTCCATTGCTTACACAATGCCTGGGTTCTGACATGTAATCTGCGTGTTACTTTGATATGTGGTCCAATTGCTGATCTGATTCACCACATGTGCCTGGGGTATTTGGCACACACCCATGCTGCGGTTGTGAACAATGTTTGGGCCTCAGGAGTATGTATATCAAGTGTGTCACACATACTTAGCCACCTGCCTACTGTCCAGGTCTCATCCCTCTTTCACGTGGAGCAGGACAGTCATGCCTACTCCAGGCCATACAATACACTCTGTACTCCCACTCCCGTGTATCAGCTGACACGTTGTGCTCAGTGAAATGTTCCCTCAGGTGTCTGCCTCTGTGTCATTGTGCTGTGGCTTTGTTGTCAGGACTACTGGGGTGTTTATCGGTTAGGGCTCAGCATGCCACCGGAGATGTGACCATAGGAGACGATACTTGTGTGACATATAGGTGTTTGATCACTTGACCGTGCATACTGGGGTATGCGACTGTGAAGTTCAGGCAGCTGTTTCCCATTCACAGCAGATTGTGAGGTGCTCATGTTCCGAGGGTTGTGTTTCATGTCTCCCATATGTCCAATTGGTATGACGTGGACAAATGAGAGTTCAGATGATGTGGTTTGTGGGGATGGACATGTGCACTTGTCAGCTACTGGACTTGCATTCCCCATGACCTAGGATTGTGACACTGTGCAGACTGTTGTTGTCTGGCTGCCCTGCCCATGTGACTGGAGACAGTGATGTATGACTTTGCAGGCTTGCCTGTGCCATGGCGTTAAACTTCCTAAGAGTGATCCTGCAGGGGAGTGACATGTGCTACATGCACCCCATTGTGGCATTGACTATCAGGACATGGGTGCATCATGATGTCTGGTGCTGGTATGCATCACATACATTTCAAAATAGACTCTGGCCATCCCTTTATCCGGACACCTGTACTGACTCAGTGGCAAGAGTTGTGATGTGTGCATGTTCACATACTTCACCGTGTTCTCTGCACTGTCCAACTACTGTGTAGGTGGTGCATGTGTCCACACTGGTGTATTTGAAAGGAGATCCTTCACCACTGGAAGGGCAACTCATGTAAGCATTCGCTTTGAGAAATTAAATCTCCATTAATTGTGTTTCATTATGATTTATTTAGAACATGTTTCATTCGTGAAACTCATCCAATCGTTTGTTCAAAACTGTATGGTTTCAGTCTTCAATATAGTACTTCTGCTACAATATTGTACATCCAATGCTGATTCACAGGACTTTAAATTCAAATCCCCGATGCATTTCGGGACCAGCCCTTCTTCAGGGGGTTCTCCCTGTAAACAAAATAAGGACTCTTACAGATCCAAGAACTGAATGCGTCAAAACAAGGAAAAATCTACTAAGACTACATATCTAAGGGAAAATAAATCACTTATGCGCGCTGTGTTCGCAAAAAGTCGTGAAGAATGACTAGCAAGTGAGACCTTTATAGAAAAGAGGTGATGTACCCACGCGTGTAACTTATAATGTGCTCTAACTGTTAGCGACGTTAAATGGGGTGTGAACTGTCCGCAAAATAACTGAGTGGTAACCGGCGTCAAATAGACAGAGTTGAATTGTTAAAACGCAAAATTCGCACAGAGGAAAAAGATGAAAGAACGGTATTTGTGTCAAAATATTCAACTAGGAGTTTCAAAATCAAGCAAACCATTAGAAGATATTGGCCATTGTTACAGGCAGAAACAGATTTCAAAGGCATATTTGCGCAGTTTCCCATCTTTGCTTACCAACGAACAGAGAATCTACAACAATTGTTACTAAAGCAGAAAACTGGTCCTAAACAGGTTTTCACTGGAACAATTCCGTGTCACAATTGTGGAAGTTGTAACAATATAATAAAGGGTACAACTCTGAGGCATCCTACCCAAGGTACACCCATCAAACTACAAGTGACAGCAACTTGTGATACAAACAACGTCGTGTACCTGCTGAAATGTCCGTGCGGACTACCTTATGTAGGGAAAACTGAACGCAAAATCAAAACTCGTTTGGTTGAACACAAAAGTAACATACGGTTGAAGAATCCCAAATCGACAGTTGCCATGCATTTCTCCGAACAAAATCATAACATTAGTCAATTACGGTATCTGATTTTGGAACAAGTTGCAATTAAAGAAGGCAGAGACAATAAGAAGTTCCTCTTGCAACGTGAACTGTATTGGATACATAAATTGAATTCAATAAGTCCCAAAGGGTTAAATGACCGTGTTGAATTTAGTTGCCATTTATAATCTTGCAATATGTTAACTGTATGCTGTATTTACATATCGCTGTATAACTCTCTTTTTCGTTCGTATAATGTTTTTCCAATTACCACATTGATAATTTTTTTAAATTTTGAGACCTAAGCTCACATTCTCTCATTTTTGAAAGTTTTTTTATACATTTCATCTATCTTAGGCACAAACTATTTAGAAATGATCTTTTTACGCCCCACTGCATTATCACACTTTTTCTGGGTTTTGTTTACAGGAAACTGATTATACCAAAGACAGAAAACGTTATTGCACCACGCTATTCACACCGTGTTTACGTTTTGGCATAGTCCGTTTTTAGTTTTTTTCACCCGTGAAGTTCACTTCCGGCCACTGCTTCTATTATATTTCCGGGTCACTGTGTTTGAGCAGAATCATCGTCGCGAGCTTGTAAATGGAGCACGCTAGATCTTGAATACCCTTTTCACAGGTAAATGGGATCATCTTAATGTACCGCGGTCATTTTGTTATTTTGCATGTTCGCACATTACCACGTTCACCGGTGTTTTATTATCGTACGGATGTACTATCCCGTTTCTTTTGGATGGTTGTTATTTTTAACGGAGCACAGTGTAACTCGGGTTAACATTTATTTTAGGCACTGTTCTGAATACGGTTTTCCATAATTGGCCGTACACTTGAATTAGAGGCATGTTGATCTAAGGCACGTTTTTGAGAACGCCGGTTACCACTCAGTTATTTCGCGGACAGTTCACACCCCATTTAACGTCGCTAACAGTTAGAGCACATTATAAGTTACACGCGTGGGTACATCACCTCTTTTCTATAAAGGTCTCACTTGCTAGTCATTCTTCACGACTTTTTGCGAACACAGCGCGCATAAGTGATTTATTTTCCCTTAGATATGTAGTCTTAGTAGATTTTTCCTTGTTTTGACGCATTCAGTTCTTGGATCTGTAAGAGTCCTTATTTTGTTTACAGGGAGAACCCCTGAAGAAGAGCTGGTCCCGAAATGCATCGGGATTTGAATTTAAAGTCCTGTGAATCAGCATTGGATGTACAATATTGTAGCAGAAGTACTATATTGAAGACTGAAACCATACAGTTTTGAACAAACGATTGGATGAGTTTCACGAATGAAACATGTTCTAAATAAATCATAATGAAACACAATTAATGGAGATTTAATTTCTCAAAGCGAATCTTTCGCGTCGGAGTGCTTACATGAGTTGCCCTTACAGTGGTGAAGGATCTGCTTTCAGTCTAACGTTACACCTCAAGGTCAGGAGGTGATACTCTATAGCACCCATACCATGTGAATTTTGAATTAATAATTTACAATTTGAGAAGAAAGGAGTGCGACTGTCTTTATTTTTGACACACTGGTGTATTGCCATCCAACAGACACCAGACCGATGGGTGCAAGGCCAGGAGGGATGTGAGTGCCATGGTTGACCATCAGACTGACAATTGGCTTCTCCTACTCTGTTTGGGCACTTTTGGCAATGTTCAACTAAGGATGCCAGGGCTTGCTCTGTAATGTGCTGTACTTACTGTGGTTTTGTGCGGTCAGTGCAGGTGACTGATGTCTGTCTGTTTCCCTAATTGTTTGCAGATACATCCACGGCCACAGGAGGGGACAGCTCCACGGACCAGGAGGAGCCGCTGAGCCAGACTGGGTCAGCAGCCGATGAGTGGTCGGAGGGACCCAGTGGCACGGAGGGCGAGGGGAGCCACACCGAGGAGTCCTCAGCACCATCCACCTCAGCTGAGGACCACAGCAGCTCGGAGGATGACTCCCTTGTGGAGGCGGGTGTCAGCAGCCACCACACCCCAGCTACTATTGCTGTCCCCGCCACCACCACCACCACCACCACCGCCCTCCCATCGGCTCCCATTCCAGAGGTCCGTGGAGGCTCCCATGTTCGGGAGCGTGTCTCCTTCGTGCCAGGCACCGCAGCCCCTGCCCCTGTGTCCCCTGCTGCCCTGAGTGAGGAGTCTGTGTACCTACTTCGCCAGCTCCATGTAGGGCAGACAGCAATGCTGAGTGTCCTCCATGCCCACACCACTCTGTTGACTCAGCTGGTGTCGTTTATGGAGGGCATCTCATCGGGCAGGTCGGCCCTACAGAGGAGCAATAGGTCCATGGACTCCTCCCTGACGGCAGCAGTGTCCCTCCTCCAACAGTCCCTCACCCCTCCTACCTCTGCCCCATCCACACTTCCTGGCACCCTACCTGTCCCAAGCACATGCACACCTGCACATTCACCCAAACACACAGACACGAGCAGCACAGACACACCCACTACAAAAACAAGACGTGCACGCAGGCATCCTTAGGGGACTGATACCACACCCACAGGGGATGGGGTACATACACACACACAGGCATCCACAGTCACTCCGCAGTCCTCCGATACCTCTCCCTCCAAGGCCCCTTCTCTTGCCTCACCTGCAACCCCACCTACACAGCAGCTCTTCCTCTGTGACCTCGGCCTCTTCCTCCAATCCAGCTGATCCAGCATACAGGGGGAAGAGGAAGTCCACCCACACAGAGGGGAGTGCCCCTCACCCCCGGACACCCTCCCCCAGGCGCAGACAGACTGAGGCCCCATCCGCAAGTCCCCCCGGACCCGGAAGAGCAAGACCCCGCCGCCACCCTGCAGCTCAACCACCAAGTCTCCTTCCTCCATCCCTCAGGCCCCCACTCCACAGGTTCCCCCACCCACAGATACACCATCCCCAAAATGATCCGGCCTTCTCCCCCTACCACTTGCTCTTCCAGCACCACACCCCCCGCTGCGCTTGTTTGTGCCACTGGTGTGGAGAGCGTGTCCTCCCCCTCTGTCCTGCCCACCTTACCTGAACCCCATTCTACTCCCCTGGGAAACCTGTCCACTCCATCTGCATGGCCCACTGCAGTCGTGCCGGCACCCACACCATCTGACTCAAGCCCCCCAGTTGTGCCGGCACACACCATGTCAGACATCTCCACTGCAGTTGTCAGTGACTCTCCAGAACCGACCACCCCTTCCCTGCCTCCTTCTGGTGAGCCCTGATCCTGTCCCTGCAGTGCCTGGCCTGCCCCCCCGTATGCCCCTCCGAGGTGAATGTCCCTGATGTGTAGCTGTGCAGGCATGCAAAGGGTGACATCTGGCACTGTCACCCTGTTTGGACTCTTGTTATGGACTGGCCATTGGCCTTTGTTATATTTCTGGACTTTCACTTCTTCACACACAAATGCTGAATAAAGCTACTTTCTGTTCTCTAGTGGTTTTGCTTCTGATGTACATGATGTTGATGATGCTAACCGTGCCCTTGCTGCACTGATGGTGATTTTTGATATCAGGGAAATGAAGTGTTACTGTGCAGGACCCCATGTGGTCCAGGGGTAATGTGTCCTATCCTGGTGTGTATCCATGTCATCCTTTGCAGCAATATGAGGGTGTCATGTTTTCAATATTTGGCAATGGGATTTCCTACTTTTATTTGCAATATCACATCTGTGGCTTACACCCCTGCACATCTGTTGTGCTTGCCATTGTTCAATTTGTCTATTTCCCTGACCGTGTGACCATCTCCACTGGACATGCAAGTTTGGGCATCAATGGGGAAGGACTCATCTGTGTGATCAGTGCAACTTGCTATACATGTGTGTTGGATCTGTGCAGATGGTGTCGGTGACACTCCCATGACCAGGCTGATGTGACGAGAGCCTTCATTTTGTGCTAATTGTTGACTGAGTGACCAAGTGTACTGCTGATATGATAGAGCCCTGCAGAGACAACGTATGGCACAGCTTTCCTTACACAGGAGTGGAGTGCCCTCATGGCAGTGTGTAATTCCGTGATATTGCCTGAGCCCAAGGTGTGTGTTGTGTGAGCATGTCTGTGTGTGTTCACTTCCGTTTTGCAACACAGGCTGGGATCCCTAGTGATGTTCCTGTTTGTGATGCTTGCTGAGTTGACCTATGTACCACCCAAATCTTCGCACTGGGTTCTCTGGGATGTGGGTGCATGGCACATTACTGGTCATCAGGGTGTCATCCATAGGTGTGTTTGCTGTCAGGGCTGAGTTTGTGGGCAAACGCAGATGAGACACAGTCAGGATTCCCCTAGGCACTTGTTGGTTACACAAGTCATGTAATTTACAGTTTGTGTTAGCTTTCAGTGATTGTGACACGTTGTGTGTGTGACTGCTGCCACTCCTCTGGGTCAGAGCTGCAATGTTGGAAGTTGTCTATGTGTGTTCTTTGTGGGTGACCTTGACTTCTTCATTGGTGAGTGACTGTGTCCGGGATCACATTGATTGTGGTGGATTTCACGTCATGCCCATGTACAGCGTACTGTGCAGTGTGTCAGACATTCACAAGTCTTGTTGACTGGCCAGGTGTGATGGGTTTCTGCACCTTAGTTCCCACAACCACCCCTGGGATTGTCATGGGTGCATGTGCAATATCACCAGTCCATGTGAGCTTCACTGCTGCACATTGGTGGAGATCAAGGTGTGTGGTGTTGAGTGTGTGCAAATGAGAGTTGTTGCACGGCTAGACCCCTATCTCCATGTTGGCCTTGGCTGACAGGCCCTGCTGATTGATTTGTGCTTGTGTAGGTGTGATGGTAGTTTGTTGCTCAGGACACATGACTGTGGTTCACAGTGTGAACAACATCTAGCTTTGACATCACAGTGGGATTATCATGCAGGCCACGGTCAACACGATGTGGGGTCCCTGGGGGTAGTGCTGTGGTGGGTCTGTCTCTTGCTGTGTTATTTGCTGTTCCGACAAGCTTGTGTGACGTGTAATTTGGGCTCCCTCTCATCTAACAATGCCTGTTTGCCCACATAGGGGAATCCGATCCATGAGTTACTTTTGTGTGGCACTGTATACACATCTGTGTTATTGTGATTCAGGCCTCCTCATGTGTTGTGTGGTTGCCTGGGGACACTGGCACACCCCCATCACCTGTTGTGTTTGATCTGCAGTGTGAGGCTGCCTGTTTGTGTTTGTGCATCTGCACCACTGCATTGGCATATCTTTAGTGTGCCATTGGCTGTATGTTGTTTGTTGGCTTTCCCCTGCTGTCCCTGGGACTCCTAGGTCATCAGTCAGCACAATGATCATGGTTTGTATGTCCCTTTGCTGCCATGGTATGGTATTTGTTCACCTGACATCTACAGTCTCCAAAGGATATCTACATTTGTGTGTCCATTGGTGCAGATATGTGGGGCTGCATTATGATGGTCACTTCTGTCATTGTGTTATTGAGGAATGTTGCAAATGTCAGCCCCCATGGGTGATGTTTGTCTGCACATGGCCAAAGGTATATCTTATTGGCACTGCACTGTTTGCCTCACCCAATGTATGTTGCTATGGGACACAAGCACTACTTTGCCACTGATGTATTTGTTGTTCTGTGACCAGGGATCATCCATGCTGTTTGGCAGTTGCAGCTTTTTCCATGACAACACTTACCTTTTGGTCACTGTGATGATGGGGGTTTGGACCCCATTGCCACAATGTTCAAAATGTGCTTCAGCTATGGACCCCACACTTACCTTTTGGTCACTGTGATGATGGGGGTTTAGACCCCATTGCCACAATGTTCAAAATGTGCTTCAGCTATGGACCCCACACTTACCTTTTGCTCACTGTGATGATGGGGGTTTAGACCCCATTGCCACAGTGTTCAAAATGTGCTTCAGCTATGGACCCCACACTTACCTTTTGGTCACTGTGATGATGGGGGTTCAGACCCCATTGCCACAGTGTTCAAAATGTGCTTCAGCTATGGACCCCACACTTACCTTTTGGTCACTGTGATGATGGGGGTTCAGACCCCATTGCCACAGTGTTCAAAATGTGCTTCAGCTATGGACCCCACACTTACCTTTTGGTCACTGTGGTGATGGGGGTTTAGACCCCATTGCCACAATGTTCAAAATGTGCCTCAGGTATGGACCCCACACTTACATTTTGGTCACTGTGAAGATGGGGGATTAGACCCCATTGCCACAATGTTCAAAATGTGCTTCAGCTATGGACCCCACACTTACCTTTTGGTCACTGTGATGATGGGGTGTTATACCCCATTGCCACAGTGGTCATGGTCTGCTTGCATTGTGGAGCCCACACACATTTATGTGTGACACATGTGATAGGGGGGTCACATTGTATGCTCAATGACATGTTCAGTGTTGTGGGCATTTGACACAGACTACACACGCTTGTCATGGTGTTGGTGGGATGTATTTTCAGACATTCCTTATGTTGGAGTATGCTGGTTGTGTCATGCATTTCCCGTCCTATGTTTAGGGGTGGTGTGGGTGGTAGGCATTCATCCCCCTATGAGTGGGGATGGTGGTAGTGGTAGGCATCCAGGCCCCCCTGAGTAGGGGTGGTGGTAGTGGTAGGCATCCATCCCCCTATTAGTGGGGTTGGTAGTAGTGACAGGCATCCAGCCCCCCCTGAGTAGGGGTGGTGGTGGTGGTAGGTATCCACGCCCCCCTGAGTAGGGGTGGTGGTAGTGACAGGCATCCAGCCCCCCCTGAGTAGGGGTTGTGGTTTTGGCAGGCATCCATCCCCCTAAGGGTGGGGATGATAGTAGTGACAGGCATCCAGGCCCCCCTGAGTAGGGGTGGTGGTGGTGGCAGGCATCCAGCCCCCCCTGAGTAGGGGTGGTGGTAGTAGTAGGCATCCAGGCCCCGCTGAGTAGGGGTGGTGGTAGTGGTAGGCATCCAGCCCCCCCTGAGTAGGGGTGGTGGTAGTGGTAATCATCCATCCCCCTATTAGTGGGAATGGTAGTAGTGACAGGCATCCAGGCCCCCTGAGTAGGGGTGGTGGTAGTGGTAGGCATCCAGGCCCCCTGAGTAGGGTTGGTGGTGGTGGTGGTAAGCATCCAGGCCCCCTGAGTAGGGGTGGTGGTAGTGGTAGGCATCCAGCCCCCATGAGTAGGGGTGGTGGTAGTGGTAGGCATCCATCCCCTAAGGGTGGGGATGGTAGTAGTGACAGGCATCCAGGCCCCCTGAGTAGGGGTGGTGGTGGTGGCAGGCATCCAGCCCCCTGAGTAGGGGTGGTGGTAGTAGGCATCCAGGCCCCCTGAGTAGGGGTGGTGGTAGTGGTAGGCATCCAGCCCCCTGAGGGTGGGGATGGTAGTAGTGACAGGCATCCAGGCCCCCCTGAGTAGGGGTGGTGGTAGTGGTAGGCATCCAGCCCCCTGAGGGTGGGGATGGTAGTAGTGACAGGCAGCTATAAATAACAAGAATAGGGAGTGAAGAGGTGCACCTCGTGGGTGCTAGAGGTGGATACGTCCTCCTCAGGTAAACATATGAAACAAAAGAGAGATCCACCTCAAAAGAGGTTGTAATAAGGAAATGTGTTTCCAAACTTGGTAGGAAACACACAATGTTTGCTTTGATACCTCACACACAAAAGGACCCTTGGTGTCATGCTTCATCATAGGTCTTCCCGCCCCAGCTGCGGACGGGCGTGCTGCGACCAGCGACTACGCGGGAGCACTGATATTTGTAGTGCTATGTCTGGTGTAGGGGTAGTGAGAGGAAGGGTCGGGTGAATGCGAAAAGTGAGTTAAAAGAACCTGGCCTCATGGACTTAAGGAATTTAATAGGTCATAGAGGCTGGTGCTATTAAAAGGTGGTTCGAGATGTCCTGCGTGTAATGTGCGGATACTCCTGGGTGTGTCAACATGTTTCGAAGCAACAAGGCTTCTTCATCAGGACTGAAAAATGATCCCTTCAGTACTCACTATGTTACTATCAATAAATGTGTGATATATACGAAAATGTTAAAAGGGGGATGCATAATATACAGTACCCAATCAAATAATGGTAAGAGTGAGCCCACTCAGTATTTCTGAAATGTAGCTAGAGAGCAGGAGTTAATGCTCCATGAGCCTTTATAACGGTTGGGAAGGTGTTGCCACGTGTTCTGGTCAACAGCTCCTCGCTTCGATAACGCCATCCCGCGGCTCCGTTGTGTGGAGCCGCGGGATGGCGTATCAGAAGCGAGGAGCTGTTGACCAGAACACGTGGCAACACCCTTCCCAACCGTTATAAAGGCTCATGGAGCATTAACTCCTGCTTCTCTAGCTTACATTTCAGAAATACTGAGTGGGCTCACTCTTTACCATTATTTGATTGGGTACTGTATATTATGCATCCCCCTTTTTTAACATTTTCGTATATATCACACATTTATTGATAGTAACATAGTGAGTACTGAAGGGATCATTTTTCAGTCCTGATGAAGAAGCCTTGTTGCTTCGAAACATGTTGACACACCCAGGAGTATCCGCACATTACACGCAGGACATCTCCGAACCACCCTTTTAATAGCACCAGCCTCTATGACCTATTAAATTCCTTAAGTCCATGAGGCCAGGTTCTTTTAACTCACTTTTCGCATTCACCCCGACCCTTCCTCTCACTACCCCTACACCACACATAGCACTACAAATATCAGTGCTCCCGCGTAGTCGCTGGTCGCAGCACGCCCGTCCCGCAGCTGGGGCGGGAAGACCCCTATGATGAAGCATGACACCAAGGGTCCTTTGGTGTGTGAGGGGTATCAAAGCAAACATTGTGTGTTTCCTACCAAGTTTGGAAACACATTTCAGTAGTGACAGGCATCCAGGCACCCCTGAGTAGGGGTGGTGGTAGTGGCAGGCATCCAGGCCCCACTGAGTAGGGGTGATGGTAGTGGCAGGCATCCATCCCCCTAAGGGTGGGGATGGTAGTAGTGACAGGCATCCAGGCCCCCCTGAGTAGGGGTGGTGGTGGTGGCAGGCATCCAGCCCCCGCTGAGTAGGGGTGGTGGTAGTAGTAGGCATCCAGGCCCCCCTGAGTAGGGGTGGTGGTAGTGTCGTTTGTTTGTATTGTTGGAGTTTGACTTACCGTCTGCGCCTTATGCGTCCGTGCCGGTCCCGGTAATAGATGTAGAGTATAGGTAGGACCTGCGCAATGGGATTCATGCTTGGATCGTCTCGTTCGGGTTTCTCGTGTCTTCGACTCGTACTTGTAGCAGGCTTGTTCGTCTCGTAGCCGTGGATCATCTTGTGGCGCGAAACGGAGCTTATGTACGGCTCGCCCGGATGCTCAAACGTCCCGGACGTAGCGACGGGTTCGGCGCGTACGTAGTGCGCATCGTACTCGTCCGGACGGAAGGTGCTGTGTATTTGCTTCCATACGACTCGATTCGGCGTTTACGGATCCGGCTCAGGCGGGGAACAGGAGCTGAATTTGGTAAGTACGACTCGCTCGGAAACTGGGTTGTTATACTCATCGTACTTGTTCGTCCGGACGAATGTTCGAATCGGTCGGGAAACACGCAATCGGCTGGTTTTTTTCCGGACGAATACTGTTAGGTGCGCTTCCGGCCGGGATCGGAATCGACCCCTTAGTGTCTGGCTTGATGGGATCTAAATGTACTAGAGATAGCTTCTTTTTAGATAAAATGATGCAAGAAATTGGTTCTCAAACTCGAGTGTTTTTAAAAACCTCCAAACTTCCCAAGAGAACAAGATACAAGACTTTAAAGGATTATTACTTTAGACTTTCGTCCTTTTTAAAAAGACGGGCTCCTCGGGTCTGCAATATTTAAGATTGGGAGAATGTACTAGTCTCGGCCTCCAGTTTCGAGCAAGTTATATTAACAATTGGGAAGGTTGTGGACTACGTGAGTTAAGACATTTTATTATTCAAAATAGGGTGATTTCCTGGCAAGAGGTAATGGCAAGGGCGGTGAGCAGTAGGAAACCTGCCTTTTTTGAATATTTACAAGTTGTTCATTTTAAAAAAAATACTAGTGGCATTTTTGATGCTCCAAACCAACTTGTGGTAGCTCTCTACGGGGCCAAAGTCAGTGGTGTAGGGAATTGGTACCGGTTATTACATCACCGGGGTCAAGTACCCTTGATAGAGAGCCATTTGGCTAATATAGTTCGCAAGACACAATGTTTTTTTTCCCTTAATGATTGGGAAGCCTTATGCCACCTAGGAAGCAAATCCCTGCGCGCAGCGAATTTTAAAAGGATGGCCTTCTTATCACGTTGGCTTTCCTATTTAACTCCGGCAGCCTTGAAAAAAAGATTTCCGGAAGATGAAAATAAGTGCTTTCGCTATCAGGCGGATGGGGAAGGTGGATGGCACCATATTTTTTTTGCTTGCCCACGGTTGAGGCCCTTCTGGGAGGCAATTTTTGTAGATATTGAGCAGGCAATTGGGACGAGAGTTCCACTCGAGGCCGAGGCTGTTCTGTGTGGATTATGTCGAGACAGAATGAGGTTAACAGAGGCCGAGAAAGTTTCTCTATTTATTTCTTGTACTGTAGCCAGCTCTTTAATTCTTCAGAATTGGAAATCTAGAGAAGTTCCCTCTCATTTGAAGTGGTTTAATAAAATGAAAAGGACTCGAAATTTTGAAGAAGCTTACGACAGACGGGTGGGAGCCACTAGGAAATTTGAAAAAAATTGGAAGTTTTTCAGTTATTTAGAAAAGCTAAAGGAGGGACATTAACACTCGATATTGATATTGATGTTGAAGTTGTAGCAGTTATCTGTGATAAAAAGCACTAGCACTTTCTTTGTTATTGCACTTTAGAAGCATTAGCACTTTCCTTGTTGTTGCACTTTATTAGATGATTTGCACATTGTTATTTCTGGTTGATGATGTTATTAGCTGCTACAACCATATCTTTTCTAAATTTTATCATGAAATAAGAAGCTATCGTATTTTTTGTAGAAATGGTTTTTAATAACGATTTTAAGCACAATATCTATTTTATGTACTTAATGCTCTGCTCAATAAAAAAAAAAAAAAAAAGATTTAGCGAGTCTGTTGGATACAATTAATATGTTTTCCAAAATAATTTTTTGAAGAGTCGAATAACCTGGTCAGCCTATCGGTCCAGGCACACTCCTGCGAGTTTGTTTTTAAATTGGAAACACTTGACTACACCAACAAAATTCCAAAATTTTGCTATTGTCAGCTTAAAATTATTAACAAGCGTTTGCAATGCCAATTGGTCGGACTTTAATGTGTTTCACCCTGCACTCTTACAGGCACATAGCCTAGGAACACAGGCTACTCCGCAACTACATGGGCAGCCTTTGTACCTCTGGTGTACAGGAAAAAGGAAGCCTAGAAGCAGTGTCTGCCTGCTCTGGCTGCAATGGAATACGACCACAACCAACAATGCATGAGAAAAGGAACAAACCATTTGAGAAGACATTTAGGGCTGAATGCGAGAGCTTATGTGGTCCGGACTTGTTTCCACAAACTAAGGGGCCGATTCTGATGCGGGTTGGAAAAGCTTCCCGACCGAATCGGTTGGGAAATGGTGTCCGACCCACTCGGATCGGGAAAGTCCGACCGGCGGAGTAGGATGCATCCGGATGCTTCCAGATACGATTTGGTTGAACTCCCATTGACTTCAATGGGAACATTTGTTCCTAACCGCATCAGAATTGGGCCCTCTGTCGGGAAAACACGTTCCCGATCCGATTTGGAAGGAGCAAATGCCGTTAGGAGGCCTTCCTAAACGCATCAGAATCAGGCCCTCTGTCTGGAAGCTTTTCCAACCCGCATCAGAATCGGGCCCTAATTGTACACCAACGATTATGTCGTAAACGATTTTTGTTTATTTACTGGTATCCTGTGGGGGGAGTCAAACTGGGAAATATAGAAGTGCTTTGAGGAAAACTAAGTAGCAGATATTACAGCTTTATTTTGAACAATCTGAAGATGACAGATAAGATATTTAGGTAAGCCAAGCAAGCCTGCATTCCTCCAATCCATCTTCCTCAATCACCAACCTTCTCCCTTCAACTCGGAGGCAGAAAAAAATGTCCTGAAAGCTCTTCAAAAGGGAATAACATGTACCAGGGATTTTGTTGCCATGCAGACAGGGGCAGGGACAAGCCAAACAAGCATTTGCAATGCAATAGGTCTTGCATTTACGAGAGTTTGAGCTATTGGCATGTGTTATAATATATATACTGTTCATGTTTTGTTATATTATTTATGGCTCTCATGTTATCTCCATTGTTATCTAATGGTTCGCTCCTCCCCTGTGTTCTTTTCGGCTTGGTTCCATCCTGGAACTCTTGGGAGTGCAGCTTCAAATGTTGTGGCAGAAGCTGAGGAGCGTTAAAGACTGGCAGTTAGGAAACCTCTGTTTTTAATAAACCCAACTTACCTGCTATTTTCCTGGAGTTGTGGATTTATTTACTTCAGCATTGTAAATGACAATGCCTTCTATTTATGTTTTGGTTTTTAAAACAAGTCAATCAGATCTCTTGGTCCAGCAGGACTGATATTTGTCCCAAACCCCAAATAACAAAAAGCACGTAGTAGGGAGCCAATTGGTGATGGAGAGCAAGTAGGTCTGGACAAAGAGAGAGGGGACCAATAGGGTCAATGTGGCGAAGCCTTCATCCTTCAGTATACATGCCTGCTGGGTGATTTTTATGCAGCTGAGCTTGTAAGCATTGCTAGAACAAGAGGTCCAGAACAGTGACAGGTGGACTGTTAATCCAGAAAACTGAAAGATGGATTCTAAAGTGTTGGCCAGAGAAGGGAGGAGGTCTATTTGTACGATGATCACAAAGGAGGACTGTTAGTGCAAGAAAGGAAATGAAGACCTGTAGGTTCAGCATGCAGAAAGTTTACTTGTCAGTGTAATAAGATCCATTACGTAGATAGTCAGTACTCATGAGAACTTCACTCCACAATGTGGCAAACAAGACATAAGCTGGGTTAAAAATTGCCCATAGCTTCTTTCAATAGACCAAACAAGAACCAATAACATGCTGACTGCTTGAGCACTGAAAACGTTACTATATACCATTATAACAATTGATAACATCGGCAAAATGAAAAACAATGTGGACAGTGCCATAGCAACTCTTTGCACAGTAGCACATCCAGAAATTGTACATAAATGCTAAATGTCATGTTCTAAATGGTAGCTATTTTTGGCACTTAAGAAAGTAATTATTTGTACAGTGACCTAGTCATACATATTTATATTGATGCAAAATAAATAGAACGGAGACCTAGGGACAAGTCTGCTCATTACCATTCCAGCACACGAAAATACCGTGATGTGGGAAACCCCATGGTAGAGCTAGAATTTAGTGGCCTCTAACTTCCTCTTATAATAATAATAATAATACGGCATTCAAATACGTTAAGATAGTTCTAGGACGGGAATTTGCCGAATTCAGCATCTCCTAGGCAAAGAGAATACATCATGCCCTTCACTGCTCTCCGACTAGGAAAAAAAAAGCATTTGCAATGCAATAGCTCTCCAATTTACGCGAGACCTATTGCATTGCAAATGGTTGGCAACTTGGCATCACGGACAACGGGAGGGAGAAGGCATGGACATTGGTAGGGAGAGAGTCAGGGAGGGAGGGCGATGGGGAGAAGGCACGGACAACGGGAGGGAGGGCGGGGAGGGGAAAAGTAGGCACAGGAGAGAGGGTGGAGGGGGAAGAAGGCACGACAATGGGAGGGAGGGTAGAATGCACCAAAACATGTTGTGTTGCGCGAGTCTAGACCCTACATCCCCCCATGTTGTTTGAAAAGCTGCGTGTGCTCCTCTACACACTCCACATTTACCTGGTCCATCTCGTGCGGCGGGCTTTGGCTCCAGCTGCTCCCTGGGCCTCGGGCACTGCAGCGCACCCTTGGACTTCCAGAGGAGCCGCCATAGCTACCAAGGTTTCAGATTGCTATGTGTGACATTTTCATAATTTTAGAGTAATTATGAGTGACATTCAATGATTATGAGTGACACTTTCGTGCGAGCTAAATCCAGCAATGAAGACAAGGGAAACATTTAAATATCACAAAATACACCTATTTGAGCAACTAAGAAGACCTAAAAACTGAAGAAAAGTACCAGAAATGGAAGGGCAGTAACTTCGCAGGAGGGCCTCGTAGTGATTATATTGAAGTGAAAGAGCTTGTGAGGAAGTTTACCACAGCTGCATATCCCAGACCTCTGCACACTGACACTGCAGGGATAGCCTTGCAGCTGAGCAGTAACTCTCTCACACTACAGCTCTCGGCTCCTCTCAGACCAGCTCAGCTGTCCTCTCTGAAGTTTTTGCCGGGCTGCTGGTGCCATGACAGGCAGTCTTCTGCTGTGGTGTCTCTCTCCCACAACAGGTTAGGGATGCAGTCACAGCCCATCTCTTCTCCAGACAGGGACAAACAACATGGCTGGAGGGCTTCACTGATAAGTGTGAAATTCAAATCCCTCCAGCCTGCTGAGTATGCCCAGATGGGCTGAAGGGTGCAGCTGCAGTTAGGGAAAACACCCTGCGCCAAGCCGGAGCCGCCAAACAAACTCGCAGCACAGACCAAAGTAAGTGTCGTGCACGGAGGGCCTATGGGCAGGCGACACTTGGAACATACACAGTAATGTTTTCATATATATTGCCACCAGCCATGGTGAAAGGAGACAACGACATGCCAAAACCAGCTCTGCGTGACTATTGCACAGGTCCTGTAACATGAGGACAAGGCGATTTTTAATCCTCAGTCAGCACTCCCTAAACTAATGACCCAGATTGGAAAAGCGGCTGAACTGAATTTTGTGCAGATTGCAGTAGTGTGACTCTGCTGCACATCGCACGCAAGTATTACATTTTACTTTAAGGGGCTGAATTAAATTAGGAAGCAGGAGAAGATTAGTGCAATGACACTTACTTTGTGCCAGCGAGCGTCATGATGGTGTGTGCGGGGCCAGCCGCGATAACTCCCCCTGGCACTGTCCCAGCCGGTCGGGGGCCGGCAGCGCCACAGTCCAGGACACTGGCCAACTCGCGCAGCATTGTTCTTCATGGCAGCTGCACTGGTCTAGTGCAGAGCGACCAGGCTGCTGAGTACCGCACCACCACTCTCCTGCGGCGGCCGCCGCTGCCGCACCACCTGCACGATCTCCGGCAGCTCCCAGGACCAGGCGGCCAGGCTGCCCACTGTACAAAGTGGCGGCTCCTCATCGGCAGCCCCCCAAGTCCGTCCCAGCTCAGCCGAGGAGAGGAAGCTTTCCACCACTGGCATTCCGCTCACCGGCCGCCCATGCTGCAGCATTATCCAGGCTGTTTTAAAAGTGAAAGCGGGCGTGGCCGCTAAATGTAAGCTAAGCACTTCGTCCACCTAATGGAGAAACTTAATAAAGGAAATAGTACACGCCCCGTGTAACAACCAAGGAAAGGGGCCAGTAGCCTAGGGAGGATACAAATGACGACATGGCTGTACTAAGGAGGGAGTAACAAGCCTCATAATGAATCAGAAGACAGCATTTACAAAGGACAAACACACAAGCCAATGAAAAATAAGGGTGGGGGAGTGGGTGAAGCTTCTCTCCGTATTGAACTACCACAGTTCCTGTCAGAGCAGCGCTTGCGCTCTGGCTCACGCTCGACCTAAAAACAGTGGCTACAAAATAGAGGTACAGGTATAATGATGATTCCATAGGACAAAAATCTGCTTTTATCTTCAAAAGGTAAATGGTCATCAAGCAGTGTTGTTTAATAAAAGTAAATCCGGAAGAGAAAATGAAAAGAATTTGAAGGATCAAATTAACTTTAAAGACTTCAACAAAGTGCACAACAATTCTTTATATATCAATGTTAATTGTTTTTAGTTTTAAAAGAAAATAATATTTTAACTCACACAGAAGTAATTACTAAACCGAAAATTACAGATGTACACAGTGATACCTCTCTAGCACCACCTAAATTAAAGCTGTGTCAGAAGCGAATGTTCCTTTTATTGTAACTGCAACGGAGTACTCAATGTAAAATCCTTTACTCTTATCATTTTCACAATATAAGCACCCTTCCTATCAGGTTTGTCAAAGAGTTCATTATATAAAATCTCACACTGGGGGTACTGAGGCAGAGCAGTCCAAAGCTGACCTAGGGACGTGTTGTAGGCTAGAAACTTAGGGCCTCATTAATGAGAAGTGTTGCATCGCTGCTTGAAAGCAGCGATACAACACTTCTCAGTGCGTCCTCCTTGCGAAATGATGGATGCGTCATATTTACTGTATGACGCATCATTTCGCAAGGAATGGCAGATACGTCAGTATCTAACTAGATGCGTCACTTTGTAAATATGAAGCAACATGGCACATTTTTTACCCTGCTGGTGCGTCACAAAAAGTGACGCACCGGCGGCGCAAAGTGACGCAGGTCTTCATAAATAAGGCCCTTAGGGCCTCATTTACAAAAAATGACGCAGGCGGAGGCGCAAGCCATTATGCTATGCCGAGCGACGTCATTTTAAAAGCATAGGGATGAAGAACCCTTTTGAATGATGCAATACCCTTCATTACCTTATATTGGACTTGAACTGCTTATCAGTTTCCTTGAAAGACCAAAAGAAAACGGCGACACCACTTGCTTTTTCTATAGCAAGGTCCTAGCATTAGCAACAACAACTCATTTTGATGGTAAAAAGGCGAAATCGTGATGGTCCTTCAGTTGACAATGCCTGTTGGACACACCGTCGACAACATAGCAGGACAGCAGGAATGTTTGTGTTCAGCCACATTCTCTAATCAGAGCAATTAAAATTCATTATGAGAATAATATTTCTATATACCTGACTAATCACAGCGAGGACAATAATCGAACTAGCCCGGATAACGTCATGTTTCTCTTTGAGTATCAATTTCTATATTCAATAATGTTCCTGTCTGCTTTGATTTAGACATGTGAAATGCATATTAAGCCTTGAAGGATCTTTTCCTAATCTCTGGTACTTACACGATATTGTGCGGAAAGCTATCTTTAATTATCACAATGCAGTGTACAAAGTTATCTCTAATTATCACCATTGAATGGCTGCGGAATCAACTACGGCTGGCAATCAACAGCCATTATACAGTAACATGACTGCATCTGTTCCCATTAACAGATATGCAGGGGAAAAAAGTGTTTGATTCCTTCACTGAAAGCGCCTGAGCAAAATATTGTAGCTAACACTCTCACTATCTCTGACTAGCCTCCATCAAATCAAGGTCCAGAGACACATTAATGGAGATGCAAATGTTCCGGTGCGTCTGAAATTAAATTACTATGTGTTTTAACAGACTGGATAGCTGCAATGCTACTGAAATTGAAACGATTATGAAGAAGTCTATCTAAATCTCAGAGGCCACAGGTGTGAAATTGCAACCGATCCCCCCGAGAGATGCCACATTTTTCTCCATACATAACTACGCAAAATGAATTATCAAATTCATCACATAACATAAGCATGATGGATGAGCTGGTGAAATCTTTCGGCCCTCGGCCAATTCCCTGAATACATGAAGGCAATTTCTAGCCCTGCTGTTTTCTGAAACGTGTGTCCACAAGAAGGCAAACTGGGGAAATATCTACTTTATATTTTTCAAATTGAGATCTCTTCTACAGTATGTATCTCTGTTGGAAGCTGTGATGTGTATTGTGTGATTCGAATTTTTTTTTCTAAGCTAATTCTGCAGGTAATTTTCAGAGATATTGGGCCGAGAAGCTCATCAAAATAGCCCAAAATAATGAGAGCAGCTCCAGCTGTTGAGTTCCAGGAGACTTCGTGTGTGCACTCATGGAGGCTTCAGGTTTTTGATGCTCTTCTGATTATTTGCAGGATACCAGGGTTCACTTGTAAATTAGTCACAAATAGGTAAAGTGGCAACAAACCTTTCTGTACCTGCAAATTGCAGCTGTAATGACAGTTTTTAAGCGTTGTAGTGTTTTATATATTTTATTTCACATAATGCAGAGAAAGCACGAAAAAGAAGAACAAAGACAGAAGGCTATCCTAGATGACGTCGCTATAAGAATTTGTGCACAGGGTATCAAAATGCAGACCTAGTCCCAGAGTTCAATTCACGTTTGAAAAACATTTGACGCCATTACAACTATACCGTTAAGTACAGCTCTCATGGAAAGCCATTACCATTAATAATTAGATTCAAAATTTGAAAATTCAGCACTTTTGTATAGCAATAGTGGGAAACAACATTTTCTTCCCACTGTTGATACCTTATAAGGACACATGCTTTCCTCCCCTGAGTTTCCTCACCTCACACAGAACTCCAGAGACCCCAGTGAGGTGGCAAATGGTTGTTGGCTGTCTAGCCTGCCTTCATCCACCTCTCTCATGAATTTGCAGATCAGAGGGAAGTTTGGGAATGTAGATGATGCACCACCTGTACCTGCCCTACATTACACCTCAATCGCGGTATTCTTCTGACCAGCGCTGATATATTTTACATTGCAATTCCGTTTCTCTGGTTCAATGAGAGAGGGAAGCGTGGCTTCTGGAGTAGGGGTGGCATGGCACAGAGGGTGGTGGGGCTGAGAGTCAAGAGAGAAGGTGTATTATTTTCTATATTTGCATGAGGGGAGGGTGAGAAATTGATGAGTGGTTGGTGCTGTGGGTTTTGGTCTGGGAGGAGGGCAATCCATATTGTTGAGGAGTTGCTTTTCAGGTGGTATTTTTTAATACTCTTGAGGGGAAGAATATTGCCGAGAGTGGTGGTAGGGCTGTATTACAGAACACCAAGTAATGTATTTTATATTTGGAGAGGGTAATACAAAAAATGGTAATTGGTCGAAAACCTGATTTTTTTGTGTGAAGGAAGTCAGGAAGTTGTGTATAGATCTCCCAATCCTCTATAATGATGCTCTTCTTAGCAAGGGAAGGGGACATACATTACAGTTAAAGTGTAGATGTAATGTGGTTTTACAAATAATGTTATAATCAGAACACTGTGTACACTACAAACACAATGAATGGGTATATTGTTTTAAATTGTCAAATGAAAAGTGGAAGTTTAGCAAGAAGAACATTTTAGGTGGAGACAGCCTTGCCCAAACACCGAATCTTTCAATACATTCTACAATAACATGAGAAGAGTAGTCCACTGTTAACTATTGGGTCAATGTAAATTATTGACGTTTTTGAAAGCTCAAAGCTAAAGATATGCAAGCACAATGTAGAGAAGAGCAAATTACGATTGAAGAGGTTAGCTGGTCACAAGGGGCAGGAACCAGGGTATTTTAAGATTGAGCTTGCCATAAATTATTTGTAATTTTTTTTTAGTCACTACAACTAAACACTTTGAAATCCAGCATTCAAGGAATGCTTTGTCAGAAACTGCATATGAACTACTAATCCTCTACTAGTAAAAACATATTTTATGCATCATTCCTCAGACGTCTCTATTCATGGAAAAGATAGTCAAATACACAAGTGAAGGCAAAGTAAAACCGACAGTTCTCACTTTTTAGAGAAACAATATCTCTTTCAATTTAGCAGGAATACATAAAATAGTTTGCCCTGCCACGATATGATAATATTGAATTAAAGAGTGTAATGTGTACCTTAAGGACAAAAGTGAAAAATTAGGGGTAGGGACAAAGGTGGTAAAATGCCATTATGTTATACAAAAATGAGGATGGGAAAGATGAAGAAACAAGAGTGTGTTCCTTTGTACAGTAAAAAAACAATGTTATGGATAAGAGCGAAACAAAATATCTCTCCCAAAGAAATATTTCGAAAAATCAAGGTAATAAACGTTTTTAGCACTGTCACACCTAACAATGAAGATGCCAATAAATATGCAGTGGCAGAGTACTTGTCTAGTAACCAGTCATACTCATTGTTTACACTCCATACAATTGAAACACTTTGATAATAACTGGGATATGGAGCAGTGGAGACTCACACATACTGCACAACTCCCAGTAGTTGCAGGATATGTCTATGCTATTATTTTGCTACCAGGAAAGTCTTCAAGGAATGGCTGGTAGAACTTATGCTTCCGCAGCTAGTTCCCTGAATTACCATTCTGATATATACATATCATAAAAGGGTTTCCAGTGATAGCATTACTGGCTTTGTCTTCTCTGTCACATTTTCAAGCAAAGTTCCTTTTTTGGAGTCTGACTTTTCACCCAGAATGTTCACCCTATGAAATAGGGAGATAAAGCTGAGAAAACTACCAAGTCTCTAAGGAAGGAGTTTAATTTCTATGCAAGGAAGGACTGGACACTTGTGCACAACTATCCATTCATAAAAGAAGGCTTGATATGTAGCAGAGAGCACTCTTGTAAGAAGGCATGATATGTAGCAGAGAAGTCTGATTATAGTTTAACTTTGCATCATACATTTTCAGTAGAAATGGAAGTAGAAGTAGATTAACCCCTTGGCACAAAGCAGGCCATTAGTGAAACAGGACTGATCTGTGAAAGGATGGGTTGTTAGCTTCAGTCTCCTCCACTCTGCTGCTGACTCCTTCCGCCTCATGTGTGACAGCAGTACATGTCAGGCAGAAAGATGAGTCATCAGGCATGTAACCGGAAACAATCCCTCAGAGATCGGGGTTTCCGGCTGGTTGCCAGAGGCATTTTCTCTCGTTGGAGTTAACAGAAGCAGCAAACAGGAGTGGCGCGTGAGGGGGCTGCATTTAAGTCTGATCTTTTGGCTCTTGTAGGATCACACAGACAGGGTTACTGGCTGGCTTAAATAAAGAGTGATTGTGTGAAATGTTTTCGAATTTTGTTTTTAAAAGGACTGCTTTTTGTTTACTACAAAAAATGGGGAAAAAGAAAATATGTATTGTTTGTTTTTATACTATAAATGTAGGGAAAAAATATCCTTTGTTTGTTATTATATACTTTTTCACAATGGTCCACACAGAAACCATTATTTATTTTGACATATACATCACTCATTCGCATTGTTTCTGACAAATATACATAGGCCTCCCCAAACACAGATCTTCTCCCTTCTTAATGAACTGAATAATACCAACTCGGTAGCCGATCCTTCCATCATCTCGAATACCCAGTGTGATGAGTTGGCTATCTACTTCATTAACAAGGTAGAGAGTATTTATAAAAAACCTCTCAATCACATGCGGTAGCGTGAGCTGTAAGGAAGGGAAGAGCCCCACGGGTCCCTCATTACTCTCCTTCCCTTTATTTTCTCTGGTAGAGGTAGGTATCCTCTGCAATAAAATTAAATCTGGCTCCCCAGCCAACCCTATGAAACCTGACGAGTTCCGAAATTTCCAAGAACGCCTTTTGCCGGTGTGTTGTGAGCTGATTAATCTATCTCTGGCTATAGCTTACGTTACCTGTCACATGGAAGCATGCCAAAGTTGCCCCGATGCGGAAGAAACCTTCCTTGGACGTATCTAAATCTGAAAATTATCGCCCCATCCCTCAGCTCCCCTTCCTGGCTAATGCCACAAATCCTTTGTTAATTCCATCCTAACGAAAAACATAGAGTCCAACGTGATACTGGACTCTTCACACAATGGTTTTAGATCGCACCATAGTACTGAATGTGCCCTACTGGCAGTGACGGAACACCTATGGAGATCTCTAGATGAGGGAAACACCTCAGACCTGATCTTACTCGACCTCAGCGCTGCGTTCAACACGGTGTCTCATGAGATCCTGCTGAGGCGCTTGCAGGAGGTTGGTATTGGAGGCGCTGTAGTAGCCTGGATCACATTATTTCTGGATGGCAGATCATTTCAGGTTATTGCACCCACTTACTGCTCTCAGGAATATGCTGTCCGCTATGGAGTACTTCAGGGATTGACGCTGAGTCCGATGCTTTTTAATATCTATATACAACCCCTTGCGGTGGTGGCGAGTAACAGAAGACTGTCATTAGTATCCTATGCTGATGACACTCAGCTGGTAATCTCCTTCTCCAACAACTCTAACCAGAACTTAATCACATTTCATGAGGATATGCTGGCTGTAGCAGACTATATGTCGGCAAATCAATCAATCAGGGAATTGTGAAGCGTGTTACTCACCCGTGAGGGTCTCAAGGTGCTGGGGGGGGGGCAGCTCCAAGTCAGCCAAAGAGCCAGGTTTTGAGGCTCTTCCTGAAGGTGTTCAGAGTGGGGGAGCATCTGATGTTGATCGGGAGCTCGTTCCAGGCCTTTGTCGCGATGTAGGAGAAGGCTCTTCCACCCACTCTGCTTCTGCGAATGCGCAGGGTTTCTGCGAGGTCGGCGGAGCGGAATTTCTCTTGGGTGCGTGGAAGGAGACTCTTCCATTGAGGTATTTGGTCCGGTGTTGTGGAGGGATTTGTAGGCGTGGGTGAGTAGCTTGAAAGTTACTCTCTTCTTGACAGGGAGCCAGTGGAGGTCTCGCAGGTGTTGGGTGATGTATTCGTGCCGTGGGATACCAAGGACGAGTCTGGCTGCGGTGTTCTGGATGGTCTGGAGTTTGGGTAGCAGGGATTTGTTGATTCCAGCGTAGAGGGCATTTCCTTAGTCCAGTCTGCTTGTTGTGAGTGCATGGGTGACGGTCTTTCCGGATTTGGGGGGGATCCATTTGAAGGTCTTGCGAAGGATGCGGAGGGTGTTGAAACAGGTGGAGGTGATGGCATTGATCTGGCGGGTCATGGTGAGGGAGGAGTCGAGTATGACAAATTGCCTGCAGCTCAATGCCAGCAAATCCGAAATTCTGCTGCTAGGAAATGATACTCACTTATGGGTTGACAAGTGGTGGCCTGATGCACTAGGGTCCGCTCCCTTGCCCAAGGAGGCTGTGAAAAATCTGGGCGTATGGGTTGACAACGCCATGTCCTTTGAAGCACAGACAAAAGCAGTGGCAGTTGTTTGTTTCGGGCTTCTGCACAGACTTAAGCCTCTGCTAGGGTATTTTGACCCACAAACACGCCAGATCATTATCCAATCTACGATTCTGTCTAGATTGGATTATTGCAATTCTCTGTATCTGGGTGCTAACAAATCTGGGATAAATCGTCTGCAGAGGGTGCAAAATGTGGCAGCACGTATTATCTTTGCTCTCCCTAAATTCTGTTCAGTGTCAAAACTCATTCCTAAATTACACTGGCTGCTGGTGGACAAGAGAATCCATTTCAAGACCTTGTGTATAGGCCACAAAATCTTCACCCATCAAGCGCCTCCTATTTTGTCCGATCTTCTCTCGCCGTATATACTGCGCCGTAAGCTGCGCTCCACGGATCTGCACCTGGCATGTGTCCCCCGAGACAAAAGAGTAAGAGCTGGGGGGCGCTCCTTCAGGCCGTTGGCATCAGCCCTTTGGAACACCCTCCCTGTGACCATCAAGAGCATTCAGAACCATGTGGCATTTAGAAAGGCCATAAAAACCTGGCTCTTTCCGGTCTAGCCTCTGCCCCCCTATCTTCACCCTGCAATGTTGTTTCTGGTCCTAGTGCTGGGAAACCCCATTTCTGGGGCAGCTATGCGCTTTACAAATCTTTTTAAACATAACATTAACATAACATAACACACAGAGACAAAAAGATTTTTTCTAAAACCGATATTTCTGACTGCCCAACCACAAATAAACACAAATGCTCACATACATAAACATACACACAGAAATACAATAAGCATTGCATTTCACAGACACACTGAAATCACTACCACCGAATGTAGGAGAGTAGGATCTGCTTCACATGGGTACCCCCACTTTTTGCTGATGCTTCACTGTTTTTCAACATTAGTCTGGCTGGGGCCCTGCTAATCAGAACCCCAGCCTAGCTGCTTCCTCTCTAAAATGGTTTCCATGTGCCTTAGGCACATCACTGATTGGGATCTGGAGTGCCCTTATAAGTCCCTAGTATATGGTATACTATGTACCAAGGGCATAGGTACCTCAGAGGCCTGCCAGGGGCTGCAGCATGTATTATGCCACCCCTGGAAGGCCATCCAAACTGACACCACAGGTCTGCTACTGCAGCCTGGGTAAGGTGGTGCATGCACCCCTTACTGTGATATAGGTTACCTATATCACGAAATACATACACACATATAAACCTATAAGTCACTCCTAAGGCAGGCCTTATCAATCCTAAAGGCAGAGTGCGTGGTTCCTATGTGAGAGGGTGCCCCTGCATGAGCAGGGCCCCTCTGCAGCGTTCGGAGACCATCTCTGATGCTGTTTGTAGTGCAGCCTGACCATATACTCTTAAGCGCATTATATCCTCGCGGTAAAATGCTAACTTTGGAATGGCTGCACCTAAACATGTCGTGTTTGGTGTCAAACATCTTGGAATACTACCCCCCGCCAATCCTGGCGGCGGGGGTAGCATTCCACCCTTCTAGAGGGAAAGACATGTTAACTCTGACTAGTCCGGTAACTTCTTTCCAGAGCCCTGGCATCACAAAATGGATGCTGCTGCCACAGACACGAGTCTGGCCTCCTGCTGCTGGACGAAACTCCGGCAGGGGAGGCCTGGACAATAGGTTTCCTGTCCCAGGGAGGTGTGACCACCTCCCCAGACAGGATAATGTGTATTGGGGCTGGGCGGGAGCACTTTCGGGTGCTTTGAAGTCCTGCACTGGGGGCACATTTGGTGTCCCTGTGCATACCCCAGTTCAAACCGGATCAGGGGCTTGCAGCCCCTGCTTTGGCGCGAACTGGACAAAGGGA